>OX451741.1:896453382-896807265 GCA_948472305.1 Vicia faba | reverse complement strand
TAACTTTTTTTTATTGTATTTTTATATATTAAATATTATATTTTTCTCACACATTTTATTTTTTTTAATATTTTGTATATATTTTATTTTATTTTATTGTACATAAATAAATAATACATTAATATATATATATATATATATATATATATATATATATATATATATATATATATATATATATATATTATATATATATATATATATATATATATATATATATATATATATATATATATATATATATATATATATATATATATATATATATATATATATATATATATATATATATATATATATATATATACTTTCTTAAAACAAATTAGGGTTTCCACCCTTAATAAAAACAATATTTTATTTTCTTATTAAATATTATATTTTTACATACATAAAAAATATCAAAAACATTTTTTGCATATTTATAATATTTTTGCATATTTATATTTAGTTGCTTATTTAAATATTATTTATTTATCATTTGAGCAAGGAAATTCAATTTGGTTGTAATAACTTAGGGTTTTAATTTCTTGCAAAATAATCCCCTATTCAAAGTTGTATCCCCCTCCCCATATCAATGTTGTAATAGCTTAGATTACTTTTACGCATTTATGCTTTCAAATATGCAATGATAGAGATTAGGGTTTGTATGCAATATCCAAAATCAAAACAAATAGCAAGACCTAATACAAGACATAAAATGCATGAAATTGATAACACAATGCACACAAGCATCCCTAGGGTTTCATCCATTTGTTGCCTTAAAAATGGCCATGGTATGCATGTTGAGTATCTTGGCAAAACAAAAACAAACTAAAAAGATCATAGTCCCTCGATGACGCTATCTTGGTTGCCTACACAAAATGATCTAGTCCCTCAAAAAATTGCTAAAGATACTTAGCACTATTGCTATCATGGTCAATACAATGACCCGCGCCTGTCCCGTTTAACATCCAAATGCAAGGTTGTTTACCAAATGCAATGGTAAAAACAACACTGTAAAAGGGTTAAAATATTTAGGGAAGACTCTTGAGTAGATTGGTAGGACAACTCTTAGTTACTTGATCAAAACTTGCAAAAACATCCTTGCTATTTTCAAACACACCTCGCCACACAATTTCAAAACATTTCCCAAAACAAACTTTCAAACTTTCAAGCATTGAAACATCTTTTCAAAAGACAATACATCTTTGTATACATTCAAACAAGAATCATTACAAAAGTTGCCACAATGATGGCCTCTTTTCAAAACATTTTCAAAACCACACACAAAGCACCATTTTCAAACAATTGAAAAGCAAAAGCAAGTGATCTAAACAAGTAACTAAGAACCCACGGATAACCATGGATGAAAAGGGTGCTTACACCTTCCCTTTTCTTAATCTACCCCCCGAACCCAAGAAAACATATCAAAGGTCTTTCCTGTGCTTTTTGACCTTTCCTTTGGATAAAATAAAAATTCGGTGGCGACTCTTGCTAACCAAAACATTTGCGAACAAAAAACGCAAAACCTCAAGTCAGTTCACCCACCACATCACAGCCATTTTTACATCAAATTTAATCACCGTCCAAGTAGATTTTAAACTTTTTGCATTGTATCCTTCTATCTCTGGAGCTTTTGTGTCTCATATCCCCTCGAGAGCTTCCCAAATCTCCTTGTCTGTGATTTGTTGAGTCAATTCTTCTTTGTGTGTATTTTTGAGTTGGGCCCTTTTCCTCAGTGTTGCATTGTCTACTTGAAGTAATCTTTGGTATGGTTTCCTAACTAAGTCTCCATAGAATCTTAGAATTTCAATATACCTTTAGAATCAATTATTATTTGTCCATTTTGGCCTTCTAGCTTGTACATACTAGTTTGCTTATTTTTACTTCTTATACTGGCATGAAAGTAAGAATTATTTTCATCTCCCACTTTCAACCAATTAATCTTTGATTTTTAAAGTAAGATTTGATCTTCTATCTCAATAGCTTTTATTACCTCATCAGATAAATGCTTGACCTCCGCAATGTATTCTTGATTGAATAAGTCATTAGCCAATTGTTATTCTGCCCTTTCCAATAACCTTCTATTCTCTTGTATCATATGAACTTTTGATGTTGCTTGTCTGATTAGGTTCCTCAATAGTGGTTGTAGTTTTTTAAGTTTCCTCTAGGGTACATGCATTGGCTTCCCTTTTATTCTAAGTTCAAGTTATTTACCACTAAGGACATAAAATCAGGTTCCTCCATAATACAATTTAAGAATTTGAAATGTTCTTTATACATGGCCAGTTCAGTAGTATGTACCAATATTTTTACACTAATAGGGGTGTGATCATAGATATGAGTATTTAGAACTTTAACTTCACAATTTGGGAATTGTATGAACCAGTACATGTTTCATATAACTTTATCTATTATGGAGTAGATTGTACCATTGGTTTGTCTGTTAGACCAAGTGAAGTGATTGCCTATAGCTTTATGTTCATATAGCCCTAATTCTTCCATCATGTTCTCCAAATCAGAGTATACATGCTCTTGGATATGATTTCCTCCAATTATGTCCTTAAGTTTAAGGACATTGATAAAGTCTCTTATAACCATTTGATCTTTGAGTTGTGTTAGCACAATTCTTTATGTCATCCCAAAGTTTCCTTTTGTTGTGCGGTTTATTGTAGGCATAAACCACAATTATCCAATTTGAGATTTCCTCCTATGCATTTGAAATTTCACAATGTATAATTTGGTCTGAGTTTTCAGTCAATCTCACCTCTATTTTGTGTCTTTTCCATATCACCTAGATTCTCGAATTATTGTGTTAATTATAATTGTCTAGCCATTTACATTCTTCTCCAAATATTTTCCTTATTTTACTAGCATTTCCACTTTTAACTCTAGTTTCTAGAAAAGCTACACAAAAACACATTGATTTTATTTAGGGTTAATACCTATTTTCACCCTCTGACATATGGGGTGTATTTGAAAAACCCCCCTGCCAAAAAAAAAGTTCCAATAGTTACCTTGACAAATTTTAAAAGTTTCAATTTTTACCTTGAGGCTCCCACATCACCTAAAAGGGCTGATGTGGCTTATTTTTTTGTTACAGTTGGACGTTTTTTTTTGCCATGTCACACAAGACCAAGTAAAATGTCCAAAATGCCCTTTCTACATTTTTCTTAAAATCCCTAATAATTTGACAAATGCTATGTTTCAATTCAGACCCTCCACCTCCAAATTAGGGCGCAGCATCTTCATCTCAGCAACCCAACTTTTGCTTTCCTCTTTCCTCTTCGTCTTTAAGTTTTCTTTGATTTCATAAACATGAGTCAACCAAATTGTTCTACTTCATGCTTATCTTCAAATGGTAGACTAACTCCCAAATGCGGCCACAATGTCTCCATGAAGTTATTTGTTTCAAAATCGGTTGCAAATCCCGGAGAAAAATACTGGAAGTGTAAGTTCTGGGGTAAAGGAGATGACTGCAACGCATTTGTTTGGGATGATGAATTTTCTGATGATTTCGGTGATAACGGCCATTCGGATGTAGTTTCAGTAGAACTGATGAGCAAACTGGAGAGAGATATCGCACTGAAGATGGAAGCCATGGAGAAAAAAATGGATGAGTTACAAAAGAAGCTGAATTATGTTTTAGTTGGGTTTATTTGTCTTTTGGTTCATTTCTTACTTAGTTCATGTAAAAATTCATGAAGCTGTGGCTTATGTTCTAGGAATCTGTTCTTAAGCAATTCTGTTTGGAATATTTTGGAAATATATTAGTTATGGAATATGGAATATATTACTCTCATGAGTTTTGTTTATCTGTTCTTATATTTTAGAAATCTGTTCTTAAGCAATTCTGTTTTGGAATATTTTGGAAATCTGTTCTGATATTTTGGAAATCTGTTCTTAAGCAATTCTGTTGAGTAATTATGTTTTACAAAATCTGTTGTACAAATTTGAGCAATTCTGTAATTCTGTAATTCTGTAATTCTGCAATTTTGTTAAGTAATTCTGTTCTTAAGCAAATTTGTTGTACAAAATGACAATAAAATAGTTAAGCCAAAATCTGTTAAACATTGTCAAGCAAATCTTTTGTGATACATAGTCAAGTACATATGTGATACAAAATGACAATAACATGATACATAACTTAAGCCAAGCCTGTTCTGATAATAAGTAAAAGCAACAAAATGACACAGGAAACTTTCAAATTGAATTTTACAAAATAGCACACTATGTGCACAACTACTGATCCATCAGTTTCTTCACTATGTGCCCTTCCTCTTCTTCCTTGATATCTTCTTTGAGGTACTACCACCAGTTTCTTCACCTATGGTCAAAGGTGCATCAGGTGTTGATCCAGGCCCACCATGTCTTTTGGCATTCCTCACTCCCTTCAATCTTTCACTGACTCTCTTTCTTGATCGCTTCCAAGGCACGGCCACGGGCTTTTTCCTAGCTGAAGGCTTTTTGACATTAGTAGCAGCAGGGTCAGGTTGCATTGCAGCAGGTTGTGAATCATGTGTTGGGGGAGGTTGCATTGCAGCAGGTTGTGATTCATGTGTTGGGGGAGGTTGCATAGCAGTAGGTTGTGTGGGATTGTCAACTTGTGATTGTTGTTCTTCATAAATATCCATCATATTATTCAGCAATGCATCCATCTCTGGGTCTTCATCCACAGTTCCACCTCTAGTTGCAGTTGTATCAACATTTGCATCAGATTTTTTTGACACTTTGGTCCTAGGTGTCTTTCTCTGCATTATTCAGAAACAGATATAAATAAAGACATTTCAATATGCTGAACATAATATTATTCAGTAACAGATTCATGACTATAATACCTTTCTCTTTAGTGCATTAGGATCTTGCTCCTTAGCTTGACACTTCCTAGAATTATGGCCAAATTTGTCACAATGCGTGCATCTGTATGCTACACCTACCCTCCTCATCCTTGAACCATTCTCATCCAACTCTCTAAACCTCAGTTTCTTAGGCCTTCCAGGTCCCTTCTTGTATTGTGGTGGCAACAATTCTTCAGCATCCACAGTTGGCCACATGTCCATGCCATTTATTGGACTAACATTGTTTTCATAACATGCCCTGTAAGCTTCTCTCATGTAACAAGGGTCAACATATTTCTCAGGATCTAAGTTTTGATACTGTAATGCAGAAACAACATGCCTACATGGTATGCCCACAAGATCCCAAAAACAACAAGTACAGGTTTTTTTCCCAATATCAACAACAAACTGCAATCCATTATATGGGTGATGGACTTGCCACAAATCACCACTGCTCCATGTAGGCAGCCATTCTCCACTAAGATATGTTTCCTTATCAAGCCTTTTCCTAGGATTAGGCATGACATTGTGCTTCCACTTATCAAGCTTAACAACACTATTAGCAATCCTATTCATCAGGTAGTTCCTAATCCATTCTACCATAGTGAGTATTGGCTTATCCCTAGCTTGTAATATTGTACTATTGAAAGATTCACTCAAGTTATTCATCAAAACATCACACTTAGGGTAAAATGAAAATGAATGCTTACACCATAGTTTTGTTGGCACTCCCATCAGCCATTCCCATGCCTTCTTATCAATTTGTTTAAGCTGATTCATCTTCTTTTCCCAAGCCTGGAAGTAAGTAGCCTTTGCAGCCCCCAATAACAGGTCTCTAATGGCAGCTCCCCCTCCAAATTTCTTCTTGAAATTTGCATACAGGTGTCTGAGGCAGACCCTGTGTTCAACTTGCTGATGCATTTCCTCAAAGACACTAACAAGTCCCTAAAAACAGCAAGACCACAGAAAAAAGCATGTACATTAGCAACTTATATATTCCTCATAAATGTTGAACATTAGCAACAAAACAAGGCATGTAACATTAGCAGCAGGTTCTCATTAATGTTGAACATTAGCACCAGAAATACTTCAGTACCAGAAATTAGTGCATATTTGTGCATGTTTCATAAATGTGAATAACTAAGGTAATTAGTGCATATTTGTACCTTTTGTTGGTCTGAAATAAAAACATACTTTCTCTCTTCTCCAATGTCTTCCATTAGCAATTGCATAAACCATCTCCAGCTTTCTTTTGTCTCAGTCTCCACCACACCAAATGCCAAAGGATAATATTGGTCATTCGGGTCCCTTGCTACAGCAATTAACAATTGACCTCCATATTGTGTCTTAAGATGACACCCATCTACCCCTATAAATGGTCTACAACCCTTGGTAAACCCTTTCTTGCATCCATCAAAACAGAAGTAAAATCTACCAAATCTTAGTGGTAGTGTTGGATGTGGTCTCTCAGTATTTAGTTTGACAGTGTTCCCAGCACAATGTTTTCTCAACTCAGCTGCATATCTCCATAACATGTTATACTGCTCCTTTGCATCACCTTCAATTATTTCTTCAGCCATAGCTTTGGCTCTCCAAGCTTTCCCTTTGGTAATGCCCACTGAATATTTCTGTCTAAGCTCAGACATAATTTCAGACAGTTTAACTTTCCCTTGTGACTTCCTCTTTTCAACCACTAACTTAGAGACCCACTTGGAATTGGCAGACTTGTTATTTAATACCCTTGCACATGTGTGGGTCCCCACCCAAGTCTTTAGCTGGTAAGTGAGGCTACCTCCCACTTTGCTACACAATGCCAAAAACCCACATTTACTCTTACACTCAACCCTAACCCTATAGCTCTCATTCTTAACAAACGTTATTTCTCTACCATTTAATACTGACCAATCCCTGATAGCATCTTTAAATTCAGAAAGAGAAATGAACTCCATACCTAATTTGAATTGAAAGTCTTTGTTAAGCAGCTCTGATCTGAACTTCTCATACTTTGGCTTGGAAGGTTTGTCATCCATGTCACTTTCATCAGCATCTGAACTTTCAAGTTCCTCACTAGCATAATCCACATCTTCACATATCCTTGTAGCCCTCTTTGAACAAGATCCTAAGACACTTTTGGGCACCAAAACACTGACCTTGTCCCTTTTGCTCTTTTCTTTCATCTTTTTGGGATCCTTGGATGCACAACGCTTGAATCTAAATGATTTCCCTTCGATCTCCACCCTATTCCCACTAACTGGAACAGCTACCTCCACTCGTTCAAATTTATCTTCTTCTACTTCAATTACTCTTTCCTCTTCACTGTCATTGAAACATTGGCTTGCATCAACATAGTCACCAGAACTATCATCTCCACTAGAGGTGCTGAAGTCATCAACATTAGGTACCAGAACCTTGGTCATCATGTCTTCTACACCGTGCTCTACCCAAAGATCACCGTGAACCCTACAAGACATACAATGCTTAGCAACTTCTACAGCTCCTACATCATCAACAACATTTGTAAACCCTTCATCCGTTTGCGGAATCTTTCTCCATAGCCTAAAACCTTCATAACCCCAATCTTTAACCAGACTAACAGCTTCAAAAAAGCTCCATGTATCTTCGTCCTGACATTCAACAGTAGTCTCACTACCTCCTCTATAATACGTATGACCGTCTTGCACGAAACTTCCCCCATGATGAAACACTAAATTAAACACACCCATTTGCAAGGATGAAGAACCCTAATCGCAGGGTCTGAATTGAAACTGGCTTTTTTTTGTAAGATGAAGATGAAGATGCTGCGCCCTAATTTTGCCAAATAATTTGGGATTTTAAGAAAAGGGCATTTTGGACATTTTACTTGGTCTTGTGTGACATGGCAAAAAAAAACGTCCAACTGTAACAAAAAAATAAGCCACATCAGCCTTTTAGGTGATGTGGGAGCCTCAAGGTAAAAATTGAAACTTTTAAAATTTGTCAAGGTAACTATTGGAACTTTTTTTTTGGCAGGGGGGTTTTTCAAATACACCCCATATGTCAGGGGTGAAAATAGGTATTAACCCTTTTATTTATATGAGCTATTATATCAATGTGTCTTTCCCTTTTATTTATGGCTCTAATATTCCATGTGATCATCTTGGTTCTGTTTCATCAAGTATTCCTGAACTGTTTCAAGTTCTTAGCACCTCAAATCCATTTCTGCATCCTAGAATGATATTCCTTCTTCATATTGCCTTTATTCCTTCTATGACTCTATCTTTGTCCTTCCGCTTATTAGATGACCCTACCACTGTCCATTATGTCTGGTTTTCAACAGTTAGTATTTCTTTCCCTTATCTTTTTGCAATTTCATCATTTGTCTACATTTTTCCAGCCCTCTCTATGGTTGTGTGCTTTGCTTTCTCTTTCCATACTTGTATAGTCTGCTTTTTTTATTTCTTTACATTTTTATCCTTGCATTTGTGCCTACCTTCTTGCATGTTTTAAAAAAGGGTGGTTTCCATTCACATTCCACTGATTGTATGATCTTGTTACCCTTTTGGGTTTCTTATCACAATGTGATCTTTTAGCTCAATTGTTATATCTACTTCAATCAACACTCTAGCATATGATACTCGTAGTTTTTTTTGTTGTACACTCACCTGTCATCATTGGCTTACCAATGGCACTAGAAATATTTCTTATACTTCTCTCCCCCCAAAAGAGTAAAGGTAGTTGGGAAACAACACCCAAATTAGTAATATTCTTAGAAAGTCATTTTTTAGGGTGAATTTTGTAACACCCCAATTCTACCCGACAATATATATATATATATATATATATATATATATATATATATATATATATATATATATATATATATATATATATATATATATATATATATATATATATATATATATATATATATATATATATATATATATATATATATATATATATATATATATATATATATATATATATATATATATATATATATATATATATATATATATATATATATATATATATATATATATATATATATATATATATCAGAGTTATAAAAATTCTACAACTGAATCAGGATGTCACAAATTCAACATCTAACAACGGCATTCATTACTGATACATAACACATTAAACTTGGATGAACCAACAACAAACATAATTATATCTTAAAAAGAAACAACAACTTTCATAACTACGCAGCGAAGTCATAATATTCAACTTAAAGGAATATAACATCTTTGTCCAACTAAGACAACTTCAAATAGCAATCATTTAATGAGCAACAACTTAAAGTTCAAACAACTGAAATAATAACAACAAATAAACAGCAAACGTTCATCCCCCCCGAGTGTTACGTATCAGAATAATGACACTGACTCGAACTACTGAAGTTAAACCACCTTCACTCTGGATACCTGCACATTACCAACATCGGGGTAACATTCAAACATAAGGGGTGAAATATTGAACATTATAATAGAACGCATGATAAGTAAAACATGAGAATCAATTCATACATATTCACCACTTCTCAGATCCTTAGCAACATAACACAATTAAAATCATTCACACAATAACTCGGAATGCAACACAGAATGTAACTCACTTTTATGCAAATGCATGTGGTACCAATGGAGCAAAACCCCCATCACAAAAATCTGCTAATAAATAGAGGCATCAACAAGACATAAGCCTTCTTCGCAGTTTTCCAATCCAGGCCATCACAGAGTATGCAAATGTACATGAATGCACTATCACATACTCACAACAATCATCATCCATCGCAAGGCATAAGTCCACATCACCATTATTACCAGTAAATAGAGGTAATTCATCATCATTTAAAACTCCCTGCAACTTCACATTATCAACAAGAATTTACAACAGCAATCACAATAACACAACAACTCAACCTAAAACGACATTAGCCATAAGCCTATCACATCAATCAACGATTCAATCATTAACATAATCAAACAGCAACTTAACCATAACTCGCACAGTGCGGTTAACGACCAAAACACAGCATGTACGGGCAAAAAGGGATAGAGAACTACGTGCCCCTTGACATGCATAGCAACTAGGACAACCTAACAACTAATCCATACTCCTCGACACGCACAGGGGGAAACAGGATAACGACCCACTTATGCTCCTCTACATGTCTTACAACCTAGTACTGCTCGACAATCCAACACATGCCCCCCGACACGCCTCGTAGCCTAATATGTCGCTCGGTACCTAACACCATCAGCATCCTCCTCGACCACTAGTTCGGCCAATATCACAGACACAATACTACGTCTTAACGACCATACCACTACCATTCATAACTTCCGGCCAACTTCTCGGAATAACACAGCAACGGGCAACTATATTTTTTATAACATGTTCATCAAACATACAAGACAGTCACGCTGAAACCTCCCTAAAATGACCACTTCAACAACTTACTACTTTCCTACCAACCGCTCGAAATAACCTAACATCCTAACGACCATCACGACCATTAATCACTATCTTAACCTATCCATCGATTAAACCGGCAGTCATACAGATACATAAAATGTCCACAACACACAACCAGACAACTTCATATAACATGTTCATTAAACAGTCATACAGTACTCCCCAACGGCCACAACATGAATAAATGGGCAACTTCACTAGCAGATCAGAAACATCAACGCACAATAATCATAAAGTGACCAATTCCCACGTAATACACATCATAAGTCCCATTATAAGGCCAGAACCCCACCCTTACCTGGATTGAAGGTCACTCAACCAAAGCTCCAGCCGAAATCCTTGTTTTGCTCTGCTCGACACTGGGCAGCTTGCTCCTCTTCCGCACAGCTCTTCCGATCAACATACAGAGCTTCTTAAACACCAACTAAAACAGTTCCTTGTGTCATCTTAGCCTTATATATCAATCCTATTGGGCCTAACCTACACACCCCCACTTTACTACTTGCAACCAATAGCATAAGTCCAACATTATATAAATATTCCCTTTATTCCAACATTATTATTATTATTAATCAACTAATTAATTAATTAATTAACAATAATCTAACAACCCATACCCATAATTCTTAACATCTCGCAACTTCACAAATAATCCAAAAATAATTTAATTAAATAAATAATTAAATTAAATTACGGGCGTTACAACTCTCTCCCACTTAGAATATTTTCGTCCTCAAAAATTTACCTCATTCGAACAACTCCAGATAGGAGCCCCGCATCTTACTTTCCAACTCCCAAGTCATGCTCTCCTCGGCAGCTCCTAGCCAAACTAAAGAAATCTCCTTGCCTCTTAGATCTTCATTTCACGATCCGTGATTCGTACAAGCATCGTCTCCACAGTAAGATTATCTCGTACTTGCACATCATCCATATGAATCACATGAGATGGATCTGAAATATACTTCTGGAGTTTTGACACATGAAACACATCATGCAAATTCGAAAGATTAGGCGATAAATCCACTCTATAAGCAAAATTCCCAACTCTTTTTGAAATCTAATACGGACCAATAAAATGAGAAGTGAGCTTCTAAGACTTCAATGCTGGCCCAACACCAGTTACAGGTGTAACTCTCAAAAATACATGGTCACCTACTTGAAATTCTAAGTCTTTCCTTCGCTTGTCATGATAGCTCTTCTGTCTACTTTGGGAAGCTTTCATCTTTTCTCGAATCAATTTTACCTTCTCAGTAGTCTCACAAACAAGTTCAGGTCCAAGCACTACACTTTCTCCAGATTCATGCCAACATAAAGGAGTTCTACATCTCCGACCATTCAACGCCTCAAAAGGTGTCATCCCAATACTAGAATGGTAATTGTTATTATAAGTGAACTCTATCAACAGAAGATAGTTATCCCACGAACCTCCCTGCTCAAGAACACATGCTCCCAACAAATCCTCCAACGATTGAATAGTCCTTTCTGTCTGACCATCTGTCTGACGATGATACGCCGAACTCAACCTTAACTTAGAACCCAACGCTTCTTGCAAACTCTTCCAAAAATCAGAAGTAAACCTCGAATCTCTAACTGACACAATACACAAAGGAACACCGTGCAGCTTCACAATTACACTAGTATAAATCTCTGCCAACTTTGATACTATAAAATTAATGTTAATAGGAATAAAACGAGCCGACTTCGTAAGCCTATCAACAATCACCCAAATTGAATCATGTCCTCTTAAAGTATTAGGTAACCCCGTCACAAAGTCCATCGAAATGTTATCCCATTTCCATTCTGGAACTTCTAACGGTTGCATCAACCCTACAGGCTTCTGATGTTCAACTTTTGACTTCTTATAAGTCAAACATGCATACACAAACCGAGCCACATCACTCTTCATCCCAGGCCACCAAAACAAAATCTTCAAATCCTGATACATCTTTGTAGCTCCTGGATGAATACTTAACTTTCTTCTATGACTCTCTTCAAGAATCACTTTCTTCATCTCTGCATCATCAGGAATATAAATCCTATTACAAAATCTCAACACACCTTGCGCATCTAACTTAAAATCACTATTCTCGGACTGATCGATCCCAACCATCGAATCTACCAGTTTCACATCTAACTTTTGAGTTTCTTTGATACTATCCAGAAATTCATTGTTAATCTTCAACATTCTCAACATAACACTCAGCGGTGTCACCTCGCAAACTAAGCTCATATCTCTGAAATGTTCAATCAATTCCAACTCTTTAACCATCATTGCTGACATATGTGAAGTCTTTCGACTCAATGCATCAGCTACCACATTCGCCTTTCCTGGATGATAATTCAAACTGAAATCATAATCCTTTAACAACTCCAACCATCTTCATTGTCTCATATTCAATTCCTTCTGATCAAATAGATACTTCAAGATTTTATGGTCACTAAACACTTCAAATCTAGAACCATAAAGATAATGCCTCCAAATTTTCAACACAAAAACAATTGTAGCAAGCTCTAAATCATGCGTACGATAGTTCTTTTCATGAGTCCTCAACTGCCTTGGTGCATAAGAAACTACCTTATCATCCTACATAAGCACGCCTCCTAAACCCATCTTAGAAGCATAACAATATACCATAAAAGGTTCTCCTGGATTAGGCAATGTCAAAATCGGAGCCGATGTCAATCTCTTCTTTGATTCTGTAAAACTCTCTTCGCACTGAACATCCCACACAAAAGCTCTACCTTTACAAGTCAATTTAGTCAAAGGAAGTGCCAACTTAGAAAAAACTTCGATAAACCTTCTATAATAACCAGCTAATCCCAAAAATCTTCTAATCTCGGTAGCCGACTTCGGAGTTTCCCATTTTAACACAGCGTCCACCTTCGATGGATCTACAGCAATGCCACTACCTGAGATCACATGACCAAGAAAACTAACCTCCTTTAACCAAAATTCAAACTTAGACAGCTTTGCATACAACTTCTTCTCTTTCAAAACTTGCAATACTACTCTTAAGTGTTTTGTATGCTCTCCTTCCGACTTAGAGTAAATCAAAATGTCATCTATGAACACCACTACAAACCGATCCAAATAAGTATGAAAGATGTGATTCATGTACTCCATGAATACGCCCGATGCGTTAGTAACACCGAAAGGCATCACCGAATACTCATAATGTCCATAATGCATTAGGAAAGCCGTATTCTGGATATCTTCATCCTTCACCTTAATATGATGATAACCCGATCTCAAATCAATCTTACTAAACACACGAGCACCCACCAATTGATCCATCAAGTCATCTATTCTTGGAAGCGGATACTTGTTCTTAATCGTCACTTTATTCAATTGTCTATAATCCATGCAAAGCCTCATACTTCCATCTTTCTTCTTTACTAACAACATTGAAGCTCCCCACGGAGATACACTTGGCCTCACAAACCTCTTCTCAAGTAACTCTTCCAATTGCTTCTTTAATTCCGACAATTCAGATGCAGATATCATGTATGGTGCCATAGAAATAGGTCTAGTACCAGGTACAAGATCAATAGCAAATTTAACCTCTCTCTCTGGCAGTACATCAGGAATTTCATCAGGGAAAACTTTAGGAAATTTACGTACCACCTGCAATTCCTCAATTATTGCTTGATTCTCGACAGATAGCGACGCCACTAACGAGAATATCTGAGCTTTTTCTTGCATCAACTGCCGCAACTGTCTAGCAGACAACAAACTATCTTTCTCTTCTTCAAGAGTAGAAAACCTCACAGACTTGTTATAACAGTTAATATGAACATATTTATGCTCTAACCAGTTCATACACAGAATCACATCCAACCCTCTTAAAGGAAAACAAATCAAATCGACAGCAAAGTCTGTCGAAAATCAACAAAGGACACCTTAAACACACTAAAGAAGTAGTCACTGAACCCTTGGCTGGAGTGTAGACGACCATCTCTCCATTCAAAGAAGACAACATAAGACCCAATCTTTCAACACAATCAACAGCAATAAAGCAATGAGTAGCACCGGTATCAATAATAATAATTAAAGGAGTACTATTAATGAAATATGTACCTCTGATGAGTCTGCCCTCAGTAGCTTCCTGATCCTCAACCAAAGCGAACACTTTACCACTGGTTTGCGCCTTCTTTGGTTTCTGACACTGACTACCAATGTGTCCTTCTTCACCATAATTGAAACAAATCACCTCTTTATGCTTGCACTCAGATACAATATGTCCAGTCTTACCATAACAGAAACACCTCTTTACCTCAGCAGTACACACATTACTCTTATGCCCAGGTTTTCCACATTTGAAACAAATCACATCAACAGGAGCATCTCCCCCACTAGTCCTCAGACCCTGAGCAGCTTTTTGTTTACCTTTACCAGATGAGGCATCATAAGGCTTACCACGACTATGTTGATGCTTACCCCTCTTCTCACTAATAATCTTGTAGTGAGCATTATTATCCTCTTCATAAATTCTGCAACTATCAATCAAATCAGCAAAGACATGAATCTTCTGGTATCCAACTTCCTTCTTGATCTTCGGGCGCAGCTCGTTCTCAAACTTGATGCACTTTGAAAACTCAGCATTAGCCTCACTATAGTGCGGATAAAACTTATCCAACTCAACAAACTTTGTAGCATACTCAACAACCGACATACTCTCTTGCTTCAGCTCAAGGAACTCAATTTCCTTCTTACCAAGAACGTCTTCAGGGAAATACTTCCTCAGAAATTCCCTACGAAACATAGCCCAAGTGACATTTTCACCTGCAGCTTCCAACCTCTGACACGTCTCTAGCCACCAGTCATCAGCCTCAACTGCTAGTATATGAGTACCATATCGAACCTTCTGCACTAGAGTGTAGTCTATCACACGGAAGATCCTCTCAATCTCCTTCAACCAATCCAATGCTCCGTTAGGATCATACTTACCCTTGAACGTAGGCGGATTCTCCCTCTAGAAAGTTTCCAAACTACGAGATCTAGCATTCTCGTCAGCGTTCGGCTGATTCTCCATAGCATGCGCCATTTATTCTAAAGCAACAACAAATGCAGTATCATTCCTTCCATCCATCTCAACTTATCACTATAACATAAAAAAACGGTTAGAACTCAAATTAACAATACTCGATTGTTAAACAAACTACGACTCGACAACTTGGTCGAACATACCGACTTTTCTCTGATACCAACTTTATAACACCCCAATTCTGCCCGACGATATAATATAAATCAGAGTTATAAAAATTCTATAACTGAATCAGGATGTCACAAATTCAACTTCTAACAACGATATTCATTATCGATACATAACACATTAAACTTGGATGAACCAACAGCAAACATAATTCTATCTTAAAAAGAAACAGCAACTTTCATAACTACGCAGCAGAGTCATAATATTCAACTTAAAGGAATATAACATCTTTGTCCAACTAAGACAACTTCAAATAGAAGTCATCTAATGAGAAATTACTTAAAGTTCAATCAACTGAAATAATAACAACAAATAAACAACAAGCATTCATCCTCCCGAGTATTACGTATCAGAGCAATGACACCGACTCGGACTACTGAAGGTAAACCGCCTTCACTCTGGATTACCTGCACGTTACCAACATCGGGGTAACATTCAAACAGAAGGGGTGAGATATCGAATATTATAATAAAATGCATGATAAGTAAAACGTGAAAATCAATTCATACATATTCACCACTTCTCAGATCCTTAGCAACATAACACAATTAAAATCATTCACACAACAACTCGGAATGCAACTCAGAATGCGACTCATCTTTATGCAAATGCATGTGGTACCAATGGAGCAAAACTCCCATCAAAAAAATTTGCCAATAAATAGAGGCATCAACAAGGCATAAGCCTTCTTCGCAGTTTGTCAATCCAGGCCACCACAGAGTATGCAAATGTATATGAATGCACTATCACATACTCACAATAATCATCATCCATCGTAAGGCATAAGCCCACATCACCAATATTACCAGTAAATAGAGGTAATTAATCATTATTTAAAACTCCCTGCAACTTCGCATTATCAACAAGAATTCACAACAACAATCACAACAACTCAACCTAAAACGACATTTGGCCATAAGCTATCACATCAATCAACGATTCAATCATTAACATAATCAAACAACAAGTTAACCATAACTCGCACAACATGATTAACAACCAAAACACAGCATGTACAGGAAAAAAGGGATAGGGAACTATGTGCCCCTCGATATTCATAGCAACTAGGACAGTCTAACAACTAATCCATACTCCTCGACATGCACAGGGGAAAACAGGATAAAGACCCACTTATTCTCCTCGACATATCCTGCAACCTAGTACTACTCGACAATCCAACACATACCCCCCGACACACCTCGCAGCCTAATATGCCGCTCGATACCTAACACCATCAGCATTCTCCTCGACCACTAGTTCAGCCAACATCACAGACACAATACTACGTCTTAACGACCATACCACTACCATTCATAACTTCCGGCCAACCGCTCAGAATAACACAACAACGGGCAACTATATTTCCTATAACATGTTCATCAAACATACAAGACGGTCACGCTGAAACCTCCATAAAACGACCACTTCAACAACTTACTACATTTCCTACCAACCGCTCGGAATAACCTAGCATCCTAATGACCATCACAACCAGTAAGCACTATCCTAACCTATCCATCGATTAAACCGGCAGTCACACAGATACACAAAACATCCACAACACACAACCGGGCAACTTCGTATAACATTTCGTTAAATGGTCATACAGTACTCCCCAACGGCGACAACATGAATAAACGGGAAACTTCACTAGCAGATCAGAAACATCAATGCACAACAATCATAAAACGACCAATTTCCACGTAATACATATCATAAGTCCCATTATAAAGTCAGAACTCCACCCTTACCTGGATTGAAGGTCGCTCAACCAAAACTCCAGCCGGAATCCTTGCTTTTCTCTGCTCGACAACGGTTAGCTTGCTCCTCTTCCGCGCGGCTCTTTCTGTCAACGTACAGAGCTTCTTAAACACCAACTAAAACAATTCCTTGTGTCAGCTTAGCCTTATATATCAATTCTATTGGGCCTAACTTACACACCTCCACTTCACTACTTGCAACCAATAGCATAAGTCCAACATTATATAAATATTCCCTTGATTCCAACATTATTATTATTATTATTATTATTAATCAACTAATTAATTAATTAACAATAATCTAACAACCCTACCCATAATTCTTAACATCTCACAACTTCACAAATAATCCAAAAATAATTTAATTAAATAAATAATTAAATTAAATTACGGGCGTTACAAATTCTATGGTCCATTCATGTAAGAACATAGGTTTGTGGTATATCGTATATGGTCCTCTCGCCAAAACTACATCCTTATCAATTTTTGACTTAAATCAGTTATGAAGTATCTCTTTTCATTGTAATACAGGTCAGGCAGAGCTACAAAATTCCAAACATTGGTCATAAACTTTTTAACAACATTCATTGACAGACCATTTTCTAGTGTATATCAAGACATTTTCCACCAGTATGTCATTTTTGAAACTATATCTTGTTCTTCTATTATTGCCTTTATCTCCCCCATTCACAATTATTGGTGTTATATACTCTATTTCAATTCCATTCGAGGATAGTCTATTACCTTTTATGATGTTCACTCATGGCTTCGATTGCTCGGTCTCCTCGTTACTTGCTTTCTGTTCCTCAACCATATCTTCTTTATGTTATTCTATTATTGGTTCCAACACCGTCGTTGTGGTGTTGAGTTGTATCGAATTGTGGATGTTAGCCTATTTGCCATGGTTTCTTATCTTTGTTCTCCTTGATTTGAGTCTTCCAATTGAGCATTAGACGATGGTGTAAAGACACGTACCAACGTCGAAGGAGTCGTCACCGCTAGTTTCCTCGATAGGCCATGACTTCGACTCATTTACCTTAAGTTCGTCCCCAAATCGCCAGAGCAATGTTAAATTGTAATTCATAGTGTCAAAGAAGATTTAATTTATTTTAGATTTAAATATATTTAATTTAAGTCCAGAATAGATTTGATTTGATTTGATTTAGTAACAAAAAGATATTTTGGGCTTTGGGCTTAGGTGTAAGCTCAGTTATAAATAGAGGGAGTAACCCCTATTTTTCATAGCAAGGATAGCAAGTCAATTTATTGTAATCACAGAATTTGCAGTTGCAAGTGATTAAGAAAGTTTTCCACAGTTTGTGGGCAGAGAGAAACTCTGCAGAAATATTTGTCTTGTCTTCTTTTCTTTGTTTGTTTCATAATTAAATTGTCATTGTGGTAGAAATTCATCATAGAATTTGGTGGATTTCCAACATCTGGTATCAAGAGCTTTTGTTTCGATTCAAGGGAAGTGTCAATCAAGAACGATTGAAGAATTCACGATGACAAGTTATGGGAATACAAACTATCCAGCAACACTGCCAATTCTGAAAGTTGACAACTATGAGAATTGGTGAAAACAGATGAAAGTCTTATTAAGGTGTCAAGGTCTTTGGGACCTTGTAAAAGATGGAGTCGAACCGCTTGGCGAAAACGCTTCAGAAGAAGAAAAGAAGAAATACACAGAATCTGAGAAGTTGAGTTATAAAGCATTATTTATAATTCACCAATTTGTCAGCCCATACAATTTCGAAAAGATTAGTGATTCAGAATCTGCAAAAGAAGCTTGGGAGATCCTTGAGAAGTCTTTTGGAGGCGCTTAGAAGGTGAAAGAAGTGAGGTTACAAACTCACAAAAGGACCTATGAACTGCTTCAGATGGAAGATAGTGAAAACATATCTGATTTCTTCACTAGAGTTACAAAACTAGTAAATCAAATCAAGATATATGGAGAAGCGTTAACAACAAGAGCTGTTGTGTCGAAGATCTTGAGATCTTTAGCTCCTAAGTTTGACCACATAGTGGTGGCGATAGAAGAGGGGAAAGACTTGTCGAAATTGACAAAGGAAGAGCTTCAAGGGACGCTCGAATCTCATGAACAAAGAATGAACGAAAGAGCTGCAGGAAAATCGAAGAGTGATGTGGCCTTGCAGGCACATTCAGCAAAAGAGACCAAAGGCAAAGGAAAGTATTTCGACAGAGGTAGAGGTGGCTACAACAAATCGAATGGTAGAAGAAACCAAATCGAAGGAGACGTGTCGAATCAAAGAAGACCATACCAAGGCAACCAAAGAGGTGGTGTTGCAAATAGAGGAAGAGGTGGTGGTCGAAAACCTGATAAGAGTCACATTCAATGTTACAATTGTCAGAAATATGGACACTATTCGAGTGATTGTCCAGAAAAATGAAAGAATCAAGAAAGTGATGCAAAGCTTACAAAACATGAAGAAGAAGAAGAAGAAGAAGAAGAAGAAGAAGAAGAAGAAGAAGAAGAAGAAGAAGAAGAAGAAGAAGAAGAGATGATGATGATGGTCACAACAAAAGATGAAGATAGATTCAAGGACCAATGGTACTTGGATTAAGGATGTTCATCACATATGTCTGGAAGGAAAGACTGGTTCGTCAATATAAAACCCTCAATGAAAAATATGGTAAAATTTGCAAATGACAATACCCTAGCAGCTGAAGGTATTGGTGATGTTATGATTATGACGAAATATGGCAAAAGGTCAGTAATCTCCAATGTGTTGTACATACCAGGCATGAAGAATAATTTGCTCAGTATAGAGCAGTTGGTCGAAAAGAATTATAAAGTGTCAATCAAAGATAAGTTGATGAGAGTCGTTGATGCAAATGGGAGATTAATCTTGAAGGCTCCTATGTCTCAGAATCGAACCTTCAAGATTGAACTAAATGTGATGGAGCACAAGTGACTTTCGACTGCAGCTAGCAGAGATGAATGGATATGGCATTATAGACTAGGCCATCTCAACTTCAGAGACATCAGAGATTTGAAGAGAAGAAATATGGTTTCAGGATTGCCTGAAATTGACATTCCAAACGAAGTATGTGAAGAATGTGTGCAGGCGAAGCAACACAAGAATAGCTTCAGCAAGGATGCAGGAAGCAGATCGAAGGCTAGTCTTGAAGTCATATACTCTGATGTATGTGGACCAATCCAGGTGGATTCGATGGGAGGTAACAAATACTTTGTTACATTCATAGATGATTTCAGTCGAAAGCTATGGACTTACCTGATCAAGAAGAAAAGTGAAGTGATCGAAGTATTTACCAGGTTTAAGTCTATGGTCGAAAGACAAAGTGGTCGAAAGCTCAAAGTTTTGAGAACTGATGGTGGTGGAGAATATGTGTCGAAAGACTTTGACAGATTATGTGAAAAGGAAGGGATTGTGCATGAGGTGGTGCCACCCTATACTCCACAACAAAATGGAATTGCAGAAAGGAAAAATCGAACCATCATGAATATGGTGAGAAGTATGTTGAAAGGCAAGAGTTTGCCTAAAGAGTTTTGGGGTGAAGTTGTTTCGACTACAACATACATTTTGAACAGATGTCCTACAAAGAAGCTAGAAGGAATTACTCCAGAAGAATGTTGGTCTGGTGTGAAGCCTAGCTTAAGTCATTTGAAGGTATTTGGATCTATTGCACATAGACATGTGCCAGATCAGTTGAGAAGAAAACTTGATGACAAGTCAAGTCAAATGATCCTAGTTGGATATCATTCGACAGGAGGCTACAAGTTGTTCGATCCAGAGAACAAGAAGATTGTGATCAGCAGGGACGTGATCATAGATGAGTTTAAAGAATGGGATTGGACTGCAAATGTCAAGAAAGATTCAGTGGGAATCCTATTTGAAGAGCCAGAAACTCAAGTCGAAAGAGAAGTTCGACAAGAGGAACCAGCAGATATACCAAGTACAAGCAGACCTCAAAGAACAAGATGCATGCCTGCAAGATTGCAAGATTGTGTGATTACATCAGATGATGTAATAGATAATGAAGGTGAGCTGGTACATTATGCTTTCTATGCAGATGTCGAACATGTTAATGAAGCTGAAGCATTAAAAGATTCGAAGTGGGTGAAAGCAATGAACGAAGAAGTAAAGTCTATCGAAGACAACAACACTTGGTCACTTGTCGAATTGCCTCAAGGCAAGAAGGCAATTGATGTCAAGTGGGTATACAAAGTGAAAACGAATTCGAAAGGTGAAGTAACTCGACACAAAGCAAGACTTGTGGCGAAAGGATTTCTACAGAAAGAAAGAATAGACTTCGACGAAGTTTTTGCACCTGTTGCTAGGATCGAAACAATCAGGTTGGTTGTTGGTCTAGCAGAAATAAACAGTTGGCATATATGTCAGATGGACGTGAAGTGTGCATTCCTAAATGAACCCTTAGATGAAGAAGTCTATGTTAAACAACCTGTTGGGTTTGTGAAACATGACGAAGAAAGAAATGTGTACAGGCTACATAAAGCCCTGTATGGATTAAAACAAGCTCCAAGGGCTTGGAATAAGAAAATTGATAGTTTTCTAAGGGAGAAGGAATTTGTGAAGTGCACAACTGAACATGGAGTATATGTAAGAAGAAGCAAGAGTAAATTGCTTATACTATGTCTCTATGTAGATGATTTGTTGATAACAGGTAGCTGTAAAAGTGAGATCGAAGACTTCAAAGGTGATCTCAGCAAGGAATTCGAAATGTCTGATTTGGGTGAGATTTCATATTTCCTTGGTATCGAATTCTACAAGAGCAGTAGAGGTTTGATGATGCATCAAAGAAGATATGCAGGAGAAATTCTCAAGAGGTTTGAGATGGAAGAATGCAACTCAACTTCGACACCTGCAGAACCAAGATTGCAACTGTCGAAAGATGCAGATGAAGATGATGTTGATCCAACCCAATACAGAAGACTTATTGGATCATTAAGATATCTTTGTCATACAAGGCCTGACTTAGCATACAGTGTAGGTATGGTAAGTAGATTTATGCAGAAGCCAAAGGTATCACATCTAGCAGCAGTGAAGAGGATACTAAGGTGTCTCAAAGGAACTTTCGATTATGGCATTTTGTTTCATGCAGTTGATAAAGGAAAAGAATGCAAGATAGTGGGATACACTGATTCGAGTTGGTGTAGTGATGCTGAAGATCGAAAGTCAACAGCAGGATATGTGTTTATGCTAGGTGGTGCACCAATTGCTTGGAATTCAAGAAAGGAACCAGTAGTGGCATTATCATCATGAGAAGCAGAATACATAGCTGCTTCTCTTTGTGCATGTCAAACAACTTGGATGATGAGCTTGGTCGAAGAGATAACAGGGAAAAATCATGGAGCAATTACCATGAAGATAGACAACATGTCAGCTATTAATCTGGCAAAGAACCCAATAGCACATGGTCGAAGTAAGCACATCGAAATGAGATTCTATTATCTTCGAGAGCAGGTAGCAGATGGGAAGATGAATTTGGAACACTGCAGAACTGAGAATCAGATTGCAGACATCATGACGAAGGGAGTGCAAGTCGAAGTATTCAGAAAGTTAAGAGCCATGATGAACATAGACAGTTTAGACACAATGAATTAGGTGGTGTGTTAAATTGTAATTCATAGTGTCAAAGAAGATTTGATTTATTTTAGATTTAAATAGATTTGATTTAAGTCCAGAATGGATTTGATTTGATTTGATTTAGTAACAAAAAGATATTTTGGACTTTGGGCTTAGGGTGTAAGCTCAGTTATAAATAGAGGGAGTAACCCCTATTTTTCATAGCAAAGATAGCAAGTCAAGGAAGTCAAGGAAGTCAATTCATTGTAATCACAGAATTTGCAGTTGCAAGTGATTAAGAAAGTTTTCTACAGTTTGTGGACAGAGAGAAACTCTGCAGAAATATTTGTCTCGTCTTTTTTTCTTTGTTTGTTTCATAATTAAATTGTCATTGTGGTAGAAATTCATCGTAGAATTTGGTGGATTTCCAACAAGCAAAACATTCGAATAAAATGTCTATTTTATAATATTATAAATAAAATAATATGCAAAATTAAAGTAAAATTTAATTGTTTATGAGTGACTCATGTTATGATGAAAAAAAGTTAAGTCTATTTTTATCCTGGAAATGAAAAATATTTAACTTTTTAAAAAAGATTAAATGATCAATATTAAATATAACATTTTTATTATTAAGCTAACTTGAGCATTTTCATTGTTTATATATGATTTATTTAATTTTAAAATATTATTAATTTATAAATATTAAAAACTTCTTTATATTAATACATAAATAATTTTGTTAAGAATTGAATCATAAACTATCGACTTACACTCATTTAACTCAAGTATTATATGATAGTTGAACTATTCCACTCATCACTATATTTCACTATTCCATTGATACCAATATTTGTTTTGAATATAACTGAAAATATTTATTTTTTGTCCTTGAAATTTTTTGTTATGATATAAAATATCAATTTTAAAAGATTTTTAAAAGATTAAAATGAAAAATTAAATAAGAATTACTTAATTGATGATGATGTAAAATATAATTTTCATATTGGAAATGACATATTCTTAACCTACAAAAAAGATTATACACAACTTCAATACAAATTTTCAACACAAAAAATGTGATTTCATGATTTTCAATATAACTTTTTTTTTATATTTAGCCCATGTTAGTATTTTTCATATTTTATATATTTATTTATTCACTATTCCTTTTGTATCAATATTTATTCGATCATACATAAAAATGTTAATTTTTTTTTATTATTTGTAATTTTAAAATGATAAACTTTTTTTTAACTTAAAACATTTTAAAAGACTGAATTGAAAAAGTAAAGTAGAATTTAATTGCTTATAAGTTAGGCTAATTCGATGAAGAAGAAAAATATAATTTTTATATAAGTTTAAAAATATTGAACACAATTTCTCGATAATTTTTTTTTATATTTAACACATTCTAATATTTTTTATTGTTTATATTTGTTGATTACTTCATTCGTCTCAAGAAAAATACTACTATAAAAGTATTAATTTTTCAATATTTGTTCTTTAGAGATTCAAAAAAGCAAATTTTAAAACATTATAAAAAGACTACTATGAAAAATTAAAGAAAAGTTTTTTTAATAAATTACGCGAACTTGATGATGATGATGAAAAATATAAGTTTTATATTGTAAATGAAAAGTTTTAAACTTTGAAAAGGTTGAATGAACAGTTTTCAATACAAATTTTCTTTATTTAATAGATTTTAGAATTTCCATTGTTTATATTTTATTCACTATTCCTTTTGTTTCAATATTTATTTTCATCATACATAAATTATTATTTTTGATTATTTGTAATTTTAGAGAAGATGGAAAATTCCAATTTTAAAATATTATAAAAAGATTAACATGAAAAGTTAAAGTAGAATTTAATTATTTATAAGTATTAATTAATTTATTATTTATTATTTTAGAAATAAAAAATATCAATTCTAAAAAGATGAATATAGAAAATTAAAATAAAATCTATCTGTTTATGAGTCATGCTAACTTAATGATATGAAAAATATATTTTTTTATATCGAAAATGACAAATTTTTAAATTATAATGAACAGTAACTTTTAATATAATTTTTCTTTATTTAACGTATTTTATAATTTACTCATTGTTTATTATACTTATATATTTGAATTTTGTTTTAGTAATAATTAAATATTGAAAAAAATACACAAATAATCATGTTTTGAAGAAAATTATGTAAATAATCATGTTTCAGAAAACCTTAAAATGAAGATGTCAAGTGAGATGGCGCATGCACCTAAATTTAAGAGAGAGGCGCCAAGTGAGATGGCGCCTAGGTGTAACATCTTTGCCCTAAACCATCTCATATGGCGCTTAGGTGCAATTAAAGGACAATTTTTTTTTTGCTTTCTATTTTAAATAGAAGACAATAGATAAATGATATAGCTTCACGAAACTTCGACTTTTCATTAACAGAAAACGATTACATAATGAAAAAAACCATACATTTTAATTAGTGGTCCCCCGGAACTCGGTAACGACCTGTGGTTCCGCATCTGCGTCCTCGCCTATCTCGTGGTGGGTTTCGTCGATTTTCCTGTTGCGGTTGGGTCGATGGCTCAGCGAAGTCAATGCGTTCAGGATCCATGAAATCGATCAGATCACCATATCTGGAAGATCCACTTTGGTACAGTCGGTTACCTATTCCCTCAAAGTTTGGTCGTCTTGGTGGGGGGTGGGGTTCCATGGATGATCTATAGCACTGGTCGTCTGAGTAAGGGGGTAAAAAGGAAATGAAAATCTTGGGGTGTTTGGTATTGCGACTATTGGGTGCTATGGTGATGTGGTGGTTGATGGTAAGTTGGGTCGGTTGGATCATATTCTTCCGGAAATCCCAGATCAGGGCTAAGGTGAGATGATGAGGGGTCCACATTGGGATATCGAGAAGACTGGAATTATGTATGGGGCATGTGGGTGTATTGGTATTGCGATTGAGATTGGGGTTGGGTGTGGGGCATATGAGGATATTGGTATTGAGGTGGTGATTGGGGTTGGGTGTGTGGCATATGGGGGTATTGGTATTGGGGTGGTGATTGTGGTTGGGTGTGGAGTATATGGGTGTATTGGTATTGAGGTGGTGATTGGGGTTGGGTGGTTGTGGATCTGTATCATTGGGGTGGTTGGTGGGAGGTTGATGTGTGTTGAGTTTATTATTGGAGATTTGAGGTTGGTGCCCATTGTGATCGTGGGTCAACCAAATACTTCGGATGAGACACATGCATTTCTGGGTTACTAACCGATTTGTACCGATCAAAATATTGATCTGTGTGTCGCATATTATTCTGGTTGAGGAAAACAGGAAATTGCAAGACATGTTAGTGATGCTTATGCCACATCTTACACCATTCTGGAGCAAAATCTTTCTAATTAGTAAGACTCCGTTGGGCGCCGACCCTTTTGAGATGCCAGGTTGACAAATAAGTTGGATCACATGGTATCTCTTGATGCATTCTGAACTACATCTTGACATGGTCACTATGGTGCATCTCCACAATATTGAATTATATGATTGTAGTCTTTGCAGTCCAAACTGCTGTATCCTTGGGGATTGGTTCATGGTCCAAACCCAAATATGGTCTCTAGATAAACTGTGGATAAAATTAAATCAGCATAATGAAAACGTAAAAAATAAATAATTTAAAAGTAAAAAAGTTCAAAGGTGCCACGTACATCATCCGGGTCAAGGTGATCCAATAGATTACGATATAGAGCGACATTGAATCCTGAATTCTTGCCGTAATCCATACCCGTCACACAGTACTTAAAGGAATTGTAAAATAGTTTATTTTAAACATATATTTGGCGAAAGGATGATTAATAAATGATTTAAGTTCTTGAATTACTTTATTGTGTATGGAAAAATGAATGTGTTGTTGCTGACGGGGTTTAGGGACTCCATTCTCCATCAACCCCAGGCTTGAAGTAAGAAAGCGCATCCATAAAAAATACATTTTTCCTTTGTTGCATTTTTACACAAATAACTGTATAGATGGGTTAAAACAGCAGAACCCCAACTATATTTTCTTGTTTTTTCAAAGTTCCTAAGTAAACTTAAATACATAAAATTTATACTATTCCCTATACTTTTGGGAAATAAAAAGCTTCCAAATAGTATCATCATATAATTTCTAGCTTTTATTACTCTTGCTAGCTTGGACGAATTTTCATTCAACTCAAGAGTCGCATAATATTTTTTGAGTTCAGTTAGTAATATACCTTGGCCTCTAGTGTAACATCCCAATTCTACCCGACAATATAAATTTAAGTCAGACTTATAAAAATTCTACAACTGAATCACGATGCCACAAATTCAACTTAAAGACCATTTCATTCAACATGGATACATAACACATTAAAACTTCGGATGAATAACAAGTAATATCTTCATAATAACATCTTCATCCAACATTAAAGCAACTTATGAATAACAAGTACTTAACAACAATCAACTTAAAGTTCAACAACTGAAATAACAAATACTAAATCATCTAGCGTTCATCCCCCCCGATGTTACGTATCAGAGCAATGACACTAACTCGAACTACCGAACGCAAACCATCTTCACTCTGGATTACCTGCACGTTACCAACATAAGGGTAACATTCAAACATAAGGGGTGAGATATCGAACACTATAATAGAACGTATGATAAATATTATATTAGAATCAGTTCATTCAAAATAACCACTTCACGACTTATAAATAACAATAATAACAACAGGATATCAACAAAATACAACCATTAATTCATCAATGCAACAGCTCAATTATACAACTTGAAATGCGACTCAATACTATGCGAATGCATGTGGTATCATTGGAGCAGAACTCCCATCTTAAAATCTTCCAGTAAATAGAGGCATCAACAAGGCATAAGCCTTTTTTGCAGTTTGTCAATCCAGGCCATCACAAAGTATGCAAATATATGAATGCACTGTCACATACTCACAACAATCATCATCCATCATAAGACATAATCCCACATCACCATTATTACAAGTAAATAGAGGTAATTCATCATCATTTAAAACTCCTTTCAACTTCGCATTATCAACCAGAATTCTCAACAGCAATCACAACACACAACATCTTAACATAAATCGGCATTGGCCATAAGCTTATCACATCAATCAATGATTCAATCATTAACATAATTAAACGACAACTTAACATAATTCACACAACATAGTTAATGACCAAAAACGCAGCATGTACGGGAAAAAGGGATAGGGAACTATGTGCCCCTCGACATACACAACAACTAGGACAACATAACAACTAATTTGTACTCCTCGACACGCACTGAGAAAAACAGGGTAATGACCAACCTATGCTCCTCGACATGTCCTGCAACCTAATTCTGCTCGAAAATCCAACACATAACCCCCCGACACGCCTCACAGCCTAAATACCGCTCGGTGCCTAACGCCATCAGCATTCTCCTCGACCACTAGTTCGGCCAACAGCACAACACGATACAATATCTTAACGACCACACCACTACTATTCATAACTTCAGGCCAACCGCTCAGAATAACACAGTAATGGGCAACTATATTTCCTATTGACAGATTCCTTCATTACATAAGACCGTCACGCATAATCCTCATAACACGGCCACAACAATTATTCCTAGTTTCCTACCAACTGCTCGGAACACTGCAACATTGTAACGACCATAACAACATAAGGACCACGACAAACACTCACTTAATCATCGATTCTACCAGGAAATCACACAACTCAAACATCCACAACATAACATAATGGGCATCTTCCCTTAACGGGTTCAGCAACATCACAGGAAACAATCATAATTACGACCAATTCTCCATAACAAACATCATAAATCCCATTATAAGGTCAGAACCCCACCCTTACTTGGATTGAAGGTCACTCAACCAAAGCTTCGGCCGTAATCCTTGATTTGCTCTGCTCGACACCGCGCAGCTTGCTCCTCTTCTGTGCAGCTCTTCCGGTCAACGTACATGGCTTGTTATTCTCCAACTAAAAACAAACCCTTATGTCGGCTTAGCCTTATATATCAATCCTATTGGGCCAAACCTACACACCCCCACTTTACTACTTGCAACCGATAGCGTAAGTCCAACATTATATAAATATTCCCTTAATTCCAACATTATAATTATTATTAATCAACTAATTAATTAATAATAATTCAACAACTCATACCAATAATTCTCAACATCTCGTAAATTCATAAATAATGCAAAAATGATTTAATTAAATAAATAATTAATTAAATTACGGGCGTTATAACTCTCCCCACTAAGAATATTTTCGTCCTCGAAAATTTACCTCATTCGAACAACTCAGGATAGGAGTCCTGCATCTTGCTTTCCAACTCCCAAGTCATGCTTTCTCCGACAGCTCCTAGCCAAACTACTTTCACCAAAACAATCTATTTGCCTCTCAGAGTCTTCATTTCACGATCCACGATTCGTACAGGAATCGTCTCAACAGTAAGATCATCTCGCACTTGTACATCATCCATATGAATCACATGAGATGAATTTGAAATATACTTCCAGAGTTGTGACACATGAAACACATCATGCAAATTCGAAAGATTAGGCAGTAAAGCCACTCTATATGCAACATTTCCAACTCTTTCCGAAATCTGACACGGACCAATAAAACTAGAAGTGAGCTTCTTAGCCTTCAATGCTCGCCCAACACCAGTTACAGGTGTAACTCTCAAAAACACATGGTCACCTGCTTAAAATTCTAAGTCCTTCCTTCGCTTATCATGATAACTCTTCTGTCTACTTTGGGAAGCTTTCATCTTTTCCCGGATCATCTTCACCTTCTCAGTAGTCTCACAAACAAGTTCAGGTCCAAGCACTAAACTTTCTCCAGATTCATGCCAACATAAAGGAGTTCTACATCTTCGACCATACAATGACTCAAAAGGTGTCATCCCAATACTAGAATGATAACTGTTATTATAAGTGAACTCTATCAACGGAAGATAAGTATCCCACGAACCTCACTGCTCAAGAACACATGCTCTCAACAAATCTTCCAATGATTGAATAGTCCTTTATGTCTGACCATCCGTCTGAGGATGATATGCCGAACTCAACCTCAACTTAGAACCCAACGCTCCTTACAAACTCTTCCAAAAATCAGAAGTAAACCTCGGATCTCTATCTGACACAATGCATAAAAGAACACCATGCAACTTCACAATTACACTAGTGTAAATCTTTGTCATCTTCGACACTGGAAAAATGATGTTAATAGGAATAAAATGAGCCAACTTTGTAGGCCTATAAACAATCACCCAAATCGAATCATGTTCTCTTAAAGTATTAGGTAACCCCGTCACAAAGTCCATCGAAATGCTATCCCATTTCCATTCTGGAACTTCTAACGGTTGCATCAACCCTGCAGACTTCTGATGTTCAAATTTCGAATTTTGAAAAGTCAAACATGCATACACAAACCGAGCCACGTCACTCTTCATCCCAGGCCACCAAAACAAATTCTTCAAATCCTGATACATCTCTATAGCTCCTGGATGAATACTCAGCTTACTTCTATGACTCTCTTCAAGGATCACTTTCTTCATCTCCACATCATCAGGAATACAAATCCGATTACAAAATCTTTGCGCATCTAACTTAAAATCACTATTCTCAGACTCATCTATCCCAACCATCGAATCTACCAATTTCAAATCTAACTTCTGAGCTTCTCTTATACTATCCAGAAAATCATTATTAATCCTCAACATTCCCAACATAATACTTTGCGGTGTCACTTCGCAAACTAAGCTTATATCTCTGAATCGCTCAATTAATTCCAACTCTTTAACCATCATTCCTGACATATGTAAAGTCTTTCGACTCAATGCATCGTCTACCACATTCGCTTTTCCTGGATGATAATTCAAATCGAAATCATAATCCTTTAACAACTTCAACCATCTTCGTTGTCTCATATTCAATTCCTTCTGATCAAATAGATACTTTAAGCTCTTATGGTCACTAAACACTTCAAATCTAGAACCATAAAGATAATGCCTCCAAATTTTCAACACAAAAATAACTGCAGCAAGTTCTAAATCATGCGTAGGATAGTTCTTCTCATGAGTCCTCAACTGCCTTGACGCATAAGCAACAACCTTCTCATTATGCATAAGCACACCTCCTAAACCCATCTTAGAACCATCACAATATACCACAAAAGGTTCTCTTGGATTAGGTAGTGTCAAAATTGGAGCCGACGTCAATCTTTTCTTTAATTCTGTAAAACTCTTTTCACACTGAACATCCCACACAAAAGCTCTACCTTTACAAGTCAATTTAGTTAACGAAAGTGCCAACTTAGAAAAACTTTCGATAAACCTTCTATAATAACCAGCTAATCCCAAAAAGCTTCTAATCTCGGTAGCCGACTTTGGAGTTTCCCACTGCAACACAACATCCACTTTAGATGGATCTACAGCAATGCCACTACCTGAGATAACTTGACCAAGAAAACTAATCTCCTTTAACCAAAATCCACACTTAGACAGCTTTGCATACAACTTCTTCTCTTTCAAAACATGCAATACTATTCTTAAGTGTTCTGCATGCTCTTCTTCTGACTTAGAGTAAATCAAAATATCATCAATGAACACCACTACAAATCGATCCAAATAAGTATGAAAGATGTGATTCATATATTCCATGAATACTTCTGGCGCGTTAGTAACAACGAAATGCATCACTGAATACTCATAATGTCCATAACGCATTCTGAAAGCCGTCTTTTTAATATCTTCATCATTCACTTTAATCTGATGATAACCCGGCCTCAAATCTATCTTACTAAACACACGAGCATCCACCAATTCATCCATCAAGTCATCTATTCTTGGAAGCGGATATTTGTTCTTAATTGTCACTTTATTCAACTGTCTATAATCAACATAAAGCCTCATACTTCCATCTTTCTTCTTTACTAATAACACCAAAGCTCCCCACGGTGATACACTTGGTCTCACAAACTTCTTTTCAAGCAACTCTTCCAATTGTTTCTTTAATTCTGACAATTCAGATGCAGACATCCTGTATGGTGCCATAGACACAGGTCTGGTACCGGGTACAAGATCAATAGCAAATTCAACCTCTCTCTGGCGGTACATTAGGAATTTCATCAAGTAAAACTTTAGGAAATTAACACACCACTTTCAATTCCTCAATTATAGCTTGAGTCTAGACAGATAACGACGCCATCAACTAGAAAATTTGAGCTTCTTCTTGCGTCAACTGCCGCAACTGTCTAGCAGACAACAAACTATCTTCCTCTTCTTCAAGAGTAGAAAACCTCACAGACTTGTTATAATAGTTAATATGAACATAGTTATGCTCTAACCAGTTCATACATAAAATCACATCCAACCCTCTTAAAGGCAAACAAACCAAATCAACAGCAAAGTCTCTATTAAAGATCGATAAAGGACACATTAAACACACAAAAGATGTAGTCACCGACCCCTTGGCTGGAGTGTCGATGAACATCTCTCCATTCATCAAAGATAATATAAGACCCAATCTTTCAACATAACCAACAGCAATAAAATGATGAGTAGAACCAGTATCAATAATAGTAATTAAAGGAGTACTATTAATGAAACATGTACCTCTGATAAGTCTGTCCTCACTAGCTTCCTGATCCTCAACTAAAGAGAACACCTTACCACTTGTTTGTGACTTCTTTGGTTTCTGACACTGATTACCAATGTGTCCTTCTTCACCACAATTTAAACAAATCACCTCCTTATGCTTGCACTCATACACAACATGTCCAGTCTTACCACAATAGAAACACCTTTTCACCTCAGCAGTACACACATTACTCTTATGCTCAGGCTTTCCACATTTGAAACAAACCACACCAACAGGAGCATCTCCCCCACTAGTTCTCTGACCCTGAGCAACTTTCTATTTACCTTTATCGGATAGGGCATCATAAGGCTTACCACGATTCTATTGGTGCTTACCTCTCTTCTCACTGATAATTTTGTAGTGAGCATTATTACCCTCTTCATAAATTTTGCAACTATCAACCAAATCAGCAAAGACACGGATCTTCTGGTATCCAACTGCCTTCTTGATCTCTGGGCATAATTCGCTCTCAAACTTGATGCACTTTGAAAACTCGGCATTTGCCTCACTATAGTGCGAATAAAACTTAGCCAACTCAGCAAATTTTGCAGCATACTCTACAACTGACATACTCCCTTGCTTCAGCTCAAGAAACTCAATTTCCTTCTTACCACGAACGTCTTCAGGGAAATACTTCCTCATAAATTCCCAACGGAACACAGCCCAGGTGACATTTTCACCCGCAGCTTCCAACCTCTGACACGTGTCTAGCCATCAGTCATCAGCTTCGACTGCTAGCATATGAGTACCATACCGAACCTTCTGCGCTGGAGTGCATTCCATCACACGGAAGATCCTTTCAATTTCTTTCAACCAATCAAATGGTCCATCAGGATCATACTTTCCCTTGAACGTAGGCGGATTCTACCTCTGGAAAGTTGCCAAACTATGAGATCCAACATTCCCGTCAGTATTCGGATGATTCTCCATAGCATGCACCGTTGTTTCTAAATCAGCAGCAAGTGCAACATCATTCCTTCCAGCCATCTCAACTTATCACTACAACATAGACAACGGTTAGAACTCAAGGTAACAATACTCGATTGTTAAATAAAGCTACAACTCGACAACTTGGTCGGATGGACCGACTTTACTCTGATACTAACTTTGTAACACCCCAATTATACCCGACAATATAAATGTAAATTAGAGTTATAAAAATTCTACAACTGAACCAGGATGCCACAAATTCAACTTAAAGACCATTGCATTCAACACAGATACATAACACATTAAAACTTTGGATGAACCAACAGTAAAATAAGTTAATCTTTTAAACCAACAACTTGAACAACTACACAGCAGAGTCATAATAACATCTTCATCCAACATTAAAGCAACTTATGAATAACAAGTACTTAACAAAATCAACTTAAAATTCAACAACTGAAATAACAAATACTAAAGTAACTAGCGTTCATCTCCCCGAGTGTTACATATCAGAGCAATGACACTGACTCGAACTACCGAAGGTAAACCGCCTTCACTCTGGATTACCTGCACGTTACCAAAATAAGGGTAACATTCAAACAGAAGGAGTGAGATATCGAACACTATAATAGAACGTATGATGAATATTATATTAGAATCAGTTCATACAAAATCACCACTTCACGACTTATAAACAACAACAATCACAACAGGATATCAACAAAATACAACCATTAATTCATCAACGCTACAACTCAATTTTAAAACTTGGAATGCGAATCAATACTATGTGAATGTATGTGGTACCATTAGAGCAGAACTCCCATCTTAAAATCTGCCAGTAAATAAAGGCATCAACAAGGCATAAGCCTTTTTCGCAGTTTGCCAATCCAGGCCATCACAAAATATGCAAATGTATATGAATGCACTGTCACTTACTCATAACAATAATCATCCATCATAAGGCATAAGCCCACATCACCATTATTACCAGTAAATAGAGGTAATTCATCATCATTTAAAACTCCCTGCAACTTCGCATTATCAACAAGAATTCTCGATAGCAATCACAACACACAACATCTTAACATAAATCAACATTGGCCATAAACTTATCACATCAATCAATGATTCAATCATTAACATAATTAAATAGCAACTTAACATAATTCAACAGCATGGTTAACGATAAAAAAATGCAGCATGTACAGGCAAAAGGGATAGGGAACTATGTGCCCCTCGACATGCACAACAACCAAGACAACATAACAACTAATTTATACTCCTCGGCACGCACTGAGAAAAACAGGGTAATGACCAACCTATGCTCCTCGAGATGTCCTGCAACCTAATTCTGCTCGAAAATCTAACACATAACCCCCCGACACGCCTCGCAGCCTAAATACCGCTCGGTGCCTAACGCCATCAGCATTCTCCTCGACCACTAGTTCGGCCAGCAGCACAACATGATACAACATCTTAACGACCACACCACTACTATTCATAACTTTCGGCCAACCGCTCAGGATAACATAGTAACGGGCAACTATATTTCCTATCGACATATTCCTTCATTGCATAAGACCGTCACACATAACCCTCATAATACGACCACAACAATTACTCCTAGTTTCCTTCCAACTGCTCGAAACACTACACCATTGTAACAACCACAACAACATAACAACCACAACAACCAGTGATAAACTACACTCACTTAATCATCGATTATAGCGGGCAATCACACAACTCAAAACATCCACAACATAACATAACGGGCACCTTCCTTTAACAGGTTCAACAACATCACAGACAACAATCACAATTACGACCAATTCTCCATAACAAACATCATAAATCCCATTATAAGGTCAAAACCCCACCCTTAGTTGGATTGAAGGTCACTCAACCAAAGCTTCGGTCGTAATCCTTGATTTGCTCTGCTCGACACTGGGCAACTTGCTCCTCTTCCACGCAGCTCTTCCGGTCAACGTACATGGCTTGTTATTCTCCAACTAAAAATAAACCCTTATGTCAGCCTAGCCTTATATATCAATCCTATTGGGCCTAACATACTCACCCCCACCTTACTACTTGCAACCAATAGCGTAATTCCAACATTATATAAATATTCCCTTAATTCCAACATTATAATTATTATTAATCAACTAATTAATTAATTAACAATAATCCAACAATTCATACCAATAATTCTCAACATCTCACAACTTCATAAATAATCAAAAAATGATTTAATTAAATAAATAATTAATTAACACAGGCATTACATTTATCACCACTACCTTCTACCATATCTTTGCCCAACAATTCTTCGCATAGAGAATTGGGTTGTTGAACCGATCCATTAACCGCCTTACCATCGATAGGGAGACCCAATAACATGTACACGTCCTCTAGTGTGACGGTACATTCACCTATTGGTAGATGGAATGTGTGTGTGTCTCGGGTCTCCACCTTTCCAACATTGCAAGTATAAACTTGGAATCAATCGTGCAGTTTGAGATTTTTATAACATTTCCAAAACCCGCATATTCGAGATAGGGCACGATCAACAGAGTGGGAGCAATATAGTTGTGTGAACGAATTCTAAATCTTTTAGTATCCTAAATTCAAAATGTAAAAAGTGTAAGAGTCCATAAGATGACTAAATCAATAATAATTTTATAAAAAATATATTAATATATAAGAATATTTGAGAATTTATAAAAACTTACAAACGCCACAATGTTGTCTCTTGTGCCTCTGTGAGAATCGCCCACTGTGAGAAGAGCCATATTTGAAATTGTATAAGTTAATGAAAGAGTTTGTATCAGAGAGTGAGATGATTGTTGATGCAAAACAAGTATATCAGGCGCTGTATTTATAGGAGAAATTGTATCAGAGAGTGAATAAATGAGGTGGTTGGTGGTTGCATGCATGCATGACACATGCCACTCATGCGCCAAGTCAAATGGCGCCTACATGCAATTTAGAGAGCATGTGCCATTCAACTTGGCGTGGGACAGGCTTAGTTGTAGCGTAGGTGGCTGCATGGGTGGTAGCGTAGGGGTAGGCTTTTGCGCATGAATGTAAGATGATTGGACATGTAGGATGCACCATTTGACTTGGCACATGAGTATAAAATTGAAAGGTGTCGCCATATCAATTGGAGAATTAGTGGTGGCTTACTTTTGTATTGTTCAAATTCAATGCAACCTATTTAATCACTCAAACATTCAAACATTCAAACAATCAGACACTGAAACACTCAAACACTCAAACACTCAAACACTCAAACCTTCAAACATTCAAACACAATGACCTCTACACCACAATATGTTATTAGTGCACATTTCAACAGTGAGACATACATTTGTCCCACCTCTGAGTTTTTGTTTAAAGACACTGAGAACATCTGATTTTGTTCAAACGGGAAAGTTAATTTCTTGTATTTTAAAAAACGATTAGAGGTTAAACTTGGACGAGGTCCCGTGACACAAATATTCTATCAAAACCCTTCTTTTTTTTGTGAGAACCAAATAATATATTATAAGGTAGAGGTTCAAGATGATGAGGACCTTCAGAATATGTTTTCCAGTCATGAGTATTCTGGGTACGACTCGATTGAGTTGTACATTGTGCTGCGGGAGCCTCAGTTATCATGACCCAGAAGTAAATGTCGTTGACGAAGAAGAGGAAGATGTCGAGTTAAAGTTTGACAAGATGGTCAATGATGATCCTGAAGACGATGGGATACCTGGAATACCTCTGAATGAGATCTACACACCACCTCCACACATGACAAACTTCAACATGGGCAGAGATGAACCGTCATCTGATGTTTTTTTCAACCCGTATATGCAGTCAGATGAAAATTTAAAAGAGAAAGACAAATTTCGTAATAGAGAAGATTGTATCCGATCCATAAAAAAGTTTCACATGCTAAACTCTGTCGATTATAAGGTATATCGGGTAAATCCAGAAAGGTACAAGCTCAGGTGTGTTCACCCAAATTGTATGTTCAGGCTCATTGCATCATACAGGTTAAGAGGTGATTGTTGGGTGATAGGTTCTATGTCCACCCACATATGCGTCAATTCTACTCAATCACAAGATCATCGTAAACTAAATTATGATTTCATATGTCAAGAAATCCTACCTCCCGTCAGCAATGATCCGTCATTGAAGGTGAAAACCATAATCTCTCACATCACTACGGTATACAACTATACTCCATCATACTGAAAGGTGCGGTTAGCTAAGACCAAGACGATTGAAAAGGTATATAGAAACTGGGAGGAGTCATACAAAGAACTTTCGCGCTACCTACATGCACTTTAGACGTATTCTTCGAGAACTGTTTATATTATAGAAACATTGTCGACGTACGCCCCAGATGGTACTCATGTCACCGGAAATGGATATTCAGTCGACTGTTCTTGGCTTTTCGACCTTGCATCACAGGGCTTGCGTCATGCAAACCTATTATTCAAATTGATGGAACATAGTTGTACGGGAAATACAAAGGCATGTTACTGATGGCAGTTGCACAAGATGACAACAACAACATTTTCCCAATTTCCTTTGCTCTAGTTGAGGGAGAGAATGGTGGTGCTTGGAGCTTCTTTCTCAGGAATCTCTGAACACACGTGTCTCCTCAACCTGATCTCTGTTTGATCTCCGACGGACATGCATCTATTGAGAGCATACAATAATCCTACAAATGATTGGCATGACCCTCCTTCTACACATGTCTACTGCATTAGACATATCGTACACAATTTCACGAGGGAGATCAAAGACAAGGCTCTTAGGAAAACAATCATGAACGCGGGGCATGCATTAACACAACCTTCATTCAAACACTATCACAACGAGATCAGATTGTCAAATTCGGTTGAGAAATGGACAAGGTCATACGACAATGGACAATGATGTGGCCATATGACAACAAATCTTATAGAACCCATGAACGGTATATTCGAAGGCATACGAAACCTCCCAGTAAACGCTTTGGTCAAATCAACATATTTTAGGATAGCTTTGTTGTTTGCCAAAAGAGGTGAAATGTGGAATACGGTCTTACAATCGGGATAACTATGGAGTGAAAGTTGCATGAAGTATATTAAGGCAGAAAGTGCCAAAGCCAACACCCATCTGGTTATAAGGTTCGACCGACACAACCACAACTTCATTGTCAAAGAGACAATCGACCACAATGAGGGGCTACCAAGACAAGAGTATACGGTTATACTACAATCTTGTTGGTGCGATTATGGAAGTTTCAAGCATTTCGTATGCCTTGCTCTCATGTCATTGCGGCATGTGCGTATACTCATCAAGACGCATTACAACTTCTATCTCCCATTTACATGTTTGAAACCTTGCTCGACGTATACAACAATGGCTTCCCAATGGTAGCAAAACCTGATTATTGGCCTGCATACGACAGGGAAATAGTATGACACAACGATCAAATGCGAAGGGATAAAAATGGTCATCCCAAAAGCAAGCGTATCACAACTGAAATGGACTCCCTTGACAAGCTAGAAAGAAAGTGTAGTTTATGTTGTCAGGTCAGACACAATAGAAAAATTTGTCTCACTCGGGCTACAAGCTCGATAACATAAAAATTGAATGCAAACCATCTGCACTTTTTTAAGTTCTAAACATTATTGTTTTTCATTAAGAGCATTTGTTACAATAAAACATACGCAAACAACAAATAAAAACACGATAAAACATCTAAGAAATTATAACCATCAAAACAATTTCATATGAGCCATGCATCATCACCATTACGTCTCCGTCTGTTTTGACTTCCTCCAACCAAAAATTAGGTCTTTCGGTTGCAAGTGAGGTAGTTGTTGTTCTTCTCTGGATCCTTCTAATTTGTTCCTCAGCCTCGATGTCTCCCTTTAGCCATCGCATTAACTCTCTCTTCAGACGCTCCATAGAGTGAATGTGCCAAAATTTCATTTTCATCGAAGGTTTGGTGGCCGAGAAAATAACGTATCCATCTCTGGTGAAAATCATGAGAGATGTCATGACGCAAATAACAGAGAAAAAATAAGAAGACAGTGCGAGAAAGTGTGAAGAATGATGGAGAAATAAGTGATTTATTTATAGAAAACACAATTGCACGTAGTAGCTAAGTGAGATGACGCCTTCTCTCCTTTTTATAGTGCATGCGTCATCTCACTTCGCTAAAACAAAGTGCATGCGCCAAGTGAGATGGCGCCTAGGACAAAAAGGCGAGTGCATGTGTTATCTCACTTGGCTCCTCCATTATGGGGTTTTCTGAAATATGGCTATTTGCGTAATTTTTTCCGAAATATGATTATTTGTGTATTTTTTTCAATACTTAATTCTTGCTAAAAAAATTCTATATATTCGATCACCATTCCTTTCGTCTCGACATTTACTTTCACTATATAAATTTTTTATTATTTACAAGATAAAATATGCCAATCTTAAAACAATTTAAAAAGATTAAAATATGAATTACGATAATTTTTTTTTTAAAATCAGGGTCATATATTAAAAGAGAAAAAGGATTACACAAAAATAAGGGATTATGTCAAAATCTAACTAGATCGAAGAAAATCTAAAAAAAATCTACCTAATCTATTTTTTTTTACAGAATCTACCTTATGTCTAAAGGGATAACATAAAAAATGTTTAAATAATGAAAAATATACGTTTTAGATTTGAAATAAAATTTTAACTCTAAAGAAGTTGAAAGCCCAATTTTAATACAAATTTTTAACATTTAGTTTTTGTTAAGATGACGAAATATGCCAATCGTAAAACAATTTAAAATGACTGAAGTATGAATTACGCTGGATTATGATAAAAAAATATATAATTTTTATTATCAATCAATCACAATCATATATTTAATTATATTTCATTTTTAATTTTAATTTTTTTAATAATAGATTATTGATTAAATATGTAAAAAAACTCTACACAGACAATATATGAATATTATTCTCATATTAAAATGACAAAATTTTAACTTAAGAAAAATTGAAAGTACAATTTTCAATACAAATTTTAATTATTTAGTGCTTGTAAATAGTTTTCATTGTTTATATTTTCTTTAGTATTCTCTTTGTCTCAATATATTTTTTTTACCAAAAATATAAGTATTAATTAATTAATTCTTTGAAATAAAAAGTGAAAATTTTATAACATCATAAAAAGATTATTATGGATCATTAAAGGGGTAATTTAGTATTTGTTATATTTGGTAGTTTTATCTATTTTAGAGTTTATGTGTCATTCTTATCTTTTGTTATCTTTGTGTATAAATAGGTGTACTTAGATTTCATTAATTAATTCAATTTATTTTCAATCATTAAGCAGCCGTCGTTTTTATTCCTCTCTTCTTCCTCAATTTCATCACCTTGCATTAACAAATTGGTATCTAGAACACTTGGTTTTTCTGAATTTTTGGGAAACACGGGTGAAAGTGAGCTGTGTGTTTGATTTTGGTTCTTGATTTCTGTTGAATCATGAACAAAATCTAAACAGAATCACACTGATTCTATGGGTTCGGGAAACACTGAGTGAGATCTGAGATTTGTGCAAGGTTTAAGATGAATGGAGGTAGTAGTTTGAACACTAAACTTTCAGTTTTTAATGGCAAAAGCTGGAACAGATGGATGATACAGATGCATGTGTTGTTTGGTGCTCAGGATATTCTGGGTCTTGTTACCAATGGTTATGTTCCAGTTGCAGCAGATGCTACTGAAGAACAGAGATATGCAGAAAGAGCTACGGAGAAGAGGGATCAGAAAGCTCTATTCTATATCCATTAGTGTGTGTGGATGAAAGTGTGTTTGAGAAGATTGCTGATTCAACGACGTCGAAAGAGGCATAGGATATACTGGTCAGATGTTACGGTGGTGATGCGTCAGTGAAGAAGGTGAAGCTTCAGTCTCTGCGAAAGCAATGTGAGAATCTCAACATGAAGAACAATGAGAAAGTTTCTGAGTACATCTCCAGAATGATTCTGATCACTAATGAGATGAAAGCTTATGGAGAAACACTTTCTGAACAGGTAATCATAGAGAAGATTATGAGGTCACTTACTCCTCAGTTTGATTATATTGTTGTTTCTATTGAACATTCTAAAAATCTGGAAACCATGAGAATAGAAGAGTTGCAAAGCAGTCTAGAAGGGCAGGAGTTACGTCTGACTGAAAGAACTTCTGAGAGGGAAGTTGAGCAAGCTCTGAAGGCTTCTTTTGTCAAGAAGGACCAGAAGCAGAATAGACGTGGTGATAAATTCCAAAGGTCAGAAACCTCAACTTCTGATGAAAAGAAATATTAGAAGGGAAAGGAAATGTATGACAAGAAGAATGTTCAATGTTACTATTGTAAACAGTTTGACCATTTTTTCAGAGATTGTAGAAACAAAGGAAGGAAATCAGAAGAAGCAAATATAGCCAGAGGAGATTCTGATGATGAACATGTGCTACTGATGGCTTCTGATTCTGATGGAAAGTGTTCAGAAGATTAGTGGTATATGGACACTGGTTGTTCAAACCACTTGACTGAGAACAAACAATGGCTGATAGACTTTGACTCTAGAAGGAGAACAAAGATCAGATGTGCTGATGATAAGTATCTTAATGCAGAAGGTATGGGAAATGTCAGAGTCAGAGTGAAGAATGGAAAAAACATTCTGATCAAAGATGTTTGGTATGTTCCTGGAATTAAAAGCAATCTGATGAGTGTGGGTCAACTCATTGAGAAAGGTTTCTCAGTTGTTATGAAGGACAACCTCTTGACGTTATATGATTCCAATCAAAAGTTGATTATGAAGTCTAAGCAAGGAAGCAACAAAACATTCAAGTTGAATGTAGAAACAGCTGAAGCAGAGTGTCTTAGTGCAGAAGACGCTGAAGGTGACAATAAGTTGTGGAAAAAGAGGTTGGGGCACTTGAACTACAAAATCTTAGGGAATCTAAGTTCTAAGAAGCTTGTACATGGCATTTCGAATATTGTGAAGCCTGATAAATCTTGTGAGATATGCATGAAAGGAAAGCAACCCAGATTGCCATTTGCATCAGAAGTAGCCCCCAGAGTGAAGCATGCTTTGGGAGTAGTATATTCTGATGTGTGTGGACCATTTCCAGTATCTTCACTTGGAGGAAACAAATATTTCGTGTCTTTTATGGATGAGTTCACAAGAATGACATGGGTAACACTCATCAAGTATAAGCATAAAGTGTTTACTGAGTTTCAGAAGTTCAAGGTGAAGGCTGAGAAGCAGAGTGGTCAGAAGTTGAAAATTCTGAGAACGGATGGTGGAGGTGAGTATAACTCTACAGAGTTCCAGAAGTTCTGTGAGGAGAATGGAATAGAACATGAGGTTACTGCTCCATATACTCCTCAACACAATGGTATTGCTGAAAGAAGAAATAGAACTTTGCTTGATAAGTCCAGAAGTATGCTGAAAGAGAAGAAGCTACCTCACACGTTATGAGGAGAAGTTGTTGCCACATCAGCATATGTTCTGAATAGGTGTCCAACGAAGAAGCTGAAGAAAATTGTTCCTTTAGAAATGTGGATTGGAGATAAGCAAAGTGTTAGCCACCTGAGGTTGTTTGGTTTTATATGTTACAAACATGTTCCAGAAGCTAGAAGACGGAAACTGAATGATATAAGCAAAGTAATGTTACTGGTGGGGTACCACAGTACAGATGCTTATAAGCTTTATTATCCATAAACTAACAAAGTTGAAATCAATAGAGACGTTATTGTGAAAGAGTCAGAAACATGGGATTGGAACAAGTCTCAATCAGATTCTGATGTAGCACCAACACCAGAGTTAGTTTTTGAAGATTCTTCAGAAAGTTCTGAAGACGAGTCAGAGTCAAAAGATGAATCTGATTCTAAAGACTCTAAAGATGAGTCAGAATCTCAGGGAGATTCTGATAGTGGATCTGATTCTGATCCAGATTCTGATGATGATCTAGAATCTGGTGGTAATTATATTTCTGGAAGGGAAAACTCTGAAGACATGGGGTCTGGAGGACAAGCTTCCAAAAGTAGCTCTGAAGGTGGTAATTCTGAAGGAAGTAGTTCTAGACAAGGTCCAGAAGCTAGCACTGTTCCAAGTTCTGGAGAAGCTTCAGAACAAGTTCAGAGGCCACAGAGAATCAGACAAATACCAAGTAGGTTTGCAGATTTTGACATGTTGCATGACACTGAAGTAGATTCTGAAGGAGAAGTCGTTCAGTGTGCCATGTTAATAGATTCTGAACCAATGGGTATTGAAGAAGCTCTCAAGAAGAAAGTATGGTTGAGTTCCATGAAGGAAGAACTTGAGGCTATTGAAAGAAACAAAACTTGGAAGTTGACAAAGCTTCTAGAAAAGAAGAAAGCCATCAGCGTCAGATGGGTTTTCAAGGTGAAGCTTAAGCCAGATGGATCAATTGGAAAACACAAAGCTAGAATAGTGGCTAGAGGTTTTCTTCAGAAACTTGGGCTAGATTACTTTGAAGTGTTTGCGCCTGTAGTTAGACATGAAACAATCAGACTGGTGATTACTTTAGCTACAAACATAAATTGGCCTTTGATACATCTGGATGTGAAGTCTGCATTTCTGAATGGTCCATTACAAGAAAAGGTATATGTGTCACAACCTTCTGGATTTGTGGAAAAGAATTAGGAAGGGATGGTATACAAGTTACATAAAGCCTTGTATGGATTGAAACAAGCGCCCAGAGCTTGGAATCTAAAAATTGATTCGTTTTTCAAGAGGCAGAAGTTTCGGAAATGTGAGATGGAATATGGCGTTTATGTGCAACATTCTGGTGGCAATATGATTCTGGTGTGTCTATATGTTGATGACATATTGCTAACAGGAAGTTGTCCAGAAGATATAATCAAGTTTAAAGAAGTTCTGATGAATGAATTTGAGATGACAGATCTGGGAAATATGGTATATTTTTTAGGAATGGAGATTTTGTACTCAAAGAAGGGTATTATTCTACATCAGCTGAAGTACGAGCTTGAACTTCTGAAGAGATTTAAGCCGCAGAATTGTAAAGTTGATGTGACACCATCAGAAACCAATCATAAATTGGATTCTGATTCAGATGGTGATTATGTGGATGCTACGATCTTCAAACAGTTGATTGGTTCTCTTAGGTATTTGTGCAATACCAGACCTGACATTTGCTATGCAGTTGTAATAGTTAGTAGATTCATGAGTAAACCAAAGTGGTCTCATTACTAAGCTGCTGTCAGGATTATGAGGTATATCAAGGAAACTCTGAAATATGAAGTGTTATTTCCTTCTGGAAGAAAGACATAACCAGAATTAGTGAGTTATTCTGATTCTGACTGGTAGGGAGATAGAGTTGACAGAAGAAGTACTTCTGGTTACTTGTTCAAGTTTCTGGGAGGTCCTATTTCTTGGAGTTCCAAGAAACAGCCTATTGTGGCTCTGTCAATGTGTGAAGCCAAATACATTGTAGGCGTTGTAGCTGCATGTCAAGCTGTTTGGTTTCTGAATCTTCTGGAGGATTTGAAGATCGAGATAGAGAAACCTCTGAAGCTGTTGATTGATAACAAGTCTACAATCAATTTTGCCAATAATCCAGTGTTGCATGGAAGAAACAAGCATATTGAGACAAAGTATCATTTTCTGAGAAGTCAAGTGCAGAAAGGAGTGTTAGAAGTTCTGCACTGTAGCACCCAGAAATAGCTGACAGATATTCTGACGAAGGCAATCAAAACAAACCAATTTCTTCATTTGAGGAATGAAATTGGTGTTGTTAGTTTCTGATAGATACTAAGTTAAAGGATGATATTAAAGGGGTAATTTAGTATTTGCTATATTTGATAGCTTTATCCATTTTAGGGCCTATGTGTCATTCTTATCTTTTGCTATCTTTATGTATAAATAGGTGTACCTAAGTTTCATTAATTAATTCAACTCCTTTTCAATCATTAAGCAGCCAACATTTTTATTCTTCTCTTTTACCTCAATTTTATCACCTTACATCAACATGAATAATTAAAATAGAATTTATCTATTTATGAGTCTCGTATATTTGATGATGATGAAAAGTATAATTTTTATACTGAAAGTGAGAAATTCTTAAATTTTAAAAAGGTTGAATACATAACTTTCTTTTACAATTATTTTATTTAACGTATTTTAGCATTTTTTTTCATTGTATATATATTTATTTGAGCGGTCTTGTTTATATTTCATTCACAATTTTTTTGAGTTCAAATACTAATAAATAATAATATTGTATTTTTTAAATTTATAAATATAATTTTTTAATAAAATTAATTTATTATTTTAAAATAAACAATGATACATTTTATTGTACGTTTATTTAAGAGATGAACATGGAATTATAAATTAAAAACATTATAAAAGAATATTACAGAAAATTAAAGATGATTTAATTATTTATGAATTACGCTATAATTTATAAAAAATGTTAACTAGTTTTTCAGTAACAATTTTAAAAATTTTAAAATAGTAAAAAAAATTTAAAAAAATATATTTTTAATGCATTAGAAAATTGAAATAGTCAATTTTTCTATAAAATATTTTCTTTATTTAAAAATCTTAAAAAAAACTTCTAAAGTACTCAGTTAGCCATATCCATTATTAATACATAAAAAATAATAATATTTTAATTAAAAAAAATCAAATGCACAATTCGTTAAATTGTAATTCAGTGTGTCGAAACTATATGTCGAAAAGATTTGATTTGTTTTAGATTTGATTTAAGTCTAGAATAGATTAGATTTGATTTAGTAACAAAATAGATATTTTGGGCTTTGGGTTTATGGTGTAAGCTCAGTTATAAATAGATGGAGTAACCCCTATTTTTGTAAGCAAGTCAAACAAGTCATTCACAGTATTTTGCAGTTGCAAAGTGAATAAGAATGTTTTCACAGTTTGTGAGCAGAGAGAAACTCTGCAGAAATTATTTGTCTTGTCTTCTTTTCTTTGTTTGTCTCATAATTAAATTGTCATTTTGGTAGAAATTCATCATAGAATTTGGTGGATTTCCAACATCTGGTATCAAGAGCTTTGTTTCGATTCGAGGGAGGTGTCAATCAAGAACGATTGAAGAATTCATGATGACAAGTTACGGGAATGCAAACTATCCAGCAACGCAACCAATTCTGAAAGTTGACAACTATGAGAATTGGTGCAAACAAATGAAAGTCTTATTCAGGTGTCAAGGTCTTAGGGACCTTGTAAAAGATGGAGTCGGAGCGCTTGGAGAAAACGCTTCAGAAGAAGAAAAGAAGAAATACACAAAATCTGAGAAGCTGAGTTATAAAGCATTATTTATAATTCATCAATGTGTCAGCCCAAACAATTTCGAAAAGGTTAGTGATTCAGAATCTGCAAAAGAAGCTTAGGAAATCCTTGAGAAGTCTTTTGGAGGCCCTGAGAAGGTGAAATAAGTGAGGTTACAAACTCACAAAAGGATGTACGGATTGCTTCAGATGGAAGACAGTGAAAGCATATCTGATTTCTTCACTAGAGTTACAAAACTAGTAAATCAAATCAAGATATGTGGAGAAACGTTAACAACAAGAGCTGTTGTTTCGAAGATCTTGAGATCTTTAGCTCCTAAGTTTGACCACATAGTGGTGGCGATAGAAGATGGGAAAGACTTGTCGAAATTGAAAAAGGAAGAGCTTCAAGGGACGCTTGAATCTCATGAACAAAGAATGAATGAAAGAGCTGCAGGAAAATCGAAGAGTGATGTGGCCTTGCAAGCATATTCAGCAAAAGAGACCAAAGGCAAAGGAAAGTGTTTCGACAGAGGTAGAGGTGGCTACAACAAATCGAATGGTAGAGGGAACCAGATTGAAAGAAATGTGTCGAATCAAAGAAGGCCATACCAAGGCAACCAAAGAGGTGGTGTTGCAAATAGAGGAAGAGGCGGTGGTCAAAAACCTGATAAGAGTCACATTCAATGTTATAATTGTCAGAAGTATGGTCATTATTCAAGGGATTGTCCAGAAAAACGAAAGAATCAAGAAAGTGATGCAAAGCTTGCAAAACATGAAGAAGAAGAGATGATGTTGATTGTCACAACAAGAGATGAAGATAAATTCAAGGACCAATGGTACTTAGATTCAGGATGTTCATCACATATGTCTGGAAGGAAAGACTGGTTTGTCAATATAAATCCCTCAATGAAAAATATGGTAAAATTTACAAATGACAATACCTTAGCAGCTGAAGGTATTGGTAATATTATGATTATGAGGAAAGATGGCAAGAGGTCAGTAATTTCCAATGTGTTGTACATATCAGGCATGAAGAGCAATTTGCTCAGTATAGGGCAGTTGGTAGAAAAAAATTATAAAGTGTCAATCGAAGATAAGATGATGAGAGTCGTTGATGCAAATGGGAGATTAATCTTGAAGGCTCCTATGTCTCAGAATTGAACCTTCAATATTGAACTAAATGTGATGGAGCACAAGTGTCTTTCGACTGCAGCTAGCAAAGATGAATGGATATGGAATTATAGACTAGGCCATCTCAACTTCAAAGACATCAGAGATTTGAAGAGAAGAAATATGGTTTTAAGATTGCCAGAAATCGACATTCCAAACGAGGTATGTGAGGAATGTGTGCAGGCGAAGCAACACAAGAATAGCTTCAGCAAGGATGCAGGAAGCATGTCGAAGGCTAGTCTTAAAGTCATATACTCTGATGTATGTGGACCAATCCAGGTGGATTCGATGGGAGATGACAAATACATTGTTACATTCATAGATGATTTCAGTCGAAAGCTGTGGACTTATCTGATCAAGAAGAAAAGTGAAGTGATCGAGGTATTTTCCAAGTTTAAGTCTATGGTTGAAAGGCAAAGTGGTCGAAAACTCAAAGTTTTGAGAACTGATGGTGGTGGAGAATGTGTGTCGAAAGACTTCGACAGAATATGTGAAAAGGAAAGGATTGTGCATGAGGTGATACCACCCTATACTCCACAACAAAATGGAATTGCAGAAAGGAATAATCGAACCATCATGAATATGGTGAGAAGTATGTTGAAAAGCAAGAATTTACCTAAAGAGTTTTGGGGTGAAGTTGTTTCGACTGCAACATACATTTTGAACAGATGTTCTACAAAGAAGCTAGAAGGAATTACTCCAGAAGAATGTTGGTCTGGTGTGAAGCCTAGCTTGAGTCATCTGAAGGTATTTGGATATATTACACATAGACATGTGCCAGATAAGTTGAGAAGAAAACTTGATGGCAAGTCAAGTCAAATGATTCTAGTTGGATATCATTCGATAGGAGGCTACAAGTTGTTTGATCCAGAGAACAAGAAGATTGTGATCAGCAGGGACGTGATCATAGATGAGTTTAAAGAATGGGATTGGACTGAAAATGTCAAGAAAGATTCATTGGGAATCCTATTCAAAGAGCCAGAAACTCAAGTCGAAAGAGAAGTTCGACAAGAGGAACCAGCAGATATACCAAGTACAAGCAGACCTCAAAGAACAAGCTGCATGCTTGCAAGATTGCAAGATTATGTGATTACATCAGATGATGTGATAGATGATGAAGGTGAGCTGATACATTATGCTTTATATGCAGATGTCGAACCCGTTAATGCAGCTGAAGCATTAAAGGATTCGAAGTGGATAAAAGCAATGAACAAAGAAGTGAAGTCTATCAAAGACAACAACACTTGGCCACTTGTCGAATTGCCTCAAGGCAAGAGGCAATTGATGTCAAGTGGGTATACAAAGTGAAAACGAATTCGAAAGGTGAAGTAAGTCGACATAAAGCAAGGCTTGTGGCGAAAGGATTTATATAGAAAGAAGGAATAAACATCGATGGAGTTTTTGCACATGTTGCTAGGATCGAAACAATCAGGTTGATTGTTGGTCTAGCAGAAATAAACAGTTGGCACATATGTCAGATGGACGTGACGTGTGCATTCCTAAATGGACCCTTAGATGAAGAAGTCTATGTTAAACAATCAGTTAGGTTTGTGAATCATGACGAAGAAAGAAAGGTGTACAGGCTACATAAAGCCTTGTATGGATTGAAACAAGCTCCAAGAGCTTGGAATAAGAAAATTGATAGTTTCCTAAGGGAGAAGGAATTTGTAAAGTGCACAACTGAACATGGAGTATATGTAAGAAGAAGCAATAGTGAATTTCTTATACTATGTCTCTATGTAGATGATTTGTTGATAACATGTAGCTGTAAAAGTGAGATCGAAGACTTCAAAGGTGATCTCAGCAAGGAATTCGAAATGTCTGATTTGGGTGAGATTTCATATTTCCTTGGCATCGAATTCTACAAAAGCAGTAGAGGTTTGATGATGCATCAAAGAAGATATGCAGGAGAAATTCTCAAGACATTTGAGATGGAAGAATGCAACCCAACTTCGACACCTGCAGAATCAAGACTGCAACTGTCGAAAGATGCAGATGAAGATGATGTTGATCCAACCCAATACAGAAGACTTATTGGATCATTGAGATACCTTTGTCATGCAGAAGTCAAAGGTATCACATCTAGCAACAGTGAAGAGGATACTAAGGTATCTCAAAGGAACTTTTGATTATGGCATTTTGTTTCCTGCAGCTGATAAAGGAAAAGAATGTAAGTTAGTGGGATACACTGATTCGAGTTGGTGTAGTGATGCTGAAGATCGAAAGTCAACAGCAGGATATGTGTTTATGCTAGGTGGTGCACCAGTTGCTTGGAATTCAAGAAAGGAACCAGTAGTGGCATTATCATCATGCGAAGCAGAATACATAACTGCTTCTCTTTGTGCATGTCAAGCAACTTGGATGGTGAACTTGGTCGAAGAGATAACAGGGAAAGATCATGGAGCAATTACCATGAAGATCGACAACATGTCAGTTATCAATCTGGCGAAGAACTCAATAGCACATGGTCGAAGTAAGCACATCAAAATGAGGTTTCATTATCTTCGAGAGCAGGTAGCAGATGGGAAGATGAATTTGGAACACTGCAGAACTGAGAATCAGATTGCAGACATCATGACGAAGGGAGTGCAAGTCGAAGTATTCAGAAAGCTAAGAGCCATGATGAACATAGATAGTTTAGACACAATGAATTAGATGGTGTGTTAAATTGTAATTCAGTGTGTCGAAACTATGTGTCGAAAAGATTTGATTTGTTTTAGATTTGATTTAAGTCTAGAATATATTAGATTTGATTTAGTAACAAAATAGATATTTTTGGCTTTGGGCTTATGGTGTAAGCTCAGTTATAAATAGAGGGAGTAACCCCTATTTTTGTAAGCAAGTCATTCACAGTATTTTGCAGTTGCAAAGTGAATAAGAAAATTTTCACAGTTTGTGAACAGAGAGAAACTCTGCAGAAATTATTTGTCTTGTCTTCTTTTCTTTGTTTGTCTCATAATTAAATTGTCATTGTGGTAGAAATTCATCATAAAATTTGATAGATTTCTAACACAATTTTCAATACACTTGTATTCAAAATATGTTACTTTTTTTTAATGTCAATATTTTTATTATTCTCTTTGTTTAAATATTTTTTTGACCATAACTAAAATATGACTTTTTTCTCTCTTTATTATATTTATAGAGATAAAAAATTAAAGCAAAATTTAGTTTTTTCCAGTCATGCTAATTTAATAATTAAATTATAGCTTTAATTATAATTAGAACATTTTTTCTATTTTAATGATAAATTATGAACTAAAAAATGGAACGCACAATTTTCAATTATAATTAGCACATTTTTGCGATATTAACTCTTTTTATTGTATTTTAAAGGTTTTGCTAGCTGCTTCCTTTAAGATCAAAACTAAAAATATTATAATTAAAAAAATTGAATAGAATAAAATAATATTTAAAAATTCCAAAAAAAATAAATATATAAAAAATAATTGTATAAATAATTTATTAATTTGTATCCTTAAAATATATATTAATATTAACCATATTTTAAATCATATGTATTCTTTGTTTTTATCTGTCTTAAATTATATATTATTTTAGAATATAAATAGCAAATTTACTAGTATTTTTTTTTATATAATTTTTTTATTATATTTTAATTCATTTAATTTTATAAATACCTTTTAAACTTTGGTGTCTATCCACAAACTCATTAATCAATTCATATAAACTTTTTCTTAATAAAAATACTATTTGACTAACTACTTTTAATAAAATATTTTCCTAAACAAAAATTATTTTTATAAAAATCAATATAAATAATTGTTATTCAAACAAAATATATACAAAATTTGAATAAAAACATCTAGATTAAAAGGGAAGAAGTACTTTATAAGAAAATTATGGATTAAATGTATTTTTAATCTTACAAAATTATTAAATTTGAATTTTAGTTTAGTCTTTATAAAATTATTTATGTATGTACACGTAATTCTAGTTTCTGTAAAAAAGAATAAAACGTCACGCAAAAATAATTTTATATCGACTAAAATATGACTTTTTTTATAGATATTAAAAGTTAAATTTAAAATATTTATAGAGATCAAAAATTTATTTAATTTTAAAATTATTAAATATTATTTCTGGTATTTAATATATATATATATAATTTATTAAATAATTATTTTAATTGTTCTGTATTTTAGATTAGATATATTAATTATTCGATGAATTTAAATACAATTTTATTTATTTATTTAAAGTAATTTTATTTTTTAAATATATTATATAATAATGTATTTAGATAATATTATAGATCATATACAATGTATATTTAATAAATTTTAAAAATAATTTTGTTAACATAGAGGATATAATGTATTTGAAAAGGTAAAAAAATACTTAAAAACCTTCTAGATATAATTAAATTTATTTAATTAACGGTGTATCTAATTTATATTTAGTCCATATACATTAATGCTATAATAATTTTTTTATTAAAATAAATAATTTTTTTAAAAATAAATTCATTTAATTAACAATGTATCTGACTTATATTTAATCCATATGCATTGGTTGCCCAATTAAAAAATAAAATTTCTTTTATAATAAAAGATAAGTGAGATGAGAGTATGTTAGAAAAAAAACTTCGAGATCTACTAACACATTTTTTATAATACTTTTTTACTATAAAAATAATTAATTGCTTTTTTCTGTTTTTTGCTATAATACGCCATGGGTACTCAATACTTATATGCTTCTTTGGTATCATAATAATCATCTAAAAGTGATGTATGAGCCATTTTTTTAATAGAAAAAAGATCCCATTTTTTCATTGACCTTTCTTTATCATCACTCTCTCTCTCTTCCTATTTTTTTTCTTATTTTCTTATACATGTAAACATTATATCTATCTATCTATCTAATTCACCTCCTTCTTCAACCTCTTCCTATATATCAGATCTCAGATTCATTTTTCTTTGTGTATCTTATCATAACTATTATCTCTACTTTTTACATTAAGTTCCATGTTTTTTCTTTTGTTGCAATAGATAAACATGATTGAAAAAAACAAGTACTTTTGCTTTAAAAAAAGTACATAAAATCAAAGTTTTCAGTTCTGTTATTGACTTTAAGTACATTGCTATATCTCCATTACTTTATACAAAAATTCTACATGATTTATTTGAGTTCTTTTTGTTTTTGTTGCTGTGTTGATCATGAAGTGTAAGAGAAAGATGGATTCACAAAACATGAATCCGAGTTCAGTTTTTCCAGATGAAGTGCTGGAGAGAATTCTCAGCATGCTGCAATCACGCAAAGACAAAAGCTCAGTCTCATTAGTTTGCAAAGACTGGTTCAACGCGGAAAGATGGTCGAGGAAGAATGTGTTCATAGGTAACTGTTATTCCGTTACACCAGAGATCTTGACTCGGAGATTTCCAAATGTTCGAAGTGTTACCTTGAAAGGGAAGCCACGTTTCTCTGATTTCAACCTTGTTCCTGCTAATTGGGGTGCTGATATTCATCCATGGTTGCTTGTTTTTGCGGAAAAATACCCTTTTCTTCAAGAGTTAAGGCTTAAGAGAATGGCTGTTACTGATGAGAGTCTAGAGTTTCTTGCTTTTTCGTTTCCGAATTTCAAAGCGCTTTCGCTTTTGAGCTGTGATGGTTTTAGCACTGACGGTTTAGCTGCTGTTGCCACTAATTGCAAGTAAGAACTTTTTTTTATTAATTCATATATCTGTACCACCATATCTCTGTAAAAATGCGTGTCAGTGTCAGTATCGTGTCATATTAGAGGTGTCTGTGTTTCATAGGAGAATATTGTTAATCTTTCATTTATGATGTCTAAGACTTAAGTTTTCTGATAGTTAGAAAGATTAGTGTTATTCAGTGTTGTACTAATGAATCATTAATTGATTTTTATGTTTACTGTTGTTGAAGATGCCTTTTTTTTAGCTTTTATCAAGTTGGTGATGATGTTTACTCATTTGGTATGAAATTTTTTGCTTTTGCCTTCTGGATGATGCTATTATAGTTAATAGATGAGTTTACTTTTAAGTAAAATTTGATTCTCTGGTATAAATTGTCGAGGCGATTAAAAGATCATTCTTCTGTTAGATTCATTTGGTTCTTAGATTTCTTTTTTCCTGAGTGCTTTGTTTGTTTGCCATTTTAATGTGTCGCGCCGTGCTGTGATCTTCCATTGGTTGAGATGTTTGTGAATTGTATTGGAAATGGAAACAGAATCTAGCTATAAAGCTTTGATTTTGAGAGTCACTGGTGTTTTGTGTGATGAAATTAACATTTGAGAATCAATTGAGAATAGGAACATGGTGATATTCCTTATTTATGCTGAAAAAAGATGAAGCTACCATGTAGAGAATCAATTGAAAAAAATTTCTTTAGAATTTGAAGAAACTGAAATTTTTTGATCACATCAGTTACATTAATTTGCTAGCATTCTAATCTTTTTGTTGAATCTCAAAATCTTCACTCTTGACAGTATCAGTGTAGTCAAGATCGAGTGCTGGTTTGTAAGGTTGTAAGATTGTAAGATCTTACGTGCTAAGGATGTCTTAGAGTGCTACGATCTGAGAAAGATTGTTTTCGTTGCTGGCATGGTTAAAATCGAGCTTTTTGAAGCAAGATTGTAAAAAACCATGTTAGGACTTTTTCTGTGTGCCTGTATTATAATAATCTGACGATTATAATGGATTGATATTATCTGGATGCAGGAACTTAACTGAGCTTGACATACAAGAGAATGGTATCGAAGACAAAAGCGGTAACTGGTTGAGTTGCTTCCCAGAAAGCTTTACATCATTGGAAGTGTTGAACTTTGCCAACCTAACCAGTGAAGTAAACATCGACGCGCTGGAGAAACTTGTTGGTAGGAGCAAATCATTAAAGACTTTGAAGGTTAACAAAAGCGTAACGCTGGAACAGCTAAAAAAACTTGTAGTTCGCGCCCCTCAGTTATGCGAGCTTGGCAGTGGCTCATTTTCGCAAGAGCTGACATGTCAGCAGTATGCAGAGCTCGAAACTGCATTCAAAAATTGTAAAAGTCTTCACACCCTTTCTGGTTTATGGGTGGCTTCAGCGCGATATCTTCAAGTTCTATACCCTGCGTGTGCGAATCTGACTTTCTTGAATTTTAGTTATGCTCCTCTTGAAAGTGAAGATCTTACTAAGCTTCTTGTTCATTGTCCTAATCTTCGACGTCTTTGGGTATGATTTTCTTCCTGTGTTTTGGAGTTTACTATTATTTTTTTCCATTGTCTGCTAATGAAAATGTATCGGTACATCTATGTTATACAGGTTCTCGACACAGTTGAAGACAAGGGACTGGAAGCTGTTGGATCATACTGTCCATTACTCGAAGAACTGCGTGTTTTTCCTGCAGATCCATTTGACGAGGATGCTGCGCACGGGGTTACTGAATCAGGATTTGTTGCTGTCTCTGAAGGATGCCGGAAGCTTCACTATGTTCTCTACTTTTGCCGTCTAATGACCAATGCTGCTGTTGCTACCGTTGTCCAAAACTGCCCCGACTTTACTCATTTCCGCCTCTGCATCATGAACCCTGGCCAGCAAGATTACCTGACAGACGAAACTATGGACGAGGCCTTCGGAGAAGTTGTTAAGAACTGCACTAAACTTCAGAGGCTTGCTGTATCGGGTTATCTAACTGACCTTACATTCGAGTATATAGGAAAGTATGCCAAAAACTTGGAAACACTTTCGGTGGCTTTTGCGGGAAGCAGTGATTGGGGAATGGAATGTGTACTGGTTGGATGTCCGAAGCTGAGAAAACTCGAGATAAGGGATTGTCCATTCGGCAATGCAGCACTTTTGGCAGGTTTGGAGAAGTACGAGTCAATGAGATCACTTTGGATGTCGTCCTGCAGACTGACCATGAATGGATGTAGATTGTTAGCAGTAGAAAAGCCGAGGTTGAACGTCGAAGTTATGCAGGAAGAAGGAGGCGATGATAGTCGGGCTGAAAAACTTTATGTTTATCGTTCCGTAGCCGGGCCAAGAAAGGATGCACCTCCTTTTGTTCTCACTCTCTGAGTTTCCATCTTTATAGACCAGTTGGACCCATCAATAAAAATAATGCAAGTGTCAAATTCTAAATGAGCAATAATTGTGAACAATAGATCCAAATGACATGAAAAATCTTGTATTTGATTTTCAGATGCTAGAAGTTCTATACTTTTAGGGGATCATGAAGATATTTTGTTGTTTTATTGAAATATTTATTTAGGAAAAGATACATTTTCTTTTGATATTGGCGAAAACCATGGAAACAAATGAGATTTAAAAAGTTTTAAAACAAGTGAATCATGATTGATTGGATAATTGTAGTTAGTTCTTCATATGAGTTCATGAAGTTGGAGATGTCTTAATTCTCTTTATGATGAAACAAGGTTGAAGATACTTAACTCTCTACATGATCTCCAAAGGTTGGGATGCTGACATTTAGAGTGGACAATAAAAAAATTCAACCAAACAAAATTCTAACCTCTTTCTAATAAAAATCTCTCATTTTTGGAAATGAAATCTTGGAATAAATTACAAATTTTTTCTTCTTATTTTTGAATTAAAATGCTGGAAATACCTAGAGATTTTTGAAACCACATAATTCAAAACTTAAATTCCAAAACTCTTTAGGGAGACTTTACCGCCCCCTACACTTATCTCTTTACCATTACCGTTAAAAAAAATCTCACTTTATTCTTTTTACAAACTAAATAACTCACCATTTCAATTTTTAATGTTCTATTTAACTTTTTCGAAATCGGTGAATTTACACCTCTAAATAAGTTTTTCAAATTACTTTTGTATTGGTTAAAAGTAAAATAGAAGGTGATAACTTGGACACGTAGAATGCAAGAGGTTATGTATGTGTGATTTATATGGAATAAGTTCTTGAACTTTTTCTCATTTTCAGATTCGGATATTTATAAGAGCTAATGGGTTGGGTGAGGATAGAGAAACAATCTTCCCTTAACTTCTTAGTGGAATTAGTGAAGAAATGACTTTCCTCCTTGAATGAAGGCCTACTCTCAATCTGTTGGAGGCCATCATATCCACTCTGCATCTAAACATGAAGTACACACTATTTAACGAGTGGGTTAGACTGGTCCAAAGGGATCAAGAAATTGCCCAAGAATGTTATCAAAGCAGCCTCAAAATGAGAAGAGTAAGGGTAGTTGTAGCCGTCGTTCCACAATCAGGTGGGTAGGGAATGAATGTTGCACACTTAGATCTCATGATATATATGAAGAATGAAAGTCTCACTCCTACATGGGACCTAAAAGAGGTCCTAATTGGGACATAAGATTTTCAAGTCACCAAACTAGACACCTCCCTATTTGAAGCAGAGAAAGAGGAATTCATCGCCTTGGTGAGGTGGAATATTGACTTGTTCGCTTGGACGCCCGCCGACATGCCAGAGTAGTCTGCCATCTCACTACCATTGACTCCACTGTGAAACCCGTGTCTCAGAGAAAGGGAAAATGGTCGAGGAGAAACGGGTGACAATTGATAAAGAGGTTAATAAGTTGAACAGTGAAGGCTTCATAAATGAGGCCAAATATCTGACCTGGTTAGCTAGCATTGTCTTTGTTCAAAATTCACCGCATAAATGACACATGTGTGTCATTTCACTGATCTGAATGCCACCTACCATAAGGACCCATACCCACTACCCAATATTGACATGATGGTTGATTGATCTCCAAGATACAAAACACCGAGTTCCGTGGATGCTCACTCTAAATGCATTCAGATAATGATAGATCATATGTACACACCCAAAACAAAGTTCATGTCCAATCATGGAAAATACTACTACAATTTCATAGCTTTCAGACCAAAGAACATGGACGCCGCCTACTAGAGATTAATGGGCATAATGTTTTCAAATCCGGCAGGGAGAAACCTTGAGGTTTACATTGATGATATGATTGTGAAGACTTCATAGGATGAAGGCCAGTGTGTAGACTTGAAAGACATCCTAGAGGCAAACAAGAGGTATAACATACAACTAAACCCCACCAAGTGCTCTTTCAGAATTTAGGCAGGTAAATTCTTAGGATTTATGCTAACCAAGACAAAGATAGAGACACACCTATACAAGTACCAAGCTATCATCAATATGAGAAACCCTTATAGAATTTAGAAGGTTCAACAACTAACAAGGTGACTAACCTCCCTAACTCATTTTCTTTCTAGTGCCAGTGACAAGGCATTCCATTTCTTCGTTACTTTGAAAAACGAGGAGAAATTCGAATGGACGAGCAAATGCAAGGATGCATTCACTAAGATGAAGTTATTTCTAAATACATCAACCAAATTGACACGCCCAGAGGCTGGCACACCACTATATTTGTATATGTCTGTCACTGATCATGGTATGAGCTTTGTGCTCATTCAGGAGGAGAACAAAATTGAGCATCCTGTTTATTTTGTGAGAAAGTTGTTCAAAGGCATCGAGGCCTAATACCAAAAGATTGAGAGATTTATGATCGCGACTTTAAGAGTCTATCGGGTGTATTAACTGCAAATGCACAATTTAATCGTGTAGTTTTAAAAGATATCGAACCCACAAGGACTGATAATCGAACTACTACTATCTAAAGTTATCGTGTAAAGCTAAGGCTAATGATAAATCTTAGGTTTTGGGTTATACGAAAATAAGCTTAAATTGGAATATTTAATAACGGGACACCGATATGTAATACGTCTGACTTCAGGAATTCAATAAATCATTGGCATATCTTTGAGTATTCAAAACGCTTGTTCAGTAGAAACTATCAATTTAAAAGCCTTTATCTCACACTCTCATGATTATTGATTCAGATTATATAATTAAACCTAAATGCTTACTCTCGCTGTCTCATTTAAAATCCAAAAATACTTTTTGAAAACAAATAGAATCTAATTAATCCTAAACCGCTCTCGCTGTATTTAAAACTAATGTTTGATTATCACTATCCGGTTAAAAGCTTACACTCTCGTGATTATTGATTTTAGCCTTCGTTTGTCTCTTACTCTCGTAACAAAACAATTTTATATTAAAAGTTGGAAACCAAACCAGAAAAGTATTTTATAAAAGGTTTATTCCAAATTATTACCGAACTCCTTCGGTTTGTGACCTTACATATCGGTATCAGGGAAGTTAGTCGGACATATTATTCATTACGAACACAAAATAGTAGCAAACATATAATGATTCAACCATGATTGATAAATAGAAAACAGTAATATGATTAAATTAAAAACCTGGAATTAAATAATGGAAAATAGAATTTCAGCAACACTTCTAGTACTGATATCGATCCTCCACAATATGCCGGTAGGATTTGCTTGCGAAAAAATAACTTGAATGCAAAATAAAAAAATAAAAAACTTAAAGCAAAATTCAGGAGGCTATGAAAAGAAACTAATGATGTAATATATTTTCGGTGTATAAATCTATTGCTGTTTAGGTGAAGGTTTTATCTGCTTAAAGATTCTAAACAAAGCGCTGAACTGTTGAAACTGGAATAATGGCGTGAAAAAGCGAAATACGAGATATCGTAAACAAAGATGAGAGAGAGCGGAGAGAACTCCTGTTGTAAAACCGTCCTTCTATTATATCCCTCCTATAACATATTTCTTGAGAGAATCTAGGAGTTGTGACTTCATGGCCTCAGAAAAATCTGTGTGTGAAGAAAGACCAGGAGGAAATAATACAGGAGTCGTTGGTACTGCTAACATGGAGAATCATGAAGAAAACTTCGCGTCAAATAGAAAAATAGCCTGTACCGAGTGGCATGCATTGTGTGTCGTAGGACACACATATTTTTATCTCGTGTCGATCGTCATGGCATGTGTGCCAAGGGACACACATGTTTAACTTGTGTCGAACGTCAGGGAAGGTGTGACGACCGTCAAGACCTTCTGATATGAATTCTCTGCTATTTTATAATTTTCAGTTTGTTTCTTTTCCATTTCTTCTCCTTTTTTTCATGTAGGCCTTGGATGAAATAATTACCTGAAATAAACTTGAAATGCCAACATAATGCAACACAATTGAGATAAAACGTTAACTTTATTTATGCAAATCGAGTCGAATATGCTAGTATTTTTGCGTTATCAAACTCCCATATACTTGAACATTTGCTTGTCCTTAAGCAAATCATCAGTATAGTAATCTTTTAAGCATAGGTTAAATGTAATTACATGACATAAATTAATTTGTACGTGGTTGTGCGGTGTTTTCGTTAAAACAATATAAGCTTGTCATACTCTAATTTTTTTACATACGATCCCACCCTCCATCTGCATCATTGCATGGCAATTGTTCACCAGTGATTTGACCTATTTTTGCCAATTCTCAAGTCATATTTCAAAAATTCATAACTTCTTCAAAAATTTCAATATTTTGAGCGATTCGTTGTGCATATGATTTTCCTTGACATCATCTATAATTTTTATTTACAAGTCAAGAGTTGATTATGCTTTGAAAAGCCACGAAAAAATAGAAATGTTAGAAGTCGTTTATGAAGTTAGTGGAATTTGATTTCTATTGTGTTTTATTCATGATTTCTTTTCCATTAAAAAAAATCACAAAAAATGTACTTAGCATCATGTTATTTTTTTTATTTACTATTTTTACTTCTTTACTAAAAAATTTTCAAAATATATTTTTTTATTAATTTAAATTTATATATAGGTATCATTTATTTCAAAAAAAATCTAGAAAAATTTATATAAGTCCTTTTACTTTCTTATATATATATATATATATATATATATTTTATTTTTTATTTTTTAATTTACACTTTTATTTTCATTTATTTTAATTCAAGAAATAAATCTTAAATAGTTAATTTAATGTCTCTTTTATTTTCTATTTTCTATTTATTATTATTACTAACACTTTTAGTTTCTTTTATTATTATTATTATTATTATTATTATTATTATTATTATTATTATTATTATTATTATTATTATTATTATTATTATTATTATTATTATTATTATTATTATTATTATTATAATTACTTTGTTATTTTGTTATTTTGTGTCAATAAAGAAAAGTTGTGACCACTATAATGTAGTACAAACACTTCACATGAATTGTCAACTTGTACTTATCAATGATCAAGAATCATTCTCACACTTCACATAGTTTGCCAACTTGGACTTATCAATGGTCAAGAATTATTCTTATAAAGTCACATGGATTGCCACATCAATAGTCCCACCTTATTTGACCTATAAATAAGACATCTCTTTCTTTTATTTGGGACTAACAATACCATAAATCATTCACTAAATTAAGTCAAAACTTTCTTCTTCTTTTTTTCTCTTCATTTTCTTTCAAGTTATTTCTTCGTTTTATTGAATAGGTAGTGTGATACGGTGGGAGAACTGACTTGAGGTTTTGCGTTTGTTTTCGCAAATGTTTCGGTTGAGCAAGAGTCGCCACCGACTTTTTATTTTATCCTAAGGAAAGGTTAAAAAGCACAGCAAAAACCTTTGAGATGTTTTCTTGGGTTCAGGGAGTAGATTATAGAAAGGGAAGGTATTAGCATCCTTTCTATCCATGGTTATCAATGGGCTCTTAGTTACTTGCTTAGATCACTTGCCTTGTGTTTTCAATTGTTTGAAATGGTGCTTTGTGTGTGGTTTTGAAAATGTTTTGAAAAGAGGCCATTTGTGGTGGCAACCTTTGTAATGATCCATGTTGGGATGTATACAAAAGTGTACTTATCTTTTGAAAAGTTTTCAATGTTTTTGAAAGTTGTTTTGAAAGTGTTGTGGAGTGTATTTTGAAAAGTAAGCAAGGATTGTTTTGCAAGTTTATCAAGTAACTAAGAGTTTTGTCTACCCCTAAATTTACTCAAAGGCTTTTCCTATGTTTTAACCCTTTTAACAATTTTGTTCCACCATTGTATTTGGTGGACAATCTTGTGTTAGGATGTTAACGGGATGGGCGCGGGTCATCGTTTAGACCATGATTGCAATGGTGCCAAGTGTCTTTAGGCAATTTTGCTCGAAGGGACTATGATCATTTTGATAGGCAACTTTCGAAAGCGTCATCGAGGGACTATGATCATTTGATTTGTTTTGTTTTGCCAAAGAAACTCGACGTGCAAGCATGGCCCATTTTGGAAGGCAACAAGCGGGATTACCCTAGGGGTGCAAGTGTGATTGTGTATTGATTTCATGTATTTGTCTTGTATTAGGTTATCTAGCGTTTGATTTTATGTACATACAAACCCTAGGTCTAACCATGGTATATTTGAAAGCGATAAATTGCGGGAATTTAAAGTCTACGCTATTACAAATAAGTATCCGGGAATGGGGGTACAAATATTTACAAATGTGGATGAGACTTTAAAAGGAGAGTAGTGTCCAAATATTTACAACCAAATCGAATTGCGATCTCAAATGTAAAGTGTATCAAATGTACAAGAATAAGCAAATGTATAAGAATAGAACAAATGTGTGTGTATCAATGTATTTGTGTAAGTGATTGAGATTTATTTACAAATTGAGAAAGTGTATTTATTAAATATTGTTAACTTAATGAAAGATTAAGTATTGTTCATTTATTCTTTTTGTATTTTTGTTAATATGTACAAACAAGAAAATTTAATAAAAGGAAATGTTTTAAGTTTTATGTATTAATGCCTTTTTTATGTTTTATATACAAAAGTTAGAAAAAAGAAAGAAAATGTTTTTTAAGAAAAATTAAAGTTTTATGTATATGTAAAAAAAGATTTATTAAAAGAGTTTTAAGATAGAATCTATTAACTTACTTATATATTAATATTCATGTAAATAAAAGAAAGTTTTATATATAAAAAAAAGTTAAGGTATTTTTTTAATTTTTATAAACGAAAATAGATTACATTAGTTTAAATTATAAAAAAAGAAGGGTGGAGGCAGGTTTTGTATGTTTGTAATGTGAACTGAGTTTTGGTTTCAGTTTTTGAATGAAGCAGGGTGGAGGCAGCTTTTCATACAGTTTTGGGGTGTCCTCCTTTTGTGATATTTCCGCCTCTTCTTATATGCTGGTATATCTGTTGTTTTATATATTTTCCTGCCTAAAGCCTGTAAGCCTCCTTTTCTTCCTCTCTCTTCTCTCCCTCCTGACAGATTTTAAGCATTTAATATTGCTTAGATTTGTCCTTTACTGAAAAGGTAGCTGCTGGAAAATGATGTATTTTAACATGCTTGCTTGTACATTAGTTTTTCTCCGCATACTTCTTTTCTCTGTGTACTTTGTTGACAGCATTTTGTACTTTGATATCTTTCCATATCCTTTTGGACAGCTTTTGATATCTTTGGCTTTGGGCAGCTCTAGTTGACTTTGGATTTTGTAGTTCAGTTTGGACTTTGTTGGCAATGATTTTGAAACTTTGAAATGTGCAGTTTGTTTGACAATATCACAACTTTGTGCATTCATACTTTTTTGCAAGCATTTCTATCCCTCTTTGTGAACCGAGAGAAATCTCGTGATTTGCAGAGAGGGCAAACTGATTCCGGCCAGTTGCTTTTAATGATGATTTTTTTTATCTGTCTGCTCTTAATTATTTTGACTGCATTTGACTTCTTTTTCTTTTCTTTTTGCAGGTAAAGATAATTGAGCAAAGGAGCAATGGATAGAAGATGAAGACTTAGTGATTTTTAGGATAGTTTTATTTCCATTTTAATTATTTGTAACAGTATTAATGTAAATAACTGTAAATAAATTTACAGTATTTAAATAATATATGTAACAAACAATTCAAAATAAATAAACATCCCCTTTTTTATCAGTTAGTTCTTCTTTCAATTCAATGTTCATCTAATTATTTGAATTTCTTAAATTAAAATAACCGGAAGTATCCAATTATTCTGACTTAGAAAAATAATTAATAAAGACTGTGGTCTTACCATTGAATCAATAATAAACCTGGCGCTCCGATTAAACAATGCACAGTTAATCAAACCAATATCCAGATACTTATCTTTTTACTGATTAAATCAGACACTGCAGATTCTCAATTTAAGTACCTCAGCTTTTATCTCATCTCAAATCAAATGCCTTAGCCTTTACTGATTAAACAAAATACTGCAAGTTCTTGATTCAAATGCCTCAATCCAAATCTCAGAGTAAACTGAAAAGAACTGTAGGATTAATTCTTTTTTTTTGAGAAATATGCGCACAAACCCTAGTTCTTGATTAAATGCCAAAGAAGTGTTCGCCTGATCAAAACTTGAGCCAAAACTCAACCAAACCTTAGCAATCTGCCTGAACTGCTTTAAAATCAATGAAAACCCTAATTTTGTATGACTGATAAGAAAAATCTGTTTGACTGATTCTTACGCCAATCTAAAAAATCAGGAAAAAAGCCAGAAGCTGTGATTTCTTGTGGAGAGATACGAGGGCAAATTTTGGGGTACAACAGTTTCCCCTGTTCAATTTTCTTGAACCTGAAGAGTTAGATTGGCAAGTTTGCCGTTCGCGACTTGAAGGTAAAAAGAGATTGGACACTAGAGTGCCCAAACATTTGCACTCTGTGATGTGATGGTGGAGGGAATGGGCTTAAAGATGCCATTTGGTGATGGGCTTAAAGATCCCATCTAGGGATGTGACAGAATCTTGTCGGGGGATGGGATTAGAGATGCCATCTGGAAATGGGCTTAAAGATGCCATTTGGAAGTTGCTGGTAGGAGGATGGGCTTAGAGATGCCATCGGGGGTGTCGATCGCGTAAGAGATTCCTTAGCGAGGACTTGCGTACCTGAGAAAGAAAGATGGTTTCCTGACTTGCTACATGTGTTGATCTTCAGTCTCTTCATGCAGATATGCCCTGGCTAGATACAGGAGTCGAATCCACAATCAAACGCTCACAGATATGCCCTGGCTAGATACAGGAATCGAATCCGGAACTTCAAAGGTTGCTTACAGACGTGCCCTGGCTGGATACATGTATCGAATCTGGAATTGGTCGTCTACAGATATGCCCTGGCTGAATACAGGTATCGAATCTGGAAATTGTCGTCTACAGATATGCCCTGGCTGGATACAGGTGTCGAATCTGGAAATTGATCACTCACAGATATGCCCTGGCTAGATACAGGAATCGAATATGGAATTGTGACAGTTGATAGTAATCACCTTCAGATTGTCCTTTTTCCCTAAAAGGCAAAACATCAGCTGTATGCAACGTCATGATGTATGAAACGCATGATGTTCTCAAAAATAAATGAGATCGTGTGATATGATGCGTATATGCATGCGTCAGGATGTATAAAATGTGAAATGTTTATGAATGTGTTTTCGACTAGGAAAATAAATCCTTGACGAATGCCGGGCGCTTGTTGAATCCTGGGCTGATGTTGAAGAGTAGAGTTCTTCGCTTCTGCTGGGGATGATGGTTGCGAGAATAAACCGGTAGGAGAAGATGACTCTGTTGGGGAATAAACTTGTTGGAGAGATTACTCTGCGGGGAATTACTCTGTGGGAATAGACGCTTCGCTGAGGTTTTGATGAGAACTCCGCTGGGATTCCACTGATAAGTTATGTTGGTGAATTTTGATGAACTCCGCTGGGGATAAAAGAATCTTGACTGCTGAGGGGAATTAGATTCTGTAAGGCTCTCTGGTTGGGGATTACAAGAATCTTTTGAGTTTGAGAAGGAACCGGTGTAGGGTTTCCTGATGATGAGTCCGTGTAAAACTGCATCTTGGATTTGAGACCGTGTATGGAACGTATCTGAAGCTGTATCTTCCGACAGGTGATGAAGGAATTGTTGAACACTTTTGACATTCGAATGCCCCAAGTGATGATGAAAGAGACTCTTTATGTAGATAATTTCCTGGCTTGTTACAGGTGTTGATCCACAATCAGTCGTCCACAGATATTTTCCTGGCTTGTTACAGGTGTTGATCTGGAACTTAAGAAATGTTGGTCGAGGAGATACTGTCCTGGCTTGTTTCAGGTGTTGATCTCTGACCTGAGAAAGAAAGATGGTTCCCTGGCTTGTTACAGGTGTTGATCCACAATCAGTCGTCCACAGATATTTTCCTGGCTTGTTACAGGTGTTGATCTGGAACTTAAGAAAGGTTGGTCAAGGAGATACTGTCCTGGCTTGTTACAGGTGTTGATCTCTGACCTGAGAAAGAAAGATGGTTCCCTGGCTTGTTACAGGCGTTGATCTTCAATCTCTTCATGTAGATGATTTCCTGGCTTGTTACAGGTGTTAATCCACAATCAGTCGTCCACAGATATTTTCCTGGCTTGTTACAGGTGTTAATCTGGAACTTCAAAAGGTTGCTTAAAGACGTGCCCTGGCTGGATACAGGTATCGAATCTCTAAACTCTTAATGCAAATATGCCCTGGCTGGATACAGGTATCGAATCTGGAATTGGTCGTCTACAGATATGCCCTGGCTGGATACAAGTATCGAATCTGGAATTTGTCGTCTACAGATATGCCCTGGCTGGATACAGGAATCGAATCTCTAAACTCTTTATGCAGATATGCCCTGGCTGGATACAGGTATCGAATCTACAATCAAATCACTCACAGATATGCCCTGGCTAGATACATGAATCGAATCTGGAATTGGTCGTCATTCTGTTGGTGGTTGTAATTTCCAGCAGGTGATGAAGGAATTGTTGGACACTTTTGACATTCGAATGCCCCAAGTGGTGATGAAGGAGACTTGCCCCAAGTTCACTGAACTTTGGAGCGATTTGTTGAAATCTTGACTGGACTGCCCCAGGTTAACTGAACTTTGAAAGATCTGTTGAAACGTTGACTGGACTGCCCCAGGTTAATTGGATGGTGACATGTCATTCCCCTTGTTGATAGGAGACTTGTCGTTGGAAGTGTCATCCTTTTGAAGTGATTTTACTCACTGACAGTTTTCGTTCCTCCGAACATTCGCTGTATGAATTTCTTCGCTGTCAAACAAATAGCCAAATGCGAATAGTGATATTCAAGCAATGCAAAGTTTATGTTTGTCTCGAAGTTTTGAAGAATGCGTTTTTAGCAGAAAACTTTTTATAAGACAAATCAACATAAGATTTTAGAGCAAAGCCTTACAGGAGTCAGGATACCTTTTGTAACAATATGCTTTCGAACTAACCCATGCTTCAATTAGGACTTTTGAAGGGTTGTAACGTGGCTTGGTTCACGGTTTAAGAAACAAAGGATAAAGGCTCAAAGTATATTTGTACCCACCCGCTCTTCGTGATGTTCTTCAACCCTAAGCTCAGTTAATTGTGCGTCGCACTCTATTCGAGTTTGGAATGACTTTTGAGTAATGGTTCACCAGTTGAGTTTGGGAAGGCAGTCATCATCTCATTTTTCTTTTGAAACATTTTTCATGTTGTTGAGGATTTGTAATGACCTCTCTATTTTGATTTTGATTTGTTATCCCTAACTTTTTCCTGACTGTCTCTGTTTTCGAGATCACAGTCAGCGGGATGCCCCAGCTTTCTTAAGCCTCCTTTACAGGTTTTGGCTCAGTGGGCTCTTCTCTTTTGAGAGATTGACTGCCTAGGTGATAGGGAACCACCCTTGTATTTTGATTCCAAAGGAATGCTTTTCTTTTTTGATGTCATTCGTTGTGTTACGAACTGAGAGTTTGCGACTTCAATGCGCACCCCTTTTTTTTTGAATTAACCGAGATACTACCCTGCCCCAGGTTTATATTAAAGGTTTTGATTGTTTAGAACAGAAAACTCCTACTTCTTTGGCTCGAAGGGGTTGACTAGGGATTATCTTCCTTATAACTCCAGTGTTTGGGAATTGAAAGAAATGCCTGTACATCATCAGCAAGGTCAGTTCAAAAGCATACTGTATGAGATTATGATATTGTTTCGTCATCCTCCCTCTAAAGGCTTGCAGCTTTTTATCAAGAGTTAAATATCATAAAGAAAGCATAAGAGTAGTGAAAACGAATGGATGAATTCAAGACAAACATATGCAATGCATTAATGAAACAGAGTTTAACATCAACAGATAATTGTTTGAATAACAAAAGAAATTACAACTTTGAAAATTCAAATGAAGCAAAAGTCTTCCAGTTTGAGCTTTGTCACTCCAGGTGGGGAAACCCTTAACAGAAGATTTTCATCTCGCCGTCTGGCATGAACTTCAGCACTCCAATGTCGATCAGATCTTGAATCTTGTTCTTCAAGGCCCAACAGTCGTCGGTGTAGTGTCCTGGGCTATAGGAGTGGTACACACAAAATGCGTCAGGATGATAGTTAGGAGAGGAGGTATTGGGCTTCCGAATAGGATCCCTCAAAGCAGTCAGATTGACCTCCAACAAACGCTCCAGAATTAGAGATGACGGTATGTCAGTCTTAGTGAACTGTCTTCCCGACGTATTTTGACTACGCCGATTACCCCGTTGACGCTGGCGAGGTTGTTGATGGGGTTGTGACCCTGAAGCAAGCAAGGGAGCCTTCCCTTTGTCTTCTTGAGTGGAGGGGGGTTGAGTGGTGACTTGCTCTTCAACCTCAGATGTTTGCCCCAGTTGGTTGTTATGAAGCAGTTGGTTGACGAGAACTCTGAGTTCCTCCTATCTTTGAGCCAAGTCCTGGATGAGAGCCATCTGGCCCACTAGTTGCCCTGTCATTTGGATCCTCATTGTTGTCAGCTCAGACTGCAGTGCTTCCAACTGATCACTCCTGGCATTGTTTGAAGTCTCCTGTACCAAGCCCTTTGTGAGGAGAGCTTTCATTTTTTCTTTCCCCAGGGACAGGTTCAAGAACATATCCTGCAGCTGAGCAGTCTGGTCCTGGATATCCTTGACAGTCCTTTCTAGAGCCATCTCTTACTTAAATAAACAGTAGGAGAGTAAGGAAACCTGAAAAAGGAAAAATTGTCAAGATGCAATGCATGATATGTGGATGCATGCTTTCAAGGATCTCTTGGGGTAAACACAAGAGAATGTTAGAGGTTGAACTTTGGTCTTCGATTGGAGAACTTTGCAATGGTGGATGTCTTTCCACGAGAATCAAGCTCACCATGTCAAGTGGGTCATAGCCCCTGATTCAAGCTGTTGCACTTGATCTTTGATTAGAGACCTTTGCACCGGTGGATGTCTTTCCACGAGAATCAAGCTCACCATGTCAAGTGGGTCATAGCCCCTGATTCAAGTTGTTGCACTTGATCTTTGATGGCATTTGCTTTAGAGGGGAAAACTTCTTGCCCCTTGGTAGACGTTTGGTTCAACGTAACCTTGCATCAAAAGAACCCTCGAGATCCTTGAAATGGTTTATTGAAAATGCTATGGTATGATGTTATGATGTTATGTACATGTATGCGAAAGCAAGTAAGTGTATATACAGGTAATCATATTCACACAAAGCAAATAAGTCCTTAGGTTTAGGCTTGCATGGGGTTGTAGGTAAGTAACCTCTTGAAGTCAGTTGGCTCATCCTGTCCTAGAAATAGAAACCGGGTTCTAAGGAGCTCAATATCATTGGATTGTTTTCTGTGTTCATTGTTTTGGTTTAGCCACTTAACTGGCGACCAAAATATTCCAAGAAAACAACCCTCAATGAGTGTAGTATCGAGTATCTACCAACTTCAGACTGCACCAAAGTCGGCCATCTCACTACCCCTAAAAAGGCTAGGATGGTCAATTAAGGTTCTAAGAGTTCGTTAGTGCTTCACGACATCACTCAGCGGCCCCGTACTCTCCTTGACTGAACTCAAGGGTTACCGGTACTCACAAATATGTCACACTAAAATAGCTTACTGCTTCAACCGTGTCGGTATACCCCGCACAGTTCCCTCACAGTTTTATTGCTATTTACCTAAGAAGGTGCCCCAAATCCGGGTGTAGGATTTACAACAAACCCAAACAAGGACCCAAAAAGTAAAGCAATCAAAGCAAACAAAGCAAGAATGTAAAGGTGATTTAAACCCTAAGGTAACCCCACTTTTAGATAATCTCCCCAGCAGAGTCTCCAGTTCTGTGATACGGTGGGAGAACTGACTTGAGGTTTTGCGTTTGTTTTCGCAAATGTTTCGGTTGAGCAAGAGTCGCCACCGACTTTTTATTTTATCCTAAGGAAAGGTTAAAACGCACAGCAAAAACCTTTGAGATATTTTCTTGGGTTCAGGGAGTAGATTATAGAAAGGGAAGGTATTAGCATCCTTTCTATCCATGGTTATCCATGGGCTCTTAGTTACTTGCTTAGATCACTTGCCTTGTGTTTTCAATTGTTTGAAATGGTGCTTTGTGTGTGGTTTTGAAAATGTTTTGAAAAGAGGCCATTTGTGGTGGCAACCTTTGTAATGATCCATGTTGGGATGTATACAAAAGTGTACTTATCTTTTGAAAAGTTTTCAATGTTTTTGAAAGTTGTTTTGAAAGTGTTGTGGAGTGTATTTTGAAAAGTAAGCAAGGATTGTTTTGCAAGTTTATCAAGTAACTAAGAGTTTTGTCTGCCCCTAAATTTACTCAAAGGCTTTTCCTATGTTTTAACCCTTTTAACAATTTTGTTCCACCATTATATTTGGTGGACAATCTTGTGTTAGGATGTTAACGGGACGGGCGCGGGTCATCGTTTAGACCATGATTGCAATGGTGCCAAGTGTCTTTGGGCAATTTTGCTCGAAGGGACTATGATCATTTTGATAGGCAACTTTCGAAAGCGTCATCGAGGGACTATGATCATTTGATTTGTTTTGTTTTGCCAAAGAAACTCGACGTGCAAGCATGGCCCATTTTGGAAGGCAACAAGCGGGATTACCCTAGGGGTGCAAGTGTGATTGTGTATTGATTTCATGTATTTGTCTTGTATTAGGTTATCTAGCGTTTGATTTTATGTACATATAAACCCTAGGTCTAACCATGGTATATTTGAAAGCGATAAATTGCGGGAATTTAAAGTCTACGCTATTACAAATAAGTATCCGGGAATGGGGGTACAAATATTTACAAATGTGGATGAGACTTTAAAAGGAGAGTAGTGTCCAAATATTTACAACCAAATCGAATTGCGATCTCAAATGTAAAGTGTATCAAATGTACAAGAATAAGCAAATGTATAAGAATAGAACAAATGTGTGTGTATCAATGTATTTGTGTAAGTGATTGAGATTTATTTACAAATTGAGAAAGTGTATTTATTAAATATTGTTAACTTAATGAAAGATTAAGTATTGTTCATTTATTCTTTTTGTATTTTTGTTAATATGTACAAACAAGAAAATTTAATAAAAGGAAATGTTTTAAGTTTTATGTATTAATGCCTTTTTTATGTTTTATATACAAAAGTTAGAAAAAAGAAAGAAAATGTTTTTTAAGAAAAATTAAAGTTTTATGTATATGTAAAAAAAGATTTATTAAAAGAGTTTTAAGATAGAATCTATTAACTTACTTATATATTAATATTCATGTAAATAAAAGAAAGTTTTATATATAAAAAAGAGTTAAGGTATTTTTTTAATTTTTATAAACGAAAATAGATTACATTAGTTTAAATTATAAAAAAAGAAGAGTAAAAACGATAAAAAAAAGTTAGTTTGTAAGTGTTAAAAAAAATAAAGGAAAAAAAATTGAATGGGCTAAAGGGGTTTTGGGCCCAAACAACAAACAAGCAAAAAGAGTAAATGGGGAGGTGAGGCGTGCATTTGTATGGGCTTAGGCGCGCTGAAGGGTGAACCAGCCCAATGCGTTTCACAACGTTTCAATGGTTTTGTGTCATTTGGAAAAGGGTTAGGGTTTCAGATTGAGGCGCCGTTCATCACTTCTTTCTTCGTCTTCGTTTTCTCATGCCATAGCCACTGAACGACGTCCTTCGCCCAGGCCAACCAGCACTATCTCCGTTTCTCTTCTCTCCACAAGGTTACTCCAGGCGGTGGTTACGAGGTTTGATTTTTGTTTCTATATCTTTGTATTCGAAATTCGCATGTTTTTAGTTTTGTTTTGGCAAGTTCTGATTTATATGTTGTTGTTGTTTCCGTGAGGTGTATAAAAGGGGGAAAGAATTTCTACCTTTCTTGAGATGGAGGAACGGACTGGGGGCGTCGAGGATGGCCAAGGGCGAGGACGACAATGATGCTAGCTTACTGGAAAAACTGGTACCTGTGTCTTTGCCTTTTTAGGTTTAGTGATGATATCTGAAAACCTTGCTTTAATTTCTTTTCCTCTTCTGTCCACTTTGCCTCTGATGATGTTCTGAGTGATTATGATGATATTCTGAATCTTTGATATGCTGGCTCTTTTGCTTCTGGTTACTGGCTTTGTATGATGTCCTTATGATATGCTTGATACATTTGGTATTTGGTATGTTATGCTTGAGTTGCCTTTTCCTCCTCTTCTTGTTGGCTTGCTTCTGTTGCCTAGCTCATGGTTTGCCCTGAGATTAATTGATGATGATATGTTTGCCCTGAATATGCTTGGGTTCTGAGTATTGATGATATTAGTATGATTCTGAATATGTTGCTTTGTATGCTTGTATGCTCTTTTTCCTCTTCCACTGTGGGCTTGCTGAGATGCTTTGATGATTTTTTCCCAGTGATGAATCACAGTTCTGAGGGCTTTGGTTGCTTCAGTTGTTTTACAGGCTTGGTACTGGTTTAGGCTTTGAAGTTACAGGCATTGGCTTCAGTTTGGGGCTTGACAGTTTGTATTGTTTGAGGCCTTTACTGCAGGCTTCAGGCTTGAGTTATGCAGGTCTGGTTTAAGGTTTGACAAATTGGGACTTGGTATGATTTTGAAGCTTTAGGCTTGGACACAGGTTTTTGGAGAGGCTTTGAGGCTTTTATGTTTTGAATGTTTATTGAAAGGTTGATGTGTTTACCAGCTTGTGGTTTGTTTTGATGTATATTGATGGTTAAGGCTTGGCTTTGAACCTCTGTTTGTAGGTTTAAGCTTGTTTTGACAGGTTGGGTTAGAAAATGGTTTAAGGCTTATGGTCTTGACAGGTTTTGTATGTTTGTAAAGTGAACTGAGTTTTGGTTTCAGTTTTTGAATGAAGCAGGGTGGAGGCAGCTTTTCATACAGTTTTGGGGTGTCCTCCTTTTGTGATATTTCTGCCTCTTCTTATATGCTGGTATATCTGTTGTTTTATATATTTTCCTGCCTAAAGCCTGTAAGCCTCCTTTTCTTCGTCTCTCTTCTCTCTCTCCTGACAAATTTTAAGCATTTAATATTGCTTAGATTTGTCCTTTACTGAAAAGGTAGCTGCTGGAAAATGATGTATTTTAACATGCTTGCTTGTACATTAGTTTTTCTCTGCATACTTCTTTTCTCTGTGTACTTTGTTGACAACATTTTGTACTTTGATATCTTTCCATATCCTTTTGGACAACTTTTGATATCTTTGGCTTTGGGCAGATCTAGTTGACTTTGGATTTTGTAGTTCAGTTTGGACTTTGTTGGCAATGATTTTGAAACTTTGAAATGTGCAGTTTGTTTGACAATATCACAACTTTGTGCATTCATACTTTTTTGCAAGCATTTCTATCCCTCTTTGTGAACCGAGAGAAATCTCGTGATTTGCAGAGAGGGCAAACTGATTCCGGCCAGTTGCTTTTAATGATGATTTTTTTTATCTGTCTGCTCTTAATTATTTTGACTGCATTTGACTTCTTTTTCTTTTCTTTTTGCAGGTAAAGATAATTGAGCAAAGGAGCAATGGGTAGAAGATGAAGACTTAGGGATTTTTAGGATAGTTTTATTTCCATTTTAATTATTTGTAATAGTATTAATGTAAATAACTGTAAATAAATTTACAGTATTTAAATAATATCTGTAACAAACAATTCAAAATAAATAAACATCCCCTTTTTTATCAGTTAATTCTTCTTTCAATTCAATGTTCATTTAATTATTTGAATTTCTTAAATTAAAATAACCGGAAGTATCCAATTATTATGACTTAGAAAAATAATTAATAAACACTGTGGTCTTACCATTGAATCAATAATAAACCTGGCGCTCCGATTAAATAATGCACAGTTAATCAAACCAATATCCAGATACTTATCTTTTTACTGATTAAATCAGACACTGCAGATTCTCAATTTAAGTACCTCAGCTTTTATCTCATCTCAAATCAAATGCCTTAGCCGTTACTGATTAAACAAAATACTGCAAGTTCTTGATTCAAATGCCTCAATCCAAATCTCAGAGTAAACTGAAAAGAACTGTAGGATTAATTCTTTTTTTTTGAGAAATATGCGCACAAACCCTAGTTCTTGATTAAATGCCAAAGAAGTGTTCGCCTGATCAAAACTTGAGCCAAAACTCAACCAAACCTTAGCAATCTGCCTGAACTGCTTTAAAATCAATGAAAACCCTAATTTTGTCTGACTGATAAGAAAAATCTGTTTGACTGATTCTTACGCCAATCTAAAAAATCAGGAAAAAAACCCGAAGCTGTGATTTCTTGTGGAGAGATACGAGGGCAAATTTTGGGGTACAACAGGTAGGCTATTATACTTGTTATTTATTTAATTCTATTGCATTTTTACTCTTTATTTATTTATTTAGTACCATAATTATCACCATTTTAGAAGAAAACTCTACTGATTCAAAATCAAGAGTTTAAAAGTGTTCTTGAACCTCCAAAAGCAAAAGTGATTTGTTGTTAGTTAATTTTCATTTTTTCTCTGTAATTTTTTGTTATTTATTTACTTATTTTGAGCATGGATCCTTGGTCGTGAGATTGAGTAGATAAATTTTCATTATTCATTTGTTTCATTTCATGAAGAAATGAGAAAGTTATGACATTTATATTGTTTTTATTATAGACTTCATCTTATTCATCTTTATCTATTTTATTTTTATTTGGATCAATTTGGAAAGAATTTGAGCTTTTTTAGTTCATCTAAGCTTGTCGGATATTTGATAAAATTTCATCATTTCCAATCTACCTCTAAATGGTCCTTTGATCATTCAAGGTACTTGGGATTGATGATAAGTTTGTTATAATGTATCTTCCTTGACTTTGTCTTGATCCCGTATGTTTGTTAATTGTGCTACATGTATAAGAGAATCAACTTCAAAGTGTCATTTCTCTAACATGTATGGGTACATACACTGTATGTTTCATATGAAGTTACACTTATGCCAAATCAGATTATTAACTTTATATTATACTAATTTTACTTTAATATCATTTATATTTCTCATTTAAAGCCATTTAAAGCCATTGTGTTTTAGCCAGTGATCTCCTTTCTCTTTCAGCAATGATATCTTGCCGATAATGATTTTGATTTTAATCTTTTTGCATGAGCTTTGCATTTAAATTACCATTTTAGGTGAACAATTATATTTGCAAACATGTTTTCATTATCAAGGAATTTTCAAACTGTCAAGAAACTTGGTCTATGTTTTAATCAGGGGCAATCATCTTCAGGGTCCTGTTGGAACTTATTCCCATATTTGTTTATCAGCGATTGCTTCTCTTACAAGTTTATCAAAATTTCTTCTTCATGACTAATATTAGGCAAGTGTTTCAAGAGCACAGTGAAGCAGTCATTTCAAGAATCAGTCAAACTAAAGCAATGATCAGTTAACCTGAAGCAGTTATCAATCAATCAGGGACAATCCCCAAACATATATCATCAGTCCTTCCTGAAAGGATCAACAATTTTATACACTTGGCAAGTTATGACACTTAGATGTGTTGTTTCTCTTTCTATCCAATGCTAATATTAGGTGTGTTGTCGCTTTTCAATTTCAACCAATGCTAATATTGGATATCATGTTTCTCTCTGCCATCCGAAGCAAATATTAGATGTAATAATCTTTTGTCACCGTCCAAAGCCATTAATTGGATGTTTCGAATTTTTTTGTTAATCCAAAACTAATCATTAGATGTCACATCTCTTTTTCCTTAAATCAAAGCAAATCATTGAATGTTGTGGTCGTCTTTTCATCCAAAGCCAATGATTATATGTCATAAATCATTTCTACCTTCATCTAAAGCCAATAATCGGATGTCGTGGTCCTTGTTCATATGTCTGTTGCCATCCGAAGCCAATGATTAGATGTCTTATCCCTAGTATAGTTTTTTTCACCTCCTCCAATGCCAATATCGGACGCCAAATATCTTGTATTTTCCCAGCATGTCTTGCCACATCATCTCATTGAGTTTACTAAATTTCTTGTTTCAGGTCTTATTCTCACAGAGTATGTCTCGCATATCATATCATATCATATATAAAAAGTGTCAAAAAGAGTTAATTGCACTCATTCATATCATATCCATTTTGTGGCATCTTAGGGCCAAAAATTGGGCTTTATGTTATATTAAAGTATCTTCATATCTGTGATAAAAGAAACTTAAATAGGGGCATCTGTCATACTCTAATTTTTGACAAACGATCCCACCCTTCATCTGCAACATTACATGGCAAGTGTTCACGAGTGGTTTGACCTATTTTTGTCAATTCTCAAGTCAGATTTCAAAATTCATAACTTCTTTAAATTTCGATATTTTGAGCGGTTCTTTGTTCATATGATTCTCTTTGACGTCATCTACAATTTATCTCTACAAGTCAAAAGCTGATTATACTTTGAAAAGCCACGAAAAAATAGAAACGTTAGAAGTCGTTTATGAATTTAGTGGAATTTGATTTTTATTGTGTTTTATTCATGATTTATTTTCCATTTAAAAAAATCACAAAAAAAATACTTAACATGATGTTATTTTTTTATTTACTATTTTTACTTCTTTACTAAAAAGTTATCAAAAATATGATCTTTTATTAATTTAAATTTATATATTGGTATCATTTATTTCAAAAAAAAAATCTAGAAAAATTTATATGAATTCTTTTACTTTCTTATATGTATTTTATTTTTTCTTTTAATTTACACTTTTATTTTCATTTATTTTAATTCAAGAAAAAAATCATAAATAGTTAATTTAATGTCTCTTTTATTTTCTATTTTCTATTTATTATTATTAATAACACTTTTAGTTTCTTTTATTATTATTATTATTATTATTATTAATTTGTCATTTTGTTTTTTTGTGTCAATACAGAAAAGTTGGGACCACTGTATTGTAGCACAAACATTTCACATGGATTGCCAACTTGTACTTATCAGTGATCAAGAATCATTCTCACACTTCACATGGATTGCTAACTTGGACTTATCAATAGTCAAGAACTATTCTCATTAAGTCATATGGATTGTGTAATACGGTGGCAGAACTGACTGTTTTTAGTTACTACTGGTTTTATGTTTATGTTCGCAAATGTACGGTAAGCAAGAGTCGCCACCGTTTTTTATTTTATCCAACAAAGGAAAAGGGAAAAAGAACAGAAAAAACCTTTTTCGAGATGTTTCTGAGTACGGGGGATAGATTATAGAAAGGGAAGGTGTTAGCACCCTTTCTATCCGTGGTTTTCTACGGGCTCTTAGGTACTTGCTCATTTTTTAATTGCTTTTGTGTGTTTGTGTGCTTTTAAAAGGTTTTAAAATTGCCTTAGTGCGACGATTCACTTAATGGCAACTCTTGTATCAGTCCTCAAAAGTGGGATAAAGTATTTTTTGAAAACTTTAGTTGAAAAGAGTGTGAAAGTGTAGGGTGTAAAAAGTTATTGTTTTGAGCAAGTACTTAAAAGTTTCTACCTACTCGAAAAAAGACTGTTCATTTCCTTATTTCCTTCAGATAGAGATATCCTACTATTAAGGAGTAGGTAGCTCCATCGTTGGAGTTTGAGGGACAATCGAAAGGGACGATTACAGTCACTTAAGGCAACATGGCAAGATCTCTTAGTAATTGTCTTAAAGTTCTAAGATCGCATTTTGTTTTACTGAGACAACCTTCGGAATGGACTTGCAATCTCTGAGTTAGAGGTAGTCACTAAGAATTCTCACATTCGAGAATAGTGACCGTATTTTTCCGAGGCAACCGAAGTGGGAGATTACCCTAGGGGTGAGCATGTGCAAGTGTTTGATTTCAGTTTGTTTATCTTTGCACAGTTAGGGGTTTTCTACTGTTTTAAACATTTATTATCAATCATCTAACATTTTAATTAATAGCAGAAAATAAAGTGCGATAAATTTAGAGTCTAACTATTACAAGGATTCGGGGGATGGGAATTACATAACAAAAACTGGGGAAATAAAAGCAGTAAATATCCTAACTTTAACTATTACAAACTTCTGAGCAATTACATTAATTGGAAAAAATAATGAAAGGAATACACGCGATGAAATTAAATACGAGGAATTAAAGTTTAACAAATCTAATTGATTTAGAAGAAAAATGTTTTTGCATTTTTTATTTGAGAAAATAATTAATTTTTGTAAATTAAAACTAATCTCTAATTGATTTTAATTATGAAAAGGGAATTAAATTATCCTAATTTAAACAAATCTAATCAATTAATGAAATTAATTATTCTAAGAAAAAAAACCTAATTCTAATGTTTTGTGATTTTTGTGATTAAAAAAAACAATGATTTTTGTAAAGTAATTAAAAAACCAATAATTAAATAAAGAAATTAAAAAGAATTAAAATGGACCTGGTATGAAATAGAAAACTGGAGGGTGCCTTTCTGAATTTATGTTAGGCCCATTTTGCTGGTGGTGCTGTTGATTTGTTTGGATTCAGTGGGGGCTGCGCTTGAAGGTGCAACATGGAACCTGTTTGTGGGACGCCGGATCTGCTTTGAGGATAAATCTAATGGCCAAACCTTAGGATGTAGGATGGAAGCGCTGAAGGATAATGCATTGAATCCTGTAGAAAATGTTAAGAAAATATAAAATGCCTGGACCTGGATTCGAACCCAGGTCTTTCACTTCACACGCCTTGCCCTTTTCCATCTGTGCTGGTTAGTCATTCATATACATAATTAAACAAAATAAATATAAGGCAAACAAAGCACTATGCCCAGCTGTCACGCGCGTAAATTCAAATCTCCCAATGGGAGTCTGCCACCTAATTGTCTTCTTCCTGGAACTGTCGCCTTAGGGACTGGGCTTTTACCTACACACAGATTCGTCACTATAGGCTATAGTGATAGTTCTTGTGCGTGGATACAAACCTGCAACATTCTAAAACAAGATACAAGCAACATAAATTCAAACCAAAGACATGGATTGACTATAAATGATCTCCTGAGCATGAGAACGCTCCTAATTTTGTCCAATTTTGCCTCGAGTTAGGGTTCCCCAATTCGGAGCTTCGAAACCCTAACAATGGCGAATGGCTGTACCTGCGCTTAAACTCTGATTAAACCATTCAAAAAGGTTCCTATGATGATGATGAACATGAAGATGCAATCAAATCATGTTTACAGTGGGTAAATGAATGGAATCGGAGTTGGAAAAAGTGAACACAAACCGTGAGTGTGGAGAGCTGTTCTTGATGCTACAGGCCTGAGGAATGAGTGTGGTAACTTCCTAGAGGTCCAAGGATTGTTGCTTAGTCTTTGAAATGCTTTGAACTCGCCCGTGGAAAGGAATCCGATCTGCACTTTTCGACAAAAAATTGGCACTTTGTTCTTGCTCTTAGAAGCAGCTGCGCATCTGAAAAACCTCCGCTCTAGAGTTGCAATACATTGGCATATGTAGTGAATCAGATTAGGGTAATATTTGTGGCAAGAATCCAAAGATTAATGGCATGGTTTTAAGAAAAAAAACAAATCTTGAAAAGTTGCCATATCTGGATATTTTGTGTCCATTTGGCCTTGCACGATTTCTTTGGCTATTGACAGCATATATGATCCATCATTCAATGCAAAAATCATATCAAAACAAATCTACATTATTTATTTAATTTAATTTGATTTTTAAATGATTAAAATCAAAATAAATCAAATAAATAAGAAAATAATTCGTGAAGGGTTTTATGGGTCGTGGACCATGTTATGAGCAAGTTCCAAACTTGAAAAGATAGGCCCATGTGGAAAAAAAATACAATTTTGAGCAGTGTTGACTTTGTACAAATTTCCAAAAATGTCCAACTTTGACAATGCATATCTCTCTCTCTCTCTCTCTCTCTCTCTCTCTCTCTCTCTCTCTCTCTCTCTCTCTCTCTCTCTCTCTCTCTCTCTCTCTCTCTCTCTCTCTCTCTCTCTCTCTCTCTCTCAATTTTGACCCTAAGAGAGTGTTCTTGGACTTTTTAAAAAGCTTAGGATGTCCTCTAAACAACCTTTTTGGTTTCATCTCCATTCGGTCTTCTATGTTCATGTAAGAAGGTTTGACCCAAAAGGTGTTTTTGCTAACCTTTGAAAAGGACCTATAATGTTTGAATTTATATCTTTTCATGAGTGCATTTCTTGAACTTGAGGGCTGAAGGTGAGTTGTAGGGAATTGGATTCTCTTCAAAATGAGCATTGGATGAGAAATTTCTGATAAAGTATGAGAAAGTTATGTCTGGTCCAATTTTGGTTGACTTTTCCTATAGGAACCCTAATTTAGCAACTCTTGAGTTTTGATGAATTAGGAGCATTCCTTGAGGAATCATGATCAACCCTTTATCAAATGATGGATATCACTTCAAAATGTTGATGTTGACCAAAAATCTTGAAGTTTGATTGTATATGGGTCACAATTGACTTTTGACCTAGTATATCTGATTTTCAGGCATTTGAGCAATGGACTGAGCAAACTTGTTGTGCAAGGCATGAAACTTGGCATAGATGTTCTTGGAGGCATAATAGGACCATGGAAATCAACTGAAGTCTTTGAAGCTCATACATCTTGATGAAAAGTGAAACCCTAATTGGAGGTTCATTGCCTTAGAAAGAGAACTTGTCTGGTCAATTCTTGGGCATCCTTGAGTAATTAAGGACCTCTAGGAGTATGTTTTGAGTAAAATGAGAGGACAAATTTTGGCTACCCCTATTCGATCTTCTTAAACCTGAGGATTTAGATTGGTTTGTCTGCCTTTCGTGATCTGAGGGTGGAAGATGATTGAACACTAGAATGCCCAGAAATTTGCACTCGTATGAAGTAATATTGATGGTTGATGACCTCGGGAATGGGCTTACAGATTCCATTTGGAGAAGATGACAGAATATCGTCGGAGATAGGCTTAAAGATGCCATCCAGAACAATGATGATTTCATGAGATATTCCTAGGTGGGAATTCCTGTTCCTGTCGTTAGGGAGGACTTCGCCGAAGAATGTTGATTTATGTCTTGGGAAATAGAGTCTAGGAGATTCGGTTGTCCATTACTCTACTGGGGAATTAACTCTTGATTGATGAGACAAAAGTGAGCTGTTATCTGGTCGAGTCCAGGCTTCATAGTGACTGGTTGAGGATGATAAGGCTGACTGCTATTTGGTCGTATTCCAGGCTTCACAACAACTTACTAGGGAAATGTGAAATCGACCATATCTGGTCGGGCCCAGGTTTTACAGTGTTGTAAACTGTTGTCCGGAGATAAAAGAGAAGGAGCCTGTATAGGGATTTCTCGGGACAAGTCCATGTAAAACTGCGTCAGGTAATTCATGAAAAGGAGCCTGGATAGTAGGGCTATGAGAAGGAACCTAAGTAGTAGGGTTACTTCGAAATAAAGCCTGGATAGTAGGGCTGCTTCGGAATAAAGCCTGGGTGGTAGGGTTGTGAGAAGGAACCTGGGTAGTAGGGTTACTTCGAAATAAAAGCCTGGGTAGTAGGGCTATGAGAAGGAACCTGGGTAGTAGGGTTACTTCGGAATAAAGCATGGGTAGTAGGGCTATAAGAAGGAACCTGGGTAGTAGGGTTACTTTGGAATAAAACCTGGGTAGTAGGGCTATGAGAAGGAACCTGGGTAGTGGGGTTACTTCGAAATAAAGCCTGGGTAGTAGGGCTATGAGAAGGAACCTCGATAGTAGGGTTACCTAGAAATAAAGCCTGGGTAGTAGGGCTATGAGAAGGAACCTGGGTAGTAGGGTTACTTCGAAATAAAGCCTGGGTAGTAGGGCTGCTTTGGAATAAAGCCTGGGTGGTAGGGATGCTTCGGAATAAAGCCTGAGTGGTAGGGTTGTGAGAAGGAACCTGGGTAGTAGGGTTACATCGAAATAAAGCCTGGGTGGTAGGGCTACTTCAAAATAAAGCCTGGGTGGTAGGGCTGTGAGAAGGAACCTGGGTAGTAGGGTTACAGAAAGCCTGAGTAGTAGTGCTATGAGAAGGAACCTGGGTAGTAGGGCTGCTTCGAAATAAAGCCTGGGTAGTAGGGATGCCTCATTTGATCACGTAGATTAGTTGACCCGTTTAGTTTCGAGAACTGATTTTCCATTAGTTGTCTGCAAATATGACATGTATAGCTTCATGGATTTAATCTTGAACTGTTGGAATTGTTGATGATAACCATCTTTCCTGAAAAGGTGCAAAATTAATTATATGCAATGCATGAAATGTATAGTGTGACGATGTTCTCAAAATAAATGAGATTATGCTGTATGCAATATGTATGTGCACGTCATGATGTATGAACGTGAAATGCTATTGTGACATATTTGAGTATGGGAAAATAAATCCCTGACTACTATTGGAGAGTATTGGAAATTGAATTCTTGACCGTTGTAGAAAAAGTGGTTCTTCTACTTCCGCTGGGGATGGTGAACGGAGATGACTATGCCGAGGATTTACTCCTTTCTGTTTGTGAATATTCTGCCGAGGAGAGACTCTGCTTGAGAATAACTCTGTTGGGGAATGACTTTGTTTGAGAGAGGAGATGCTTTGCTGGATGATTTTTCCGATTCAGAGAAATAAACTCCACCGGGGGATGAACTTTCGTAGCTGGAGGAATAAACTCTATTGGGGATTGAGCTTATGTATTCAGGGAAATAAACTCTGCTCGGGAGAAAACTTTATGAACCGCTTGCGATTATAAAATTCGGCTGGGGAATATAGACGTCGGCTTTCTGAAGGAACTTTGCTGGGGAAAGTAACTCCTGTTTGGGGAAGCCTATGTCAAAGCTTTGGTTGCCTCTACTCTGTGGGGAGTGTAGACGTCACGGGGTCGCATGTAATGGTGAATTTGTTTCAAAGCTGTCCCTGCCCCTGTACCTGCCAGAAGGAGTAACTGTCGGGATTGACATGGTTTTTTTAGCTTTTTACCCTATTTCTTAAGTTATAAGCAACCGTCTTTCTGTTTCTTATGCGAATATTTGTGAATAGCAATCATATTCAAACACATATGTCAAGAATAAATCATTGGACGTTTTTGCAAAACGAAATAGAAAAAGAAAAACAAATGGTTTTGTAAAAATGACTTGTATTAATTTCTGAAGTTGGCCTATAACAGGCGTTTTTATACAAGGAAGCTGACGCTCTAGTAAGAGAATGCCGTCGTGAAAATGAAAGCTATACAATATTGTGTACAAAGAGAAGAAAACAACTATGTGTAATAATCCCATTGAGTTTCAATTCTGCTATTGTCTCTATGTCCTCAAGCATCTCATCACTTTGCTACTTGTCCGAAGCTGACTGGATTGATTGGTACCGTTTTGAGCTTGATAGATGATACTGAAGTCTGGTCGCAAGGTGATCCAATGGGACATAGTGATACGCTTTGAATCCCTAACTTTTGCCTGGACTGCCCTTTCGGGTTTTTAGTCCACCAGGATACCCTTTTTGCCCTAGCCACCTTTTCAGGTTTTTGACTTGTCGGGTGTACATATTTTTTTGTTTTCATCCCTAATTTTTTCCCGAACCCTTTTGGTTCGCCGGGAATCCCTTATCTTTTCCTAGGCCAGTCAATCTAGTGGGTCTTTAATCATGTGTAGTATCTTTTCACTATGTCCGCATTGACAGGGTGAGGAAGGTCGTCACCGTCCATGGTGGTCAGAATCGTGGCTCCACCCGAAAAAATGTTTTTGATTACAAATGACCCTTTGCATGTGGGAGTCCATTTGCCCCTGGGATCACCTTGCGGTAGTATGATGCGTTTGATCACTAGATCCCCGACTTGATATGCTTGGCGCCTGACCTTTTTGTTGAAATCCTTGATCATTCGTTTTTGATACATTTAACCATGACAGATAGCAGTAAGTCTCTTTTCATCGATCAGATTCAGTTGATCAAGTCGAGTCTGGATCTAATAATCTTCATTCAGACCTGCATCCTTTATGATTCTCAGAGAAGGGATCTGGACCTTAATAGGCAGGACGACCTCCGTGCCATATACCAGAGAGTAGGGTGTTACCCCTGTCGATGTTCGTGCGGAGGCGCGGTACCCATGAAGAGCAAATGGTAATATCTCATGCCAGTCTTTGTATATCACCATCATTTTCTGTATGATGTTTTTGATGTTCTTGTTAGCAGCCTCCACAACGCCATTCATCTTCAGTCGGTAAGGGGAAGAATTATGGTGCTGGAACTTGAACTGTTTATAGAGTTCGGTGATCGTCGTGTTATTGAGATTCATACCATTGTCAGTGATGATTCTCTCTGGCACACTATACCGACAGATTAGGTTATGCTTGATAAACCGCGCCACAATGTTCTTGGTAACAGTAGCAAAAGAGGCAACTTCAACCCACTTCGTGAAGTAATCAATGGCCACTAGGATGAAGTGATGCCCATTGGAAGCGGTAGGTATAATATCTCCGATCATGTCAATGGCCCACATTGTAAAGGGCCAGGGATCCATTAATACATTCAAGGGAACCGGAGGTACATGTACTTTATCAACGTAGATTTGGCACTTGTGGCAAGTTCGAGAGTGCTGATAACAATCTGCTTCCGTAGTGGACCAATAGTATCCTACCCGTAGGATCTTCTTAGCCATGGTATGTCCACTTGAATGGGTTCCGAAGGTACCTTCATGTAGATCTGTCATAATACTCCCCTCTTTTCTCTTGTCTATGCACCAAAGTAAAGTAGAGTCATGGTTGCGCTTGTAGAGGATTCCATTACTGAGGAAGAATTTTGCGGCGAACCTTCTCAGAAACTTTTTATCATTGACAGATGCCCCCTTGGGATACTCTTGAGCCTCGAGATAACTCTTTACTTCATATAACCAAGGTTTGTCCACTACTCCTCCAGTGTCGATCTCGTAGAAATATGACGGTTCATCCAACCTTTCAATAGTGATCCGAGGGGCCTCGTTGTCCCACCTGACCTTGAACATAGATGACATAGTAGCTAGTGCATCTGCTAACTGATTCTCTTCTCGTGCGAAATGTTCAAAGGTGACCTCTTCAAAATATGGAAGCAATGTCAGCACGTGCTCTTTATACGGGATAAGATTCGGGTGCTTCGTATCCCACTCTCCTTTAATCTGACTTATCACCAAGGCTGAATCCCCGAAAATGTTTAAGAACTTGATCCTCAGGTTGATAGCAGCTTTGAGACCCATGATTCATGCTTCATACTCCGCCATGTTGTTGGTACAGTTGAAGCATAGTCGGGCAGTGAAAGGAGTATGACAGCCTTCAGAAGATATAATTACAACACCAACTCCATTACCGAGTGCGTTCGAGGCTCCGTCAAAAACCATAGTCCATCGGGATCCTTCTTCAGGTCCTTTATCCGGTCCAGGGTCTTCATAATCAGTTACTAACATGATATTCTCATCCGGGAACTCAAAATTCATTGACTGGTAGTCATCCACGACCTGATGAGCCAAATGATCAGCTAATACACTTCCCTTGATTTCTTTCTGGGTTGTATATTGGATATCGTATTCGGTTAAGATCATATGCCATCTTGCTATTATTCCAGAGAGAGCGGGCTTCTCGAAGATGTACTTGATCGGATCCATCTTAGATATCAACAAAGTTGTGTGGGTCAACATATATTGTCTTACTCGGCGAGCAGCCCATGCCAAAGCACAACAAGTTTTCTCGAGAAGTGAGTATCTTGTCTCATAGTCGGTAAACTTTTTGCTAAGGTAGTATATTGCATGCTCTTTTCGACCAGACTCGTCATGCTTCCCCAACACACACCCCATTTAATTGTCTAACACTGTTAAGTACATTATCAAAGGTTTTCCTTCAATCGGAGGCATCAGAATGGGAGGCTCTTGGAGGTATTCCTTGATTCTTTCAAAGGCGACCTGGCATTCGTCATTCCACTTTACCACTTGATCTTTCTTCAGGAGTTTGAAGATCAGCTCGCAAGTAGCAGTCAGATGTGAAATGAACCTGGCGATATAATTTAGGCGTCCCAAGAAACCTCTAACTTCCTTCTCAGTACGGGGAGACGACATCTCTTGTATAGCCTTTACTTTTGCAGGGTCCACCTGAATTCCCTTGTCACTGATAATGAAACCTAGTAGCTTACCAGACCTTACCCCGAAGGTGAACTTGTTTGGATTCAACCTCAGCTTGTATGTCTTCAACCTGTCAAACAACTTTTGTAGATCATCAAGGTGTTCTTCCTCGGTTTGAGACCTGGCTATCATGTCATCAACATAAACCTCTATCTCATGGTGAATCATATCATGGAACAAAGCTACCATGGCTCGCTGATAAGTTGCCCCAACATTCTTCAACCCAAAAGGCATCACCTTGTAACAGAAAGTGTCCCACTATGTGATGAAGGTTGTCTTCTCCATGTCTTTGTGTTGTGCGGTGTTTTCAACCAGAACATCGATGTGGGGAAGTGGGAAGTCATCCTTGGGGCTTGCCCTGTTCAAGTCTCTGTAGTCCACACACATTCGTACTTTACCATCTTTTTTAGGTACTGGGACCATGTTAGCAACCCACTACGGATATGTGGTGACAACTAAGAACCCAATGTTGAACTATTTCATAACCTCTGCTTTGATCTTCTCTGACATTTCAGGACGCACACGATGGACCTTTTGATTTACTGGAGGGAAATCTTCTTTAGTCGACAGATGATGAACCACTATATTTGCGTCTAGTCCCGACATGTCTTCATATGACCAGGCGAAGATCTCAACATAATCGTGCAACATCTGTATCAACCGCTATTTGACACTAAGCTCCAGATTTGTGCCAATATTGACTTCTTTTCTGTCTACCTCTGTGCCCAAGTTTATTGTCTCAACTGGCTCTTCATGAGGCTGTATAACCCTCTCTTCCTACTGTAACAGTCTAGCAAGTTCTCCAGGTACCTCACAATCTTCCTCACCTTCGTCCTCAGCTTGATTGATCAGATTTTTGAAGTTATAACTGGCAATAGCAGAACTGTTATCAATGGGATCCATAGTGGATATGAATCTGCAGTTTGATATGTGAGTGTGTGTAAGAGTATAGTTGTATTGATAAATTGAAAAGCAGAAAAGAAAACAGAGAGCGTAAAATTTGTATGCAAGAACGTCCAATGTTTTATTGATGACATATGATAATGACATGTAATAACCCTTACAAATAAACCATTGTGCCTCGGGTAAGACACAAGGCCGTAGAGTTTATATTGTTTATTACAAATCCAAAAAACAAGCAAGACAATTACTGCTAAACAAAAGTACTTGGCATAAAATCTTTGGCCGTCCAGTTACTAGGTCCACCGTTGGTAGTAGGGTAGATCCAGCTGTCAATATCATAATCCTCATCATTGTCTTCTATAGCATTGACCCCATGATTGATAATGCATAAGGGAGGTCCTCCAGCCCGAGCACGTCGAACAACCCTTTGAGCTCCTTCTTCAACTATTGCTCTGGCATCCTTGAGAGAAGCCATCTTCAAAGGAGGTATGGTGATCTTCGACACACTGGTAATAGTCTCAGTTGATGCCATAGTCTGGGGAACCTCTTCAAAATTTTGACAAGGGGTCTCTATGAACTCACCATCCATCTCCACATACCTAAAAGAGTTTAGATGGCTTACCATGTACTCCTCTTCATCATGCACAGTGACAATCTTTCCCTTCACTGGATACTTCAGCATTTGGTGTAGCGTAGAAGTAACTGCTCCAGCTTCATGGATCCAAGGACGACCCAATAAACAAGAATAAGATGGCCCGATATCCATCACGTAGAAGGTGGATTCAAAGGTCTGGGAACCCACTTTGACAGGGATTTCCACCTCCCCGTGCACCATTCTTTTTGAACCGTAGAAAGCCCTCACCATAATGTTACTGGGCTTTAAGGTCAAACCTTCACAATCTATCCTATCAAGAGCCTTCTTGGGCAGAACATTCAGTGATGATCCAATGCCCACTAGAACATGGGCCATAGTAGTGCCCCTACATTCGATCGAGACATGCAGAGCATCATTATACTTTCTCCCCTTGGGTGTCAAATCAGCATCTGAAAAACCCAACCCATTATCAACAGTCAAACTGGCCACATAGTCCTCGAATTGGTCAGCAGAGGTTTCTTGCGGCACATGCGCAGTCTTAAGAAATGTAACCAAAGCCTTTTCATGGGCCTCAGAACACAATAACAGAGCCATCATTGATATCTTCGAAGGGTCTTCCCCAGCTGTTCGACCACATTGTAGTCGCTCTTCTTAATTATCTTTAAAATATCCTCCATTTCTTGTTTAGAGGATTCCAAAATAACTTTTCTAGGTGCCTCCGTCCGAGCAGGCTCACCTACAACTTCTTTTCCCCGAGTTCTAAATGAATCATCGACAGGGGTAACAACTGGAGTAAGGATGGGAGTAGTAGCAGGAGTACTAGCCAGAACAACAGATGGAATAACAACAGGCTTAACAACAGTCTTCGGGGGGATCTTGGGAGAGAAAACCCTTCCACTTCGAGTAATTTTGCTGGTCCCGACAATGTTACTGATATCGACATCAGCCTCTTCAGCTTTTTCGTCTTTAGTGGTTAACAAATCCTGCTTGACTCCATGGTAGTAAACGTCAGCACCATAATTCCAAGGAACAACTTTGTCCGATGAGTATGGTACAGGGCCAGGAAAAGTGATTATTAATGGAGTAATTATTGGAGTAGATGTAATCCTAACAGGTCTTTTGGAGGAGACCTTGGAAGGATTAGCAAAAATGGTTATGATAGCAACATCTTCATGTAGAACAGTTAGAACCGAAGTTTTTTCGAACAAAATCTCTCTGTTATCCATCAGGCGTTGAACACCTGCTTTCAGCAAATAACAACCAGAAGGCAAAGATAAACACATGTGGCAACCTTCACCATAACCCGGAAATAAACCGGCTAGCAACAAATTCTTCTTGACGACCATGAGAGGAGTAGAAACTTCATCAACATAAGTAACAAATAGATCAGTATCAACGGCATTAACACCACGATTGTGCTTGGGCATGGGAGCAGTTATGACATTAGGTATCTCAGGAGCACCAAACTCAATCTCCTTTACTTCGATCAGATCCTGTATCTTATTCTTCAGAGCCTAACAATCATTTGTATTGGGGCCTGGACTCTCAGAATGGTAAGCACACTGAGCTTTTGGATTGTAATGAGGAGATGTGGTGTTGGGGTTCTTGGGAGCCTCCCTTAAGGTTTCCAAATTAGATTTTAATAGATGGGGTAAAACCTCAGACAACGTCATATTGATCTGGGTGAACTGCCTTTGAGGTCTTTCTACCCTTGGCTGATGGTTTCGTTGTTGAGTAGCCACATGCCTAGGTATCATCACAGCCCCTACCGCTAGACGGTGCTTGGTTCTACTCTGTCTTCTTGGATTGTAAATAGCATTTACATCCTTCTTACCCATGAATGGCTTTTTCACTGTACTTGAAGAGGTGTCTTTCTGGATCTTGCCACTTCGGATCCCAGCTTCTACCCTTTCTCCAGTCAATATCAGCTCAGTAAAACCAGTTGAGGAGCTACCAGTCAAGTGATTAAAGAACAGACCAGACAACGTACCAAGAAACATGTCTACCAACTCCCTATCAGACAAAGGGGGTTGGACTCTCCCTGCCAAATCTCTCCACTTCTGAGCATAGTCCTTAAAACCTTCACTTGCACCCATAGACATACTCTGGAGTTGAGTACGGGTAGGAGCAAGGTCAACGTTATATTGATATTTCTTATAAAAAGCAGCAACCAGATCTTCCCAGTTGTGGACATTGATTCCCTCCAATTGATAAAACCACTCAAGCTGAGTCCCGGACATACTGTTTTGAAAGAAATGGACCCACAAGTTTCTATCAGCAGTGTGAGGCTGAATCTTCCTCACATAAGAATGAAGATGAAGCTTGGGACAAGAAACCCCATCATACTTTGCAAATACCATAACTTTGAATTTCCGTGAGATGACAACCACAGATACCAAACCTAACTCTTCAAAATCCAGCCCTGGTACTCTTTGGATCTCCATTGCATTCAGACGATCCTCTAGCTGTTTGTACCTTTTGTCAGCCGGAGGATACTTCTCTTCATTGTAATCAGTGTCATTATCAGATTCCCATAGACTAGGGTCTTCCTCCCTTGTCTCAACCTCTTAATTCTCTCCTTCCTTGGATGAAGAGGTCAGATCAACCATTTGCTTCAACGGTTCCTTGAATCTTCTTCCCAAGTTTACCGCACCATCGGTCTTCTCCGTCTTCTTCTTTCTATCTTTCAGAATAATGGCCTTCAGATCTTCCTGCCCTTTAGCCAAAGCTACGAACATTTGCTGAAATTGGGAATTTTGTGCCTAGAGATCCTTGATACTTTATTCAGAAGTCATTATTACTGAAATAAACAACGAAGAAGATGAGAAACCTGTTATGAAACCTGTTTATGCATTGATATGTATGACATGTGTATGCAATGATTTCAAGGATTTTGGGAAATTTAAATTTGCGAACCAAAATGAAACAAAGATTTTATTAGTAGAATTCAAAATACAATTGCCTTTTAGGTGTTTCAATTGAAAATTCTAAAAACTTAAAACAGGATTAGGTTTCCCATGGGCGTTTTCTTTTCGCGCCGAGATAAACATTAAGGCTCCTTTCCTCATGAAGTTGCTTTGTGAGCTCTAAAACTTTCTTCTCTTGGGCATAGAATTGGTCCCTATAAGTACCTCTCTCCTTCTTCAACTGAATCCAGGACCTCTGTAATTCTTCAAGATCAGTGGGCATATCAGGATGAAGAACCGTGTAAGGAATATCCTCTTCAGTAATGGGCTCCACAATCACTAGTAAGATGGCTATGTATGGAATCATAAGTTTTTGAGCACGAGCTCGTACCCATTGGAGATAAGGTTCCATAGGAATGGAAGTCTTCGGCCCCAAAGTCTTGACGTTGGATCTGTTTACCATGCCCCAAGCTCGTATGAACCTCTGGAGATACCCTTGAACATCATCCTCATAATTAAACACAATGCCCTGGATAAGCATCTCATGAGGACCATCCCTTCGAGCGTAACCAAATTGTTGCAGAGCCAAAGAAGGATTATAAGTTATGCCTCCCCTAATGCCAAGTAGTGGGACATTAGGGAACTCCCCGCAACGGTCAATAATAGAAATATCTCCCATAGATCGGGAATACCAGAGAATATCTGCGCGAGAAAGTGAAATTATCCTTTGCGACCAACCCAAACCTTCTTCATTCTTCAGCACTGACTTAGGGAGGTGAGAAATAAACCACCTCGACAGCAATAACATGCAGCACATAAGAACCCATCTTCTCTTCATGGTGCGAGTGTGGAGAGCATGCAAGATATCTCTGAGAAAAGTAGGCACATGGGTGCGAGAGAGGAAGATCTTGATAGCATTCACATCTATGAGTAAGTCTGGATTAGGGAACATTACTAACCCATAAATTAGAAGAGCCAAGACCTCCTCAAAAGCCTGAAAGTCCAAATCATCCTAAAACAGTTGGGCCTTCTCTATTAGTAACTTGGCTAGAAAACCCTTGACTCCGCTTCTTATTTCCCAATTGGATATCATGTCGGCCCATTTCAGATGCAAAGCTGAGGCAATGACCTCTGGCTTGGGAACCTCTTCTAAACCTGTGAAAGGCATCTGGTCAAGAATAGGTATATCTAATAACTGAGAGAACTCTTCCATGGTAGGAACCAACTGATTGTATGGAAAGGTGAAGCAGTGGTGCCTGGGATCAAAGAACTGAAAGAGTACACCCATCATCTTTTCATCAAAGCTTGAAGTAACCAGGTTGAGGAGTCGACCACATCTCTTAGTGAATAAAGAAGTTTCAATAACCCTTGATACTAGGTCCTTGAGTTGGAGAGGTATTCTCATAAAGCTAATTCGGATAGTATTTCTACGAGCGGAAGCCATGATCTGCAAAACAGAACAAAGATAAATTCCCTCGGTCCTTGAAATGGTTAGTGTAATAACAATGGATTCTATGTTATGATGCATGATTTTATGTTCAAATAGAGTAAATCACACACAAGCAAAGCACACAATAGACCTTAGGTTCAAAGGCTTACATGAGGTTAAAGGTAAGTACCCTCTTGAAGTTTAAATGGTTTCAAACCTGTCTTAGAAAAGTAACCGGGTTTTAAGGATTCTTAATATCACTGATCATCCTTTATCGGACATTGTTTCAGCTTAGGCAATCTTTTCTTGCGGCCGAAATATCCCGATAGTCTGATCTCAATGAGTGTAGCATCGAGTATTAACCAATCCTTAGCTTTATACCGAGGCCGACTATCTCACTACTTTCTAATGGCCAAGTTTGTTCAACTAAGATTCTAAGGTCCGTTAGTGCTTCACAACACCACGCAGTGGCCCCGTATTCTCCTCGTTTCAACACGAAGGATACCGGTACCAACCAAAGTGTCACACCAACACAACCATCGCTTAAACCATACCGGTCTACACCGTACAGTCTCCACGATCTATTGTTGTTTACCTAAAAAGTGTCCCCAAATCTGGGTGTAGGATCTTCAACAATACCCAAGCAAAAACCCTTAAAGATAAAGCAGGAAAAACAAACAAGAAAGCAATTTAACAAAGAACTAGATCTTAAGGTATACCCCACTTTATTAAGAGTCCCCAGCAGAGTTTCCAGTTCTGTAATACGGTGGCAGAACTGACTGTTTTTAGTTACTACTGGTTTTGCGTTTGTGTTTGCAAATGTACGGTAAGCAAGAGTCGCCACCGTCTTTTATTTTATCCAACAAAGGAAAAGGGAAAAAGAAAAAAAAACCTTTTTCGAGATGTTTTTGAGTACGGGGGGTAGATTATAGAAAGGGAAGGTGTTATCACCCTTTCTATCCGTGGTTTTCCACGGGCTCTTAGGTACTTGCTCATTTTTAAATTTCTTTTGTGCGTTTGTGTGCTTTTAAAAGGTTTTGAAATTGCCTTAGTGCGAAGATTCACTTTATGGTAACTCTTGTATCAGTCCTCAAGAGTGTGATAAAGTGTTTTTTGAAAACTTTAGTTCAAAAGAGTGTGAAAGTGTAGGGTGTAAAAAGTTGTTGTTTTGAGCAAGTACTTAAAAGTTTTACCTACTCGAAAAAAGACTGTTCATTTCCTTATTTCCTCCAGATAACGCTATCCTACTATTAAGGAGTAGGTAGCTCCATCGTTGGAGTTTGACGGACAATTGAAAGGGACGATTATGGTCACTTAAGGCAACATGGCAAGATCTCTTAGTAACTGTCCTAAAGTTCTAAGATCGCATTTTTTTTACCAAGGCAACCTTCGAAAGGGACTTGTGATCTCTGAATTAGAGGACAGTCACTAAGAATTCTCACGTTCGAGAATAGTGCCCGTATTTTTCCGAGGCAATCGAAGTGGGAGATTACCCTAGGGGTGAGCATGTGCAAGTGTTTGATTTCAGTTTGTTTATCTTTGCACAGTTATGGGTTTTCTACTATTTTAAACATTGATTTATCTTTCGCATACAATCCTATTATCAATCATCTAACAGTTTAATTAATAGCAGAAAATAAAGTGCGAGAAATTTATAGTCTAACTATTACAAGGCTTCGGGGGATGGGAATTACATAACCAAAACTGGGGAAATAAAAGTAGTAAATATCCTAACTTTAACTATTACAAACCTCGGAGCAATTACATTAATTAGAAAAAATAATGAAAGGAATACGCGCGATGAAATTAAATACGAGGAATTAAAGTTTAACGAATCTAATTGGTTTAGAAGAAAAATATTTTTGCATTTTTTATTTGAGAAAATAATTAATTTTTGCAAATTAAAACTAATCTCTAACTGATTTTAATTATGAAAAGTTAAATTATCCTAATTTAAACTAATCTAATCAATTAATGAAATTAATTATTCTAAGAAAAAAACCTAATTCTAATGTTTTGTGATTTTTGTGATTAAAAAAAAACAATGATTTTTGTAAAGTAATTAAAAAGCCAATAATTAAATAAAGAAAATTAAAAAGAATTAAAATGGGCCTGGTATGAAATAGAAAACTGGGGGTGCCTTGCTGAATTTGTGTTAGGCCCATTTTGCTGGTGGCCCTGTTGATTTGTTTGGATTCAGTGGGGGCTGCGCTTGAAGGTGCACCATGGAACTTGTTTGTGGGACGCTGGATCTGCTTTGAGGATAAATCTAATGGCCAAACCTTAGGCTGTAGGATGGACGCGCTGGAGGATAATGCATTGAAGCCTGTAGAAAATGTTAAGAAAATATAAAATGCCTGGACCTAGATTCGAACCCAGGTCCTTCACTTCACACGCCTTGCCCTTTGCCATCTGTGCTGGTTAGTCATTCATATACATAATTAAACAAAATAAATATAAGTTAAACAAAGCACTAGGCCCAGCTGTCACGCGCGTAAATTAAAATCTCCCAATGGGAGTCTGCCACCTAATTGTCTTCTCATTGGAACTGTCGCCTTAGGGACTGGGCTTTTACCTACAGACATATTCGTCACTATAGGTTATAGTGAAAGTTCTTGTTCGTGGCTACAAACCTCCAACATTCTAAAACACGATACAAGCAACATAAATTCAAACCAAAGGCATGGATTGGCTATAAATGATCTCCTGAGCATGATAACGCCCCTAATTTTGTCCAATTTTGCCTCGAGTTAGGGTTCCCCAATTTGGAGCTTCGGAACCCTAACAATGGCGAATGGTTGTACCTGCGCTTAAACTCTGATTACACCATTAAAAAAGGTTCCTATTATGATAATGAACATGAAGATGCAATCAAATCATATTTACAGTGGGTAAATGAATAGAATCGAAGTTGGAAAAAAGTGAACACAAACCGTGAGTGTAGAGAGCTGTTCTTGATGCTACAGGCATGGGGAAAGAGTGTGGTAACTTCCTAGAGGTCCAAAGATTGTTGCTTAGTCCTTGAAATGCTTTGAACTCGCATGTGGAAAGGAATCCAATCTGCACTTTTTGACAAAAAATTGACACTTTGTTCTTGCTCTTAGAGGAAGACGCGCATCTGAAAAACCTCCGCTCTAGGGTTACAATACATTGGCATATGTAGTGAATTAGATTAGGGTAATATTTGTGGCAAGAATCCAAAGATTAATGGCATGGTTTTAAGAAAAAATCAAATCTTGAAAAGTTGCCATATGTGGATATTTTGTGTCCATTTGGCCTTGCACGATTTCTTTGGATATTGACAGCATATATGATCCATCATTCAATGCAAAAATCATATCAAAACAAATCTACATTATTAATTTAATTTAATTTGATTTGATTTTTAAATGATTAAAATCAAAATAAATCAAATAAATAAGCAAATAATTCATGGAGGGTTTAATGGGTCGTGGACCTTGTTAGGAGCAAGTTCCAAACTTGAAAAGATAGGCCCATGTGGAAAAAAAATGCAATTTTGAGCATTGTTGACTTTGTGCAAATTTCCAAAAATGGCCAACTTTGACAATGCATATCTCTCTCAAATTTGAGCCTAAGAGGGTGTTCTTGGACTTTTTTAGAAAGATTAGGATGTACTCTAAACAAACCTTTTGGTTTCATCTCCATTGGTTCTTCCATGTTCATGTAAGAATCTTTGACCCAAAAGTTATTTTTACTGACCTTTGAAAAGGACCTATAATGTCTGAATTTATATCTTTTCATGAGTGCATTTCTTGAACTTGAGGGATGAATATGAGTTGTATGGAATTGTATTCTCTTCAAAATGAGCCTTGGATGAGAAATTTCTGATAAAGTATGAGAAAGTTATGCCTGGTCAAAGTTTGGTTGACTTTTCCTATAGGAACCCTAACTTAACAACTTTTGAGTGTTGTTGAATTAGGAGTATTCCTTGAGGAATCATGATCAACCCTTGATCAAATGATGGATATAACTTCAAAATGTTGATGTTGACCAAAAATCTTGAAGTTTGACTGTATGTGGGTCATAATGACTTTTGACCTAATATAGCTGATTTTTAGGCATTTGAGCAATTGACTGAGCAAACTTGTTGTGCAAGGCATGAAACTTAGCATAGATGTTCTTGGAGGCATAATAGGACCATGGAAAGCAAATGAAGTCTTTGAAGCTCATACATCTTGATGAAAAGTGAAACCCTAATTGGAGGTTCATTGTCTTAGGAAGAGAACTTGTCTGGTCAATTCTTGGGCATCCTTGAGCAATTGAGGACCTCTAGGAGTATGTTTTGAGTAAAATGAGAGGGCAAATTTTGGGGTGCAACAGATTTCCACATCAACACTCCCACCTCATTCACCCTATAAATAAGACATCTCTTTCTTTCATTTGGGACTAACAATACCATAAATCATTCACTAAACTAAGCCAAAACTCTCTTCTTTTTCTCTCTCTTCATTTTCTTTCAAGTTATTTCTTCCTTTTATTGAATAGGTAGGCTATTATACTTGTCCTTTGTTTAATTCTATTGCTTTTTTACTCTTTATTTATTTATTTATTTATTTAATACCATAATTATCACCATTTTGGATGGAAACTCCATTGATTCAAAATCAAGAGTTGAAAAGTGTTTTTGAACCTCCAAAAGCAAAAGTGATTTATTATTGTTTAGTTTTTTTTTTCTGTAATTTTTTTAAAATTTATTTACTTATTTTGAGCATGGATCCCTGGTCGTGAGATTGAGTAGAGAAATTTTCATTATTCATTTGTTTCATTTCATTAAAAAAATGAGAAAGTTATGACATTTATATTATTTTTATTATAAACTTCATCTTATTCTTCTTTATCTATTTTATTTCTATTTTTATTTTTATTTTTATTTGGATCAATTTGGAAAGTATTTGAGATTTTTTAGTTCATCTATGCTTGTCGAATATTTGATGAACTTTCATCATTTCCAATCTACCTCTAAATGGTCCTTTGATCATTCAAGGTACTTGAGATTGATGATAAGTTTGTCATAATGTATCTTTCTTGACTTTGTCTTGATCCCGTATGTTTGTTAATTGTACAACATGTATAAGAGAATGAACTTTAAAGTGCCATTTCTTTAACATGTATGGGTACATACACTGTATGCTTCATATGAAGTTACACTTATCTCAAATCAGATTATTAACTTTATATTGTACTAACTTTGCTTTAATGTCATTTATATTTCTGAACTTTAAATTTTCCTCTCTTTACTTTTATGACATTTATCATCTACAACATTTTTTTTACTTTATACATTTTTTCTTTGCTCACTTGAGCATTTATCTTCTCATTTCTCACTTGAGCTTTCTTTTTTTTGCTTGCTATAAGTCACTTAATAAAGAAAAAACCTAAAATTAGTTCTTTAATCCTTGGAATATGGTTACTATCCATTTTTATCTGATGTATGATTCTTATTCGGTCTTCATTTGGTTATTATCTTTGTGTTTGAATCCAAGGGAAAAGATTAATTCGTTTACTTCATGTCATCGAGTGTATCTTATATGATTGTGTGAATTCCTTTATCCATCTTTAAGTTTTGCTAATCTTAAGTTAGATCTCCAAAAATCTAATTTTTTAAACTTACACTCTGTTGTACCCCAAAATTTGCCCTCTCATTTCTCAAAGGATCATCTTGGACTCTCAGGTTTGCTTTTATCAAGTTTCAAGTCTTGAATTACAACTTTTCAAGAAAAATCATCCACAAGGGCAAAATGGTCAAAAGCACACAGAAAAGTCAAACTTTGACTTTTAGATCAAATAAAGTTTCAACAATTATATTTCATCAAGACATGAAATTGGTTCATCAAAAAATCAGAAGTCAGAAACTACTTTGAAAAAAATCAATTTTCTAAACATTTAGAAATTTTTCTAAGTGTTAAGAGAATATGATACTTTAGAACTTCTGAGTCAGCCTCCACGCAAGTGCAGTCAGAAGTTGCAAACATGGTTCAGAACATAGTTCTTCAATTATAACATGACTCTCCAGCATGTGCTTTGAACAGCCTGCTGCACTGCTATAGCACAGTCCTGCAACCAGCTGCCATAACACTCCAAATTGCTACTGATCTAGTCCACGCCTGCATTTTTCTCAAACCCTATATTTGCACCAAATTAGCATACGAAAACTGTGATTAAAAAGCAACGAAACAGTATACCAAAAAGGTTTGAATCCCATTTGTCCCCCCCCCCCCCAAAAAAAAACTACAACAAACCCATCTATAAATAATTTGCTCCATCACACGTTCAAGGGGTTGGTTTTTGGAGAGAGAATAGTCAAAGGAGAGAAAAGAAAACTGTGAAACCTTCATCAAAAATCCAATTCCCAAACAGAAAACTAAACCTTTATTCTTCCCTTTGAATCAAAGAACTTGGCATTTTCTCTTCCGTTGCTCTTGCTGACTCCAGAACATCTGAAGGCAGCAGTTCAAGTTCCAAACACACGCTCCAGATTCAAGGTAAGTCTTTCTGACTTTGCATCTTTTCATTCAGAACATCATTAAATATGTAAATATCACAGTATTGATGTTGTCAATATCATTGCATAAGTAGAAAAACTGTGGATCAGAACTTCTTGATTAGGGCTAGGCTCAGATTAGGGATTTAAACTTCTATAAATTGTTGTGCTTTTATCTTTCTGACCTGCTGTTTGTTAAATACTGAATAAATTACTAATGTGCTGATTAATATGAAGAAGGAGTTGAAATGTGGCACACAACCCCTGTTTTTTCACTCACTGTTTTAGCATAGCACAAAACTTATGAGTTCTCCCTACACGTTAAACACACAAAACTTCTAGGCTTTCTTACTGTTTTAACACACAAAACCTCTGATGCTCACACACTGTTTTAGCACAGCACATAACTTATGAGTTCTCCCTACACGTTAAACACCCAAAACTTCTAGGCTTTCTTACTATTTTTACACACAGAACCTCTGATGCTCACACACTATTTTAGCACAACACATAACTTCTGAGTTCCCCCTACACGTTAAACACCCAAAACTTCTAGGCTTTCTTACTGTTTTAACACACAGAACTTCTGATGCTCACACATTGTTTTAGCACAACACATAATTTCTGACTTTTGGCTCACTGTCTGAATACCACCTAGAACCTCTGTTTCCTTTCCCTCTAACGTTTCTTGCAGGGCCTTAAAATGTATCAATCCAGAACTTCTGATTCCACTGACTTCCTTTCTGAGTCACAATGCGCATGGCTTCAGAACTTCTGATCCTTGTTGTTTTGCTTGCAGCAGCACGCTGTTTCTATCTTTCATTATTTTCCTTTTTATTATTTTCAATATTAATACTCTTTTTATCAATATAAAAAAGATATGAAAGTGTTTTCTTTTTACTAACTAATTTATTTCCTCTTTTTAAATCCATTAAGACAAAAAAAAACCATTTTCTAAACAAAGTCCTTTTTCTTTCTTACGTTGTACATTTCAATATAATTGTAATAGTTAATTAGGATTTATTTTCTTGCAACTCCCATATTCATCAATTTGTACCCCCATCCCCTTAATGATGTAATAGCATAGGACTTTACATTTCCGCAATTTATCGCTTTCAAATGTAAATTCTAGTTATTAGGATGTGTATGGAAAGATATGAAATCAACGAATAGATCACCCTAATCAAGACTAAATGCATGCAATAAAACACACTTGCACACTAACACCCTTAGGGTAATCCCACCTTCTGGCATATCAGAAAAATAGTCATGTCTCTCGAGCATGGGCGTTTTAGCAAAAGACCCTCGATAAAAGATCGTATTCCCTTGATGACCCTCGAAGTTGCCTTCGGTAAACGATCTAGTCCCTAAAACGACATTGCTAAAACGTCCCATGGGTTGCCTTCTATGACTATACAAACGTCCCACGCTCGTCCCTTCATATCCAACGATGGGGCTTCTTACCAAATCAATGGTAAGATAGTAACATCTAAAGGAGTAGGAAAAGAACATCTAAGACCTTTTTGAGTAAGTATATTCGCTCCTAGTTGCTCGCTTGCTCACAACAAAATATTTTTACACCAACACTTTCATTTTGAAACATTTTTTGAAAGACAAACATTTTGTACACATTCTTATAGAAACGAGAGCCATTACAAAGACATCTTTTCAAAATCACTTTCAAAAAACACATTCCACAAACACTTCTTTGAACCATTTTCGAAACAAAACTTTGTACGCGTTCTTATAGAAACGAAAACCATTACAAAGACATTTTTCAAAATGCTTTCAAAACCCACACCACAAGCACCTTCAAACAAAATCAAATGATCTAGCAAGCAACTAAGAGCTCATGGAAAACCATGGATGAAAGGGGTGCTAACACCTCCCCTTTTCATAATCTACCCCCCGAACTCAAGAAAACATCTCTAAAGGTCTTTCTTTAGCTTTTTCACCTTTCCTTATTGGATAAAAGAAAATTCGGTGGCGACTCTTGTTATCTGCAACATTTGCGATCAAACGTAAAACAAAAGTCAGTTCTCCCACCGTATCACAGAATTGGCGACTCTGCTGGGGACTATTCTAAAAAAGTGGGGTTACCTTAGGGTGAGATCACATCTACTTGCTTTCATTGTTTGACTTGTATGATTTACATTTCGGGTCCCTGTTTGGGTTACTATTAAAAATCCTACACCCGGATTTGGGGACACCTTTTAGGTAAGTAGCAATAAACTATGAGGGAACTGTGCGGGGTATACCGACACGGTTGAAGCAGTAGCTACATTGATGTGGCACTTTGGTTGGTACCGGTAACCCTTGATTCAATCAAGGAGAGTACGAGGCCGCTGCGTGGTGTCATAAAACATCAACTAACCTTAGAACCTTTAAATTGCACAACTTGGCCAGTAGGACGTAGCGAGATGGCCGACTTTGGTGTATTCCCAAGGTCGACGGATACTCGATGCTACACTCATTGAGATTTGACTCTTGAGTTTTGTTTGGTTGCGAGTCAATCACCTATTGAACGAAGCTTGGGGGAAAGATCGGTGATATTGATATCCCTTAGAACCCGGTTACTATTTAAAGGACAGGTTGAACCAACCCAACTTCAAGAGGGTATGACCTTAAAACTCATGCAAGCCTTAAACCCAAGGACTTGGTATGACTTGTTTGTTGCTTGCTATACATGTGATTTTTTTAGCATAATCATGATGTCATAAGCATGGCATGTCATACTAACCATGTCAAGGATTCTCTAGGGCTCATCTTTGCTTTGTTTTGTAGGACATGGCACCTGCCTGCAGGAACACTATCCAGATTAACCTTGTGAAAGTTCCTCTCCAAATAAAGGATTTGGCATTAAGGATCCCTGAAAGCTCCCCCTTCACTGAAAAACATGGTCGGTTGCTCAACTTGGTCACTTCAAAACATGATGAAGAATTGTTAAAAGTGCTATTTCAGTTCTTTGACCCTTTGCACCACTGCTCCACCTTCCCGGATTACCAACTAGGGCCTACTATGGAGGAATTTTCTCGGTTGTTAGGGGGTACCTATTCTTGATCAGTCACCTTTCAACGGTACGGAAGAACGACCAAAGCCCGAAGAGATTGCTCGAGCTCTGTCCTTAAAACGATCCGATATCATGATAAATTAGGAAACTAGAGGAAATGTCCAAGGAATCCCGGTTAAATTTCTATTCGAGAAGGCTTACCATTTTTGGGATACTTTAGATTTACAAGCTTTCAAAGAGGTGCTGGCACTTCTCGTTCATGGGACGGTACTTTTCCCTAATGCGGATCAACTCGTAGATGTGAGCACTATTAAGGTTTTTCTGTCTCATAATCCAGTTCCTACATTACTCAGGGATATTATGCACTCTCTGCATGCTCGCACTCTAAAGAGAAGGGGGACCCTCCTGTGTTGCACTCCTCTATTGGCTAGGTGGTTTATTTCGCACCTTCCCAGGTCTATTTTGAAGAACGAGCAGGATTTGAAATGGTCTCGTAGGCTGATGTCCCTTAAGCATTCAAACATTCATTGGTGTTCACGGTTCTCGGAAGATATTACCATCATCGATCTCTATGGAGAATTCCCTAATGTCCCTCTCTTAGGCATTAGGGGAGGAATCACTTACAACCCTTGTTTGGCACTGTGTCAGTTTGGTTATGCGAGAAGAGATGCTCCTCACGACACGCTTATCCACGGAATCACCTTTAACTATGAGAATGATACTCAAGGTTACCGCAAAAGGTTCATAAAAGCTTGGGGCATGGTACATAAAATTGATAGCAAGACACTGGGGCACAAGAATTCCATCCCTCTTGAGCCCTATCTCCAATGGGTACGAGCTCGCGCTCAAAGTCTTATGATGCCTTACCCTGCTATCCTACCAATAATTATGGAACTAGTTGCTGAAGGAGATACTGCTTCCCTTGTTCATCATCCTGACATGCCAACTGATCATGAGGAGTTACAGAAGTCCTGGGTTCAACTTAAAGAGGAGCGTGACACGTTTGAAGCTCAGTTATATGCTAGCAAGAAGAAGGTCCTGGAGCTCACTAGGCTACTTCATGAAGAAAGGAACATAAACGCCTACATTGCACCAAAGAGGACGTGCTCCTGGGAGACTTAGTTTCCTTTTGCTTTGAGTTTTGTTTTGTTTAAACTGTAAGCCTAAAAGGAATTCTTTGTAACAATTCAAACTCATTGAATACAATTAATGTGTGTTTCTTTTTTTGGTTAAGCAAATTTGAGCTTTTAAGAATCCTTGAAATCATTGCATACACATATCATCCATAGCATTACATAAGCAGGTACCATTACGGGTTTCTCATCTCCTTTGCTGTTTATTTCAGCAAAAATGTCTTTTGAACAAAGCATCAAAGATCTTCAGACACAAAATGCCCAATTTCAACAAATGTTCATAACTCTGGCAAAAAGGAAGGAGGATCTGAAGGCCCTCATCCTGAAAGATAAGAAGAAGAAGAAGAAGAAACCCGCTGGTACCCTTAATATGGGCAGAAGATTCGGGGGGCCGCTAAAGTAATCAGTCGATCTGACCTCCTCGTCCAAAGAAGGGGAGAATCAAGAGAGGCAGAGAAGGGAAGAGGACCCCAATCCTGAAGTTTCTGACAATGATACTGACTATAATAATGAGCAATATCATCCCATTGAGGATAAATACAAGCAGTTAGAGGATCGGATGAGCGCCATAAAAGTCCAGAGAATACCTGGGTTGGACTTCGAAGAACTGGGATTGGTGTCGGGAGTGGTCATCCCGCAAAAATTTAAGGCTCCAGTTTTCGCAAAGTATGATGGGGTGTCTTGCCCAAAGCTTCATCTCAATTCCTATGTAAGGAAGATCCAGCCCCATACCGCTAATAGAAACTTGTGGGTTCACTTCTTTCAAGACAACTTATCAGAGACTCAGCTCGAATGGTTCTACCAATTAGAGGGAACCAATGTCCGAAACTGGGATGATCTGGCTGCTGCTTTTTACAAGCAGTACCAATACAATGCCGACCTGGCCCCTACTCACCAGAGTATGTCCATGGGTGCAGGTGAAGGCTTTAAGGACTATGCGCAGAAGTGGAGAAATTTGGCTGGAAGAGTCCAACCCCCTTTGTCTGATAAGGAGTTGGTCGACATGTTTCTGGGAACGCTGTCTGGTCCATTTTTCAACCATTTGATCGGCAGCTCATCGGCTGGTTTTACCGAGCTGATATTAATTGGAGAAAGGGTAGAAGTTGGGATCCGAAGCGGTAAAATACAAAGAGACACCTCCTCGAGTTCATTAAAGAAGCCCTTCACTGCTAAGAAGGAAGCCAGTGCTATCTATAGCTTAAGAGGTCAGAGCAGAGCTGAACACCATCCGACGGTAAGTGCTGTAATGATACCTAGGCCTGCGGCTGCTCCACAATGCAACAATCAGCAAAGGGTGGAAAGACCACAAAGGCAGTTCACCCGGATTAATATGACATTGACAGAGGTTCTACCACACCTGTTGAGATCCAATTTGGCAACCTTGAAGGAGGCTCCCAAGAATCCTAATACCACGTCTCCTCGGTACAATCCAAACGCTCGGTGTGCCTATCATTTTGAGAGTCCTGATCACGATACGAATGAATGCTGGGCTCTAAGAAACAAAGTACAAGATCTGATTGAAGCCAAGGAGATTGAGTTCGATGCTCTGGAGAAGCCCAATGTCATAACTTCTCCCATGCCTAAGCACAACCGTGGAGTTAACGCCGTTGATACCGATCTGTTTGTGACCTTAGTTGATGAAGTTTCTACTCCCCTTATAACTGTTAAGAAGAATTTGTTGCTGGCCAGTTTATTTCCGGTTTGTGGTGAAGGTTTCCACATGTGTTCATCTCTGCCTTCTGGTTGCCATTTGCTGAAGTCAGGTGTTCAGCGCCTAATGGACAGCAAATAAATTTTGTTCGAGAAAACTCTGATTCCCATTGTCTCGTTTGAAGATGTTGCGATTATAACCATTTCCTACAATCCTTCCAAGGTCTCCTCGAGAAGACCTGTTAGGATTACATCTGCTCCAAGAGTCGCTCCGTTAATAATCACCCTTCCTGGTCCTGTCCCATACGCCTCGGACAAAGTTGTCCCTTGGCATTATGGTGCCGATGTGTACTATCATGGCATCAAACAAGATCTGAAGAAAAAAGAGGCTGATCCTGATGTCAGTAACATTGTCGGGACTAGTAGGATTATCAGAAGTGGAAGGGTTTTCTCTCCCAAGATTTCCCCGAAGACTATCAACAAGCCTGTTGTTATTTCATTTTCTGTTCCTGCTAGTACTTCAGTTGCTATTCTCGTTCTTACTCCAGTTGTTACCCCTGCTGATGAGTCATCTGGGACTCGAGGCAAAGAAGCTGTAGGTGAGCTTGCCCGGACGAGGGAGCCTAGAAAGATTGTCGTGGAAACCTCTAAGCAAGAGATAGAGGAAATATTAAAAATAATTAAAAAAAGCGACTACAATATGGTCGAGCAGTTGGGGCAGACCCCCTCAGAGATATCCATGTTGTCTCTATTGTTGTATTCTGAGGCCCATGCGAAAGCTTTGATCGCATTCCTCAAGACTGCGTATGTGCTACAAGAGACCTCGGCTGATCAATTCAAAGACTGTGTAGCCAGCTTGACTTCTGACAATGGGCTAGGTTTTTCAGATTCCGACTTGACACCGAAAGGGAGGAAGCATAATGATGCTCTGCATGTCTCGATCGAATGTAGGGGCACCACTATGGCTCATGTGCTGGTGGATACTGGGTCGTCACTGAATGTTCTGCCTAAGAAGGCTCTTGATCGGTTGGATTGTGAAGTTTTGACCTTATAACCTAGTAACATTGTGGTAAGGGCTTTTTACGGGTCAAAGAGAATGGTGCATGGAGAGGTGGACATCCCTGTCAAGGTAGGCTCTCAGACCTTTGAGTCCACTTTCTATGTGATGGACATCAGGCCATCGTACTCTTGTTTGTTGGTTCGTCCTTGGATCCATAAAGCTGGGGCTGTTACTTCTACACTACACCAAATATTGAAGTATCCGATGAAGGGGAATATAGTCACTGTGCATGGCAAAGAGGATTACATGGTGAGCCACCTGAACTCCTTCAGGTATGTGGAGATGGACGAGGAATTCATAGAGATCCCTTGTCAAAACTTTGAAGAGGTTCCCTAGATTTTGGCGTCTACCGAGACTACCACCAGTACCAAACTTCCTTTGAAGATGGCTTCTCTCAAGGACGCCAGAACAGTGGTTGAAGAAGGGGCTCAAAGGGATGTTCGACACGCTTGGGCTGGAGGACCTCCCCTATGCATCAACAATCGTGGGGTCAACGCTATTGAAGACAGTGAGGAAGACCTTGACATTGACAACTGGATCTACCCGACTACCAACGGTGGACCGGATAATTGGACGGCTAGAGATTTTATTCCAGTTTCTTTTATTCCGCAGTAAATGTCTTACTTATGTTCTGAATTTGTAATGAACAATTTTTAAAACTTTTTGGCCTTGTGTCTTACCCGAGGCACAATGGTTCTATCTATGAGGGTTATTATATATCATTTCATATATCATCAATGAAGCATTGGACGTTCTTTGCATACAAATTTTGCGCTCTCTATTTTTCCTTTTCTCTTTTTACTTTATCAATTCAGCTATGCTCTTACACACACGCACGCATCAAACTGCAGATCTATATCCACTCTGGATCCCATTGATAACAATCCTGCTATTACCAGTTATGACTTCAAAAATCCGATCAACCGAGCCGAGGACGAAGGTGAGAATGATTGTGAGGTGCCTGGAGAACTGGATAGACTATTACAACAGGAAGAGAGGGCTATACAGCCTCATGAAGAGCCAGTTGATACAATAAACTTGGGCACAAAGACAGACAAAAAAGAAGTCAAGATCGATGCAAATCTGGAAGTTAAGATCAAACAACGGTTGATACAGATGTTGCGCGGCTACGTTGAGATTTTTGCCCGGTCATATGAAGACATGCCTGGTTTAGACATTGACATCATGGTACACCGTCTGCCAACTAAAGAGGATTGTCCTCCGGTTAAACAGAAGGTCCGCCGTATGCACCCTGAAATGTCAGAGAAGATCAAGGCAGAGGTCATGAAGCAGTTCGACACAGGGTTCTTAGCTGTCACCTCCTATTCGCAGTGGGTTGCTAACGTCGTTCCGGTACCTAAGAAGGACGGAAAGGTACGAATGTGTGTGGATTACAGAGATCTGAATAGGGCAAGCCCCAAGGATGACTTTTGGCTTCCCCATATTGATGTTCTGGTTGACATAACTGCGCAACACAAAATCTTCTCCTTCATGGATGGTTTCTCTGGCTACAACCAGATCAAGATGGCTCCTGAAGACATGGAGAAGACGACCTTCATCACACAGTGGGGCACCTTCTATTACAAGGTGATGCCTTTTGGGTTGAAGAATGCTGGGGCAACCTATCAGCGAGCCATAGTCTCTTTGTTCCACGATATGATTCACCATGAGATCGAGGTTTATGTTGATGACATTATAGCCAGGTCTCAAACCAAAGAGGAACATCTCGATCATCTACAAAAGTTGTTCGACAGGTTGAAGACATACAAGCTGAGGTTGAATCCGAACAAGTGCACCTTTGGGGTAAGGTCTGGTAAGCTTCTGGGTTTCATCGTCAGTGACAAAGGTATTCAGGTAGACCCCACAATGGTAAATGCCATATAAGAGATGCCGACTCCCTGTATCGAGAAGGAAGTTAGAGGTTTCTTGGGACGCTTGAATTATATCGCCAGGTTCATTTCACATCTGATTGCTACTTGTGAGCCCATCTTCAAGCTTCTGAAGAAAGATCAAGTGGTAAAGTGGAATGACGAATGGCAGACTGCTTTTGAAAGGATCAAAGAATATCTTCAAGAACCTCCAATTCTGATGCCTCCGGTTGAAGGAAGACCTTTGATATTATACTTAACAGTGCTAGACAATTCAATGGGGTGTGTGCTGGGGCAGCATGATAAGTCTGGTCGAAAAGAGCACGCAATATACTACCTTAGCAAAAAGTTTACCGACTGTGAGACAAGATACTCATTGCTCGAGAAAACTTGCTGCGCTTTGGCATGGGCTTCTCGCCGACTAAGACAATATATGTTGACCCACACTACTCTGTTGATATCTAAGATGGATCCAATCAAATACATCTTCGAGAAGTGATAACACGAAAATGTATCGCTTTTTAGGCCTAATTTACACGAGTTATTTGTACGTTTTTATCGAATAATATGCATCACGAAGGTATTTTTATTTGTTTTCAGGTAAATTATATTTTCCAAGCCATAAGATGGAAAATAAGCTAAAAGGAGCAAAACAAGCTAAGAAATGGCAAGAAGAAAGAATAAAAACGACATTCTGTCAAGAAACTCACACCAGATGACGTTACGAGCGCAACGCTTAGTGTTACAAACGTAACACCTAGCGCACACTGTTACGAACGTAACGTAACGCGTTACGAACGTAACAAAGGGCCTAGCTGTTACGAACGTAATGAATTCCATTACGAACGTAACACTTAAAAAACTCAGTTTACAGAGTCAGCCACGAAGTATCCCATACGAAGTCCACACGACCTCATTCCATCAGTTGAGAATTTAACGCACATACTGAAATAATGGAGCATGACAGTTACAAGAGAGAGCCTATATATATATATATATATATATATATATATATATATATATATATATATATATATATATATATATATATATATATATATATATATATATATATATTCAAGACTTCACTTTGAAAAGGGTCGGAGAATTTGTTTCAGAACCATAATTTCTTTCTGCATTGCTTTACTTTGTTTTCTTGCTTTTGAACCATCATTTTCCTTTCAAGCCTCTGTAATTTTCCAGTTCCCTAAAGTGTTAATTCTTCACATCGAAGGATTAACACACACTTAGTTCTATATTTCAATTAATTGTATCGCAAAAGCTACTGTACGAATTCAAGATTACCACAACAATATAAATTACAGGTTTTTTTATGCAATTTGATCTTTATTGTTTATATGCTATGTTGATTATTTTCATGAACTGTATTTTACGTTGCATGTTTGCTAAATACATTATGTCTGGCTAATTTTGTTTGTACCGGTATGTGACTCTTAAGCACCAAAGGAATTCAGTGATAACTTGGCTAAAATCTTTTATAAATAATTTCTGGTTTCCAGTTTCCATATTTAATTTAACTACCCTTGTCACGAGAGTGAAAGGATATTTAACACGATTTTGCCACGAGAGTGAGAAATTAATTAAGGCAAGAACCTGCATGCGAGAGCTGGGGTTCGACCCAGATAGTGGTAACGAAACATTAATTTTTAAATACACGAGAGTGTTTTAACAAATTAATTAAACTCGAGTTGTTTTCAAAAAGTGTTATTAAATTTAAAGTGCATCCACTAGGTTTAGTAGCATAACTTATTTCATGAACACGAGAGTGTATGTCTCAGGTTTTTAAACAATTCGTTTTTACCGAAATACTTTATATGCCAAGTGATTCACCGAGTTCTCGAAGTCCGACTATCACATATCGGTATAACTATTACTATTGCTTTTAATTAAAAACTTTTTCCCCTAAAACCAAATATTCATCGCTTAGTTAAACATTTGTAACATTAGATCGTATGTGATTGATCCTCAGTCTCCGTGGGTTCGATAATCATTTAAAACTAGAATAACTAAACTGTATACTTGCAGTTAGTATCCCGATAGACTCATAAAGTCCCGATCAAGTTTTTGGCGCCGTTGCCGGGGACTGATTAGTCAATTAAGTACGATTCTTCTGTTGCACATTTAGACTAGGCAACAGAAACCCTCTTTGGATTGTATGCCAAGGACTCGCTCACAATGCGAACCTCTTGACAAATCGACGGACGAACCTGAACGCATCCTTTCCGTAAGACGTGTAGTCAGGGATTACTATTTAAATCACGCTATTCCTTTACCGAAACCCGAAATCAAGATTGATTCCGAAACAGATTCTAATTCTTCCTCTGAAACCGAAACCAATCCAGAAGTAGACATGGCCGAAGAACGAAGGACCCATCCACTGAAGGAGTACGCAACTCCATCACAATAAGAACCCCACAATAGCATTGTTGCTCCAACAATTAATCAAAAAGATTTTGAGTTGAAACCGTCGTTGATATCAGCTATCCAACAACGCCAATTCTCTGGAAATCCTACCGATGACCCAAATGAACATCTTATGAAATTCGTTCAATTTGCCGACACAGTCATAGAAAATGGTGTTAGTAAAGATGCAATAAGATTACGTCTTTTTCCTTTTTCGCTAAGAGATAGAGCTTGAGCTTGGTTGCAATCCTTGCCATCAAATTTCGTCACTACGTGGGAAGGACTTAAGACTGTATTCTTAGCACAATACTTTTCCCCAAGCAAGACTGCTGCATTAAGAGCTCAAATCAATGGATTTAGACAGAAGGATACTGAATCGCTATTCGATGCATGGGAACGCTACAAAGATATGATGTGAATGTGCCCACATCACGGATTAGAAAACTGGCTGATTATCCATACGTTTTACAATAGACTCTTGTACAACACAAGACTCTCTATAGATGCCGCCGCAGGTGGTACACTGATGGACAAGCCTTACGACGAAGCTAACCAACTCATTGAAAATATGGCTCAAAACCACTATCAGTGGGGAGGAGAAAGAACACCTGTGGAGAAAACTCCAGCCAAAAGTGGGATGTACGAGATTAGTAGCCTAGATAAATTTAATGCTAAGGTAGATTCTCTTACCCAAAAGATAGAAAGCCTGACCTTACCTTCTGCAGCCACCGTGGCTGCCGTAACCCCAAACTGCGAAGTTTGTGGAGTTCCTGGTCATGTTGGAACCGAATGTCAAATCCTAGAAGGAATACCAGTTGATCAGGTGAATTACGCTCAAGCTAATCCTTATGCTAATACCTATAATCCTGGTTGGAAAAACCATCCTAACTTCTCGTACAAGAATAATAACGCTTTATATGCACCTGGCGAAGCACCCGCTGTACCTCCAGGCTATCAAAAACCCGCTGCTAATGTTCCTAACATTCCTAGGAAGTCTAACCTTGAAATCCTAATGGAAAACTTTATTGCTACTCAAGCTCAACAAAACAAAGAATTCCTTAATCAAAACATTCACACTAGTGAACAATTGAAGCAATTAGCAAATAAGGTAGATGCCCTAGAAACTCACAATAAAATGTTAGAAACCCAAATCTCCCAAGTAGCACAACACCAAGCTAGTTCTGCCGCACCTGCTGGTACATTTCCTGGACAACCACAACCCAGTCCTAAAGGACATTCTAATGCTATCACATTACGAAGTGGGACAACACTTGACGGACCGGTAGATCCTAGACTCCAAAACCCGACCATGTATCAAAAACCTGAAAAGGAAGCAGAGAAATCGAAGGAACAATCTGAGAATGTAGAGGAAGACACAAACAAGAGCGGAGAGGTTTCAGAAAAAGATAAACCTTACGTACCTCCACCGCCATATAAACCACCAATTCCATACCCTCAAAGACTTACAAAATCCTAAAACGAGGGACAATTCAAGAAATTCGTAGAACTTATGAAACAACTAAACGTCACTATTCCGTTTACAGAAGCTATAACTCAAATGTCGTCATATGCTAAATTCCTAAAGGAAATACTGTCTAATAAGAAAAAAATTGTTGAAAACGAAACCGTTATGCTAACTGCCGAATGTAGCGCCATAATTCAAAATAACATGCCTCCAAAGCTAAAGGATCCTGGTAGTTTCTCCATACCATGTGTAATTGGAAAATTTGTCATAGACAAAGCTCTATGAGATTTAGGAGCAAGTGTTAGTCTAATGCCCTTATCTATTTGCGAGAAGCTCAAACTAGGTGACATGAGACCTACCAAGATGTCCTTACAACTAGCCGACAAATCAGTCAAATTCCCTATTGGTATGCTAGAAAACATTCCAGTCTGAATAGGACAATTTTACATACCGACTGACTTTATAATAATGGACATAAAGGAAGATTCAAATATTCCCATCATATTAGGAAGGCCATTCTTAGCCACTGCAGGAGCCATTATCGATGTTAAGAAAGGAAAGCTTACCTTCGAGGTAGGAGAAGAAAAAGTAGAATTTATTCTTTCCCAATTCTTCAAAGCCCCTGCTATAGATGACTCATGCTGTTTCCTAGATATTATAGATGAATGTGTCAAAGAACTAGAAAGTCAAGAAGACACCTATTCTGGAATATTTAAAATTCTGACACCATCTATTTTCGAGGATGATGACTGGAGACAGGAATATCACGATGCCAACCTAAGAGAATGTTTCGCCTTAACATCCGATCCTACCCTAACTACTAAGAAAACTGGTATAGAACTTAAAACGTTACCTAAAGATCTAAGGTATGAATTTTTAGATAAAGAACTCGAACGACCAGTTATAGTCAATGCCAACTTAGGTAAGATCGAAACCGAAAAATTTCTTAATCTGTTAAGGAAGTATCCAACCGCGTTGGGATATAACATATCGGATCTAAACGGAATAAGTCCTTCTGTCTATATGCACCGTATTATGCTAGAAGAGGACTGCAAGACTTCTAGAGAACATCAAAGACGAATGAATCCTATTTTAAGTGAAGTCGTAAAGAAAGAAATGCAGAAACTACTAGAGGCAGGCATCATATACCCGACATCCGATAGCAACTGGGTCAGTCCAGTTCACGTAGTACCTAAGAAAGGAGGTGTTACGGTTATAACAAACACAAAAGGCGAATCAGTAGCACAACGTACCCAAACACGATGGAGAATGTGTATCGATTACAGAAAACTAAACAAAGCTACGCGCAAGGACCATTTCCCATTACCATTCATAGATCAAATGCTCGAGCGCTTAGCTAAACATTCCCACTTCTGCTATCTTGACGGATACTCAGGATTCTTTCAAATTCCCATTCATCCTGATGATCAAGAGAAAACTATGTTCACATGCCCCTATGGTACCTTTGCATACCGAAGAGTGACATTTGGACTATGTAACGCACCTGCAACTTTTCAACGATGCATGATGGCGATTTTTGCAGACTTTTTGGACGGAATTATGGAAGTATTCATGGATGATTTTTCTGTCTGCGGAGAAAGTTTTGATGGATGTTTATCAAATCTTGAGTTGGTACTAAAACGTTGTGTCAATGTCAACCTAGTGCTCAACTGGGAAAAATGTCATTTCATGGTAAGACAAGGAATTGTGTTGGGTCACATTGTATCAAACAGAGGGATCGAAGTCGATAAAGCAAAAATCAAAATTATCGAAAACCTTCAACCACCCAAAACAGTTAGAGAAATAAGAAGTTTTCTAGGACACGCTGGTTTTTACCGATGTTTTATAAATTTTTTCTCTAAAATCACTAAGCCACTAACTGAACTATTGATGAAAGATGCTGAGTTTATTTTCGATGATAAATGCTTAAACGCATTTGAGACGCTTAAAGAAGCATTAATTTCAGCACCTATAATGCAACCTCCTGATTGGAACCAACCATTTGAAATAATGTGCGACGCGAGCGATTATACTGTAGGCACAGTCCTAGGACAACACAAGGATAAAAAGCTTCACGCTATTTACTATGCAAGCAGAACACTTGATCCCACACAAATGAATTACGCCACTACAGAAAAGGAAATCTTAGCTGTTGTATTCGCGTTGGACAAATTTCGTTCCTACTTAGTAGGCGCCAAAATTGTTATTTACACAGATCATGCTGCGATCCGATACTTTCTAAGTAAGAAAGACGCCAAACCAAGACTACTCAGATGGATCTTACTCCTACAAGAGTTTGACTTGGAAATAAAAGACAAAAGGGGAACTGAAAACGTAGTAGCAGACCATTTATCAAGATTGGATGGAATCCAAACCGAGAGTGTTCCCATAAACGATGATTTCCCATATGAACGCCTTATTGCTCAACTAGAGACAGCTCCTACCGACAGTTTAGAACAATGCGATCAACATTTAACAACTGCGGTAGTAGAAGATATATGTACCAACACCACATTACCATGGTACGCTGATTTTGTTAACTACTTAGCCGCCGGTGTTCTACCATCCGATTTAACGTACCAACAGCGAAAGAAATTCTTCCATGATCTTAGACAATACTTTTGGGATGAACCACTACTCTTTAAAAGAGGCGCCCATGGTATCTACCGTCGTTGTGTTCCTAATGATGAAGTGGACGACATCATTGCTCATTGCCATTCCGCCCCTTATGGTGGATATGCTAGCACTTCGAAAACTTGTGCAAAAATACTACAAGCTGGTCTTTTTTGGCCTACTTTATGGAAAGACGTCCACGTAGCAATAATGAACTGCGATAGATGTCAGCGCACAGGAAATATATCTAGACGTGACGAAATGCCGCAAAAAGGGATTCTCGAAGTTAAAATTTTCGATGTATAGGGAATTGATTTCATGGGACCGTTTCCCGCATCCTTTGGAAATAAGTATATACTGGTAGCTGTTGATTATGTATCAAAATAGATTGAAGCCGTCGCTGCATCCACAAACGATACACGAGTGGTACTTAAATTATTCAAGAATGTTATCTTCCCACGATTCGGTATACCAAGATTAGTAATTAGTGATGGTGGTTCCCATTTTATCTCTAGAATTTTCGAAAAACTACTTTCAAAATATGGCGTTAAACATCGCATAGCCACACCATACCATCCTCAAACAAGTGGACAAGTGGAAGTGTCAAATAGGGAAATTAAACAAATCCTTGAGAAAACCGTAGACACATCTAGAAAGGATTGGTCCTCTAAAGTAAATGATGCTCTTTGGGCATATAGGACAACTGTTAAAACCCCTATAGGAACAACGCCGTTTAAATTAGTTTATGGAAAATCTTATCATTTTCCAGTAGAACTAGAACATAAATCTTATTGGGCTATTAAAACTCTTAACTTAAATTACACGACTGCTGGCGAGAAACGGATATTAGATATCCATGAATTAGAAGAATTGCGTTTAGACGCTTATGATAATGCTAGAATCTATAAGGAGAGAAAAAAATGGCATGATAAGCGTATCTCGAGGAAAGAATTTAAGGAAGGAGACATTGTACTCCTATTCAACTCTAGACTGAAACTCTTTCCGGGTAAATTACGTTCCAGGTGGTCAGGACCATTCGAAATTAATAAAGTTTTCCCTAGTGGTGCGATAGAAATTAAAGGAAATTCCATAGAACCATTTATAGTCAATGGCCAGCGTTTAAAGCATTATTTTAACGTCGAAAATCTAAAATACTCGGCTTATCTGAAATTAAGTGAGCCACCTACCCCGATACCTAACTGAATAGGTACTGTCTGTCGAGCCATTGACATGAAACAAAAGTTCTTCATGGGAGGCAACCCATGTTTACTTTTAATTGTTTTTGTTGTTTTGATATGCTTTTTATTTTTTTTAACTTTGTTTTAATCTTTCAATTTTTATGTTGCATCCTTTATTTCTTTTTATTTGAACTTCTTTCTCTTTTGACTAACTTCGGCATTTTAACCTAAAAATACTAACTTAGTTTTTCATACATTTATTAAATATTTTCAGGGTAATTCATTAGCTTTATTTTTTTAGCTCCATGGCACGTATGAACTACATGAACATAACCCTGAGAGGTAGGCATCAGAGAAAGCGCTTTGAGGATCTAGTTGAACGATAGATGTGTCCAACCATTTATGCTGACGACCATGTGATGAATGCCTTAGGCATTCGTGAGAGCGTATGTATCTGCTTAACCAAATAGGTTGGGACGTTGCTCCAATTCGGAGACGCTATTGTACCTACCGTAAGCTAACCCTTGAGTTTTTGAGCACACTAAGCTATCTGCCAAACCATGGGTTAGGTATCAACCGCGGGATGATCACCTTCAGAATGTTTAATATGGACTACCGCTACAATCATAGGGAGTTTGCCGATCTGTTAGGATTCCCTAATGGCCCTGATGTTTTCACCATGACCCAAGAAGACCTAATGCTAGATCATGACCTTGATTACTTCTGGGGTAGTATTGCTGGAAACAACCATCCTGAGCCAAATGACCTTTACTCGGAGTCCATCCATAACCCTGCTATTAGGTACTTCCACAAAATCATTGCCCACACCCTCTTCGGAAAAGAGTAGAATGTTACAGCTGTGTCACGTGATAAGCTTTTCATCATGTATTGTGCTTCGCAGAACCGTCCAGTTAATGGTGCCACCTACATGATTGCTAATATGGAGCGCATTATCCAAACAGAGAATGCACCAATCCTCATAGGTGGGTTAGTTACTATGATCTCCAATGCTATTGGACTTCGAAGACCTATGTTAGGAAAAAATACGCACTCTAGGATTAAGCCAATGAATATTGAGTTTTGCTTTAACACTAGATTCATAGGAAACCTTGGGCCGAATGAATTTGAGCTGCTGATTAACCATGAAACTGTTCACCAGTTTGTACTCCCAGATCCTATTACTAGTGTCCATAACAGAGCAAATTGGCTTTTTAATCTCCACCATCCTCCTACACCGCCTTCGACTCCATCCACTATTCAGATTTATGAAGTCCCAAATACCCATCCAGCTGCTGAAGAATCCGATCCTGAAACACCACCTGGATACCACCAATTTCCTGACCCATGGGATCAGCCTGTAGTTTCCATTGAGTCTACCTTCCCAGTTCCTAAGACACCACCACCACCTCCACCCGCTGTCACACTCGACTCTTTGAATACTGAAATAACTGGCATGCGGGGTGAGCTTACCTCTTTACGTGCGAATTTCCATGGTTTTATGGATTTGGTAACTGAACAATTGGATTTCATTCACCAACATTTGTTATCTACTCATCATGGCTAGGAGTTGTCGTAGTTATGTTAATGTGTTCCGTTTCTTGCATTTATGTACACAGTGAGGTCACTATTTCGTCTAAGTGTGGGGGAGAAACCTTAGTTTTAGTTTTTTTTATTCCATGCATTTAGTTATTGTTTGTTCCAAATTGTTACTGTTTTTGTTAGTTTCAAATTCTAAACAATTCTATTAGTTAATGATATTTCATTTATTTATCATCAGTTTCAATTTTACTGTCATTATCTTTTCAGCTATTACGAGCTATCACTGTTACTATTTAGTGCTAATATTGCTGCCTTACACTACTGTTACTATATTCAACTATGCTGTTATGTGTTTTATCTTACCTAATAATAACAAGTGCAGCTAATGATGCTAAGGAGAATGGCACGATAATGAATATGAAAAAATTGAGTCTGTTTGATTCTAAGCTATTTTCCCATAAATAGAGGTGTTACGAACGCAACACCGCTGTTACGAACGTAACAATCCTTTTTGCGTTACGAACGTAACGCCCTTCGTTGCGAACGTAACAAGGATCCTCTCTGTTACGAAACAGAAACAGAGGCGCATCGTTTCGTTTTTCTTTCCCCTCTCATTTTTCCAAATGCACACTGTAAACCCTAGAACTTACTCACGTTCAAAATTCTCCACCATTCCCATTTTTCAAACTTCCTGCATTAAGAGCATTCATTCCCATTTAAGAGCAACCCACATTTACATCCTATAAAGAGCTTCACATAGTTTCATCCCATTCCATTTGAACACTCTCTGCAAAGTCTCTCCCTTACCACTTTCACAGTAGAACCTTGGTTCAGTCAACAAATTATCAATGGAGAACAGAGAGGCTGAAATGGATGGAATTGTTTTTAGGAATCAAGACGGTGGACACCAAAGGGAGCAATATTTGAAGTTTCACCGTAGGGGAGTCTTGGCCACGAGATATCCCGACAATGATTGTATCAACAAATTGGGAATATTTGGTGGAGTGCATTGGCTGCTCCGTCTCTCTGGCCTCTCATTCGCATGCACGCAACATCACCCGACGTACCCTAAGCTGACGCTCGAGTTCCTTAGTTCATTCTCGTATTCAACACCGAGTGATGACGCACTGTTCCTCACGGGCACTGCATCTTTCCGTATGTTCAACATCGAATATACGTTAGACCAAGAAAGAATCACGGAGCTACTCAAATTTTCAATTAAGGAAGACGAATCCGAGACGGTGCACCACAAGGTCCCTGCTACCGAATATTGGGCCGTTGTTTTGTTCGAATTGTGGAAGAAAATCACCAATGTCTCGACAGGAAATTGGGATGAGTGTCTGGCATCTCACATTCACAACCCCACCACTCGGTACTACTTCAAGATTCTCTCCAACACCATTTTTGGACGAGCTAATAACAACAAAGTCAACTCAAAGGAGGTATTTTTCCTTCATTGCTGCTTAGCTGGGAAAACCAAGGTAAATGCTACTCCGTTCCTTCTACGTCATATTAAGTCCCTTTGTGCAAGGGGACAACAACCATTTTTGATCGGAGGACTGATAACCACATTAGCTCATGGGCTTAATTTGCAAAGCCAACTGGAGACTCTTGATGCTTTACCGCCTCTTCTCATGGATTTGGATAACTGCAAATACATACGTTTGATTAGGAACCGAGATGATGGCAGGTATAATTTGATGGTGAAGAACACGATTCTTCCAAGTGTGATTATGCCGGATAGGTTGCTCACAAATATGGCGAATATGGATAAGTGAATTTATGATTTAAATGCCCCTGAACTCGACCTAGCTTCTCAGATGAATCAAAATCCTCAACCTGTTGATGAGGTAGAAGAAGAAATGGATGCACAGCAGCAGACAACACCTCAACAGGATATACCAAGCACTTCTACTAGGCGCAGAAGAAGGCCTTGTTGCCCGACTACTGAAGACCTTTATGAGGCAATGATGGATCAAAACCAAAGGATGACAGATATGAATGCTCAGCTTACCCGCCAATCCCAACAGGCCACTGATATCCAAGCTCAACAAACTGCAATGATGCAACTCATGCAACAAATGCAGAAGCAACAAATTGAACAAGGAGCTAGGTATGAGGCCCGTATGGATACTTTGACGACAGAAATAGGTGGTTTGAGTGTACGCATGGACGATTTTCAAGAGATCCTGTGCCATTTTGGATTGCCTCACTTTGATGGGTAGAGAAGAGGTCGTGGAAGAGCCAGAGGGAGAGGGCCTGGATGAAGATATCTCCTCCCATCCTTACCTCCCTTACCTTATTTCGAAACATTGAGGACAATGTTAGATTTAAGTGTGGGGGAGGAAACTCTATCATTTTATTTCGCTTTCTAGATTAGATTTAATTTTCCGCATCGTTTTTTCCTTTCTTGTACTTTCCCTTCAATAAAACAACTTCATGTACAATTAAGTCCTTAATTGCTAAGTTCTTTTTCGTGCATTATTGGATTTCCCCAAACTTTACAATTCTTGAGCCATGACGAAAAATTTACGATTATCAACGCGATGTGTCCAAACGTCTAGCTAAAACCAAATATTCAATTCAGTTTAGGCCACTTGAGGAAGTTTTACAAAATCGTTACGGTTTTGACATTTTAGAACTCCACCTTATGCGATGCCATTTTGGGTACTTATTATACCACCAACCGCGAATTTTACTTTAAATTAGCCCCTAGTAGTTTATCTAGCAGTCGACACCGTCAAAACACAAACTATGCAAGGAACCAATGAATATAAGTGAATGATCCGAAAGAGATGATGATAAAATAGCAATCTTTGTCGTGAAATGCCCAAATTAAGTTAGGTGACCCTCACTCGGTCATTTAGCCCAAAGGATGTAATTCTCACAAGATAAAAGAAAACTTATTGTAAATTGGTTCAGAAGTATCTGGTACTGAACTTGGTAGGGAGGACTACGGACCGATCCCCCACAATTTACAATTAAGTTATAAAAAGAAGGGGTTACCACTTATAAGTGCCAGAACCCCAAGAATCAACAGATCATAGTCGCTAACCGGTTACTTTCCTATGTGCGTGTGGAGATAAAGGGCTTAATGTGATTGCGCTTGAATGAACACGGGTGAAATTTAGTTTAAAGGTTTCATTGGTGTTATAACCATATGACTCGGAACGGTTTTCACAATTGGAGTACTCTAATGTCGTCACTGTACCTCTTTTGCGTCTAAATCTCTTGGCCTATTCAAAATTTACAAACTAGCTATTTTGCGAACATCGTTGCGTGTGTTTAATTCGTCATTTTTATAAACCGCCTTATCTTTTTGCTTGAGGACAAGCAAAGGTTTAAGTGTAGGGGAGTTTGATAACACAAAAACGTATCACTTTTTAGGCCTAATTTACACGAGTTATTTGTACGTTTTTATCGAATAATATGCATCACAAAGGTATTTTTATTTCTTTTCAGGTAAATTATATTTTCCAAGGCATAAGATGGAAATTAAGCTAAAAGGAGCAAAACAAGCTAAGAAATGGCAAGAAGAAAGAAGAAAAATGACATTCTGTCAAGAAACTCACACCAGATGACGTTACGAGCGTAACACATAGTGTTACGAACGTAACGCCTAACGCACACTATTACGAACATAACATAACGCATTACGAACGTAACAAAGGGCCTAGCTGTTACGAATGTAATGAATTCCATTATGAATGTAACACTTAAAAAAACTCAGTTTACAGAGTCAGCCACGAATCAGCCCACACGAAGTCCACACGACCTCATCCCATCAGTTGAGAATTTAACGCACGTACTGAAATAATGGAGCATGACAGTTACAAGAGAGAGCCTATATATATATATTCAAGACTTCACTTTGAAAAGGCTCGGAGAATTTGTTTCAGAACCATAATTTCTTTCTACATTGCTTTACTTTGTTTTCTTGCTTTTGAACCATCATTTTCCTTTCAAGCCTCTAATTTTCCAGTTCCCTAAAGTGTTAATTCTTCACATCGAAGGATTAACACACACTTAGTTCTATATTTCAATTAATTGTATCACAAAATCTACTGTACGAATTCAAGATTACCATGGCAATATAAATTACAGGTTTTTTTATGCAATTCGATCTTTATTGTTTATATGCTATGTTGATTATTTTCATGAACTGTATTTTACGTTGCATGTTTACTAAATACATTATGTCTGGATAATTTTGTTTGTACCGGTATGTGACTCTTAAGCACCGAAGGAATTCGGTGATAACTTAGATAAAATCTTTTATAAATAATTTCTGGTTTCCAGTTTCCATATTTAATTTAACTACCCTTGTCACGAGAGTGAAAGGATATTTAACACGATTTTTCCACGAGAGTGGGAAATTAATTAAGGCAAGAACCTGCATGTGAGAGCTGGGGTTCGACCCAGATAGTGGTAACGAAACATTAATTTTTAAATACACGAGAGTGTTTTAACAAATTAATTAAACTCGATTTGTTTTCAAAAAGTGTTATTAAATTTAAAGTGCATCCACTAGGTTTAGTAGCATAACTTATTTCATGAAAACGAGAGTGTATGTCTCAGGTTTTTAAATAATTTGTTTTTACCGAAATACTTTATATGGAAAGTGATTCACCGAGTTCCCGAAGTCCGACTATCACATATCAGTATAACTATTACTATTGCTTTTAATTAAAACCTTTTTCCCCTAAAACCAAATATTCATCGCTTAGTTAAACATTTGTAACATTAGATCGTATGCGATTGATACTCAGTCTCTGTGGGTTCGATAATCATTTAAAACTAGAACGACTAAACTGTATACTTGCAGTTAGTATCCCGATAGATTCATAAAGTCCCGATCAAGAAGCCCACACTCTTTGGAAGAATAGCGAGATGGCAGATGATCTTAACCGAATACGATATATAATATACAACCCATAAAGCAATCAAGGGGAGTGTATTAGATGATAATTTGGCTCATCAGGCCATGGATGACTACCAGTCCATGAATCTTGAGTTCCCGGATGAGAACATTATGCTGGTGACTGACTACGAAGAACCTGGACCAGATGAAGGACCTGAAGAAGGATCCTGATGGACTATGGTCTTTGATGGAGCTTCGAACGCACTTGGTAATGGCATCGATGCTGTAATCATATCCCCTGAGGGCTGTCACACTCCTTTCACTTCCCGATTATGTTTCAACTGCACTAACAACATGGCAGAGTATGAATCCTGCATCATGGGTCTCAAAGCCGCTATTGACCTAAGAATCAAGTTCCTAAATGTCTTCAGGGATTCAGCCTTGGTGATAAGTCAGATCAAAGGCGAATGGGATACGAAGCATCCGAATCTCATCCCATACAAAGAGAGCGTACTGACATTGCTCCCACACTTTGAGGAGGTAACTTTTGAACATTTCCCTTGAGAGGAGAATCAGTTAGAGGACGCACTAGCTACCATGTTTTCTATGTTCAAAGTTAGGTGGGACAACAAAGCTCCCCGAATCACCATTGAAAGGTTGGATGAACTAGCGCACTGCTGTGAGATTGATACTGAAGAGGTGACAGACAAACCCTGGTTTCATGAAGTAATGAAGTATCTCGAGGCTCAAGAGTATCCTGAAGGGGCATCTATCAATGATAAGAAGTTTCTGAGAAGGTTCGCTGCAAAATTTTTCCTCAGTAATGGAATCCTCTACAAACGCAACCATGACTCTACCTTACTACGGTGTGTAGACAAGATCGAAGCAGAGAGAATCATGACAGATCTACATGAAGGTACCTTCAGAACCCATTCTAGTGGACATACCATGGCTAAGAAGATCCTACGGGCAGGATACTATTGGTCCACTATGGAAGCATATTGTTATCAGCACTCCCGAACTTGTCATAAATGCCAAATTTATATTGATAAAGTGCATGTGCATCCAGTTCCTTTGAATGTCTTGACAGCTACATGGCCCTTTGCAATGTGGGGCATTGACATGATCAGAGAAATCAGGCCCACTGCCTCCAATGGGCATCGCTTCATCTTGGTGGCCATCGATTACTTCACGAAATGGGTTGAGGCAGCCTCCTTTGCTACTGTTACCAAGAATGTTGTGGCGCGGTTTATCAAGCATAACCTGATCTGTCGGTATGGTGTGCCAGAGATAATTATCACTGATAATGGTACGAATCTCAATAGCATGATGATCACCGAACTCTGTAAGCAGTTCAAGATACAGCATCATAACTCTTCTCCCTACAGGCCAAAGATGAATGGCGCTGTTGAAGCGACTAACAAGAACATCAAGAAGATTATACAGAAGATGACAGTGACATACAAAGATTGGAATGAGATGCTACCATTCACTCTGCATGGGTACCGTACCTCAGCACGAACGTCGATAGGGGCAACACCCTACTCTATGGTATATAGCATGGAGGCATTTCTACCCATTGAGGTCTAGATCCCTTCTCTGAGAATCATGAAGGATGCCGGTCTGAATGGAGATGATTGGATCCAGACTCGACTTGATCGACTGAATCTGATTAATGAGAAGAGACTTACTACTGTCTGTCATGGTCAAACGTATCAAAAACAGATGATCAAGGCTTTCAAAAAGAAGGTTAGACACCAAGAGTATCAAGTCGGGGATATAGTGATCAAGCACATCATACTGCCGTAAGGTGACACCAGGGGAAAATGGACTCCCACATACGAAGGTCCATTTATGATTAAAAACATTTTCTCGGGTGGAGCCATGATTCTGACCACCATCGACGGTGACGACCTTCCTCACCCTGTCAATGCGGACATAGTGAAAAGATACTACGCATGATAAAAGACCCGCTAGATTGACTGTCCTAGGAAAAAATAAGGGCTTCCCGGCGAACCAAAAGGGTTCGGGAAAAAATAAGGGATGAAAATGAAAAATCTGTACACCCGACAAGTCAAAAACTTGAAAAGGCGACTTGGGCAAAAAAGGGTATCCCGGTGGACTGAAAACCCGAAAGGGCGGTCCAGGAAAAAGTTAGGGATGAAAAGCGTATCACTATGTCCCATTGGATCACCCTGCGATTTGACCTCAATATTAATTGTCAAGTTCAAACAACATCGATCAACCTAATCAGCTTCGGACAAGCAGCAAAGTGATGAGACGCTCGAAGACATAGCGACAATAGCAGAATTGGAACCCAATGGGATTGTTGTACATAGATGTTTCCTTTTTACACAATATTGTATAACTTCTATTTTTACGGCGGCATTCTCTTACTAGAACGTCAGCCTCCTTGTAAGAAAATGCCTATTACAGGCCAACTTCAAAAAATCAATACAAAATCATTTTCATAAGAAACTTTGAGTTTTTCTTTTTCTGTTTTGTTTTGCAAGAACGACCAATGATTTATTTTTGACATATGCATTTAAATATGATCGCTGTTCATGAATATTTACATAAAGAAACAAAAGACAATTACTCGTAATTCTAGAAATAGGGGCAAAAATAAGAAATGTCAAAACCCGACAGTTACTCTTTCCAACAGGTATCAGGGCAGAGACAGCTTTGGAGCACAGTCATCAATACATGCTACCTTCTAACATTTGTATTACCCATATAGTAAAGGTAATCAAAGCATTAATATCAGTTCTCTCAAAATGGGAAGTAATCTCCCTAGCTAGGGTCGTCCAGAAACCTGACATCTATATCCCCCAGCCGAATTTCATAATCACGAGCGGATCATCCTAGATTATTATCTCCCCAAGCAGAGTTTGTTTCTCTAGATACATAAGCTCAATCCCCAACAGAGCTTAACATAGTCATTCCTCCGCAGAGCTATTCTTATACAGATTCTCTCCCTGGCAGAATATTCACAAACAGCAAGGAGTAAACCTCTAGCACAGTTCTCTACAGCAGTCATGAATGCTATATTCTCCAGCAGCAGTCAGAGATTTATTTTCCCAAACTCGGATATGACACAAATAACATCTCATGCTCATACATCATGACACGCGCATACATATCATGTATAACATATTCTCATTTATTATGAGAACATCATCTCATAATGCATTTCATGCATCACATATGATTAACCCTATTATCTTTTTAGGAAAGACAATTATCACCAATAATTCCAGCAATTATACATGTCATATCTGCAGACAACTGATGAAATAAATCAGTTCCCGAAACTAAACGGGTCAACTAATCTACATGATCAAGCAGAGTAACCCTGCTACCCAAGTTCCTTCTCATAGCCCTACTATCCAGGCTTTCATCTCGAAGTAACCTTACTACCCAGGTTCCTTCTCATAGCCCTGCTATCCAGGCTTTCATTTCGAAGTAACCCTACGACCCAGGTTCCTTCTCATGGCCCTACTATCCAGGCTTTCATCCCGAAGTAACCCTACTACCCAGGTTCCTTCTCATAGCCATGCTATCCAGGCTTTCATTTCGAAGTAACCCTACGACCCAGGTTCCTTCTCATGTCCCTACTATCCAGGCTTTCATTTCGTAGTAACTCTACGACCCATGTTCCTTCTCATAGCCCTACTATCCAGGCTTTCATTTCGAAGTAACCCTACGACCCAGGTTCCTTCCCATAAGCCCTACTATCCAGGCTTTCATTTCGTAGTAACCCTACGACCCAACTTCCTTCTCATAGCCCTACTATCCGAGCTTTTATTTCGAAGTAACCCTACTACCCAGGTTCCTTCTTATAGCCCTACTATCCGGGCTTTCATTTCGAAGTAACCCTACTACCCAGGTTCCTTCCCACAACCCTACTATCCAGGCTTTCGTTCCTTCTCCCTCATCTCCAGACAACAGTTTACAACAACTGTAAGGCCCAGACCCGACCAGATACGATCGATTTAACATTCCCCAGTAAGCTGCTGTACAGCCTGGACCCTGACCAGGTATACATTCCACTTTCACCTCCTCAATCAAGAGTTAATTCCCCAATAGAGTAATGGACAACCGATGCTCCTATACTATATTTCCCAGGACATAAATCAAAATTCCCCGTCGAAGTCCTCCTCAAGTGCAGGTGCAGGAATTCTCGCCAAGGAACCTCTTATGCAACCGATCTTTTCGGGATGGCATCTGTAAGCCCATTCCCGATATCCCAATCAGTATTACTTCATGCGAGTGCAAATTTCTGGGCACTCTAGTGTTCAATCATCTTCCACCTTCAGATCACGAAAGGCAGACCGGCCAATCTACTCTCTAGGCGTAAGAAAATTGAACAGGGGAAGCTGTTGTACCCCAAAATTTGCCCTCTCATTTCTCAAAGGATCATCTTGGACTCTCAGGTTTGCTTTTATCAAGTTTCAAGTCTTGAATTACAACTTTTCAAGAAAAATCATCCACAAGGGCAAAATGGTCAAAAGCACACAGAAAAGTAAAACTTTGACTTTTAGATCAAATCAAGTTTCAACAATTATATTTCATCAAGACATGAAATTGGTTCATCAAAAAAAATCAGAAGTCAGAAATTACTTTGAAAAAAATCAAATTTCTAAACATTTAGAAAATTTTCTAAGTGTTAAGAGAATATGATACTTCAGAACTTGAGTCAGCCTCCATGCAAGTGCAGTCAGAAGTTGCAAACATGGTTCAGAATATAGTTCTTCAATCAGAACATGACTCTTCAGCATGTGCTTCGATCAGAGCATCACCCTTCGAGTTTCATTCTGGTCTTCTTCGATCAGAACATCACAAAACCCCAAAACCTTGTTTGAACAGCCTGCTGCACTGCTATAGTACAATCCTGCAACCAGCTGCCATAACACTCTAAATTACTGCTGATCTAGTCCATGCCTGCATTTTTCTCAAACCCTATATTTGCAACAAATTAGCATACGAAAACTGTGATTAAAAAGCAATGAAACAGTATACCAAAAAGGTTTGAATCCCATTTGTCCCCCCCCCCCCAAAACTACAGCAAACCCATCTATAAATAATTTGCTCCATCACACGTTCAAGGGGTTGGTTTTTGGAGAGAGAATCGTCAAAGGAGAGAAAAGAAAACTGTGAAACCTTCATAAAAAATACAATTCTCAAACAGAAAACCAAACCTTTATTCTTCCCTTTGAATCAAAGAACTTGGCATTTTCTCTTCCGTTGCTCTTGCTGAATCCAGAACATCTAAAGGCAGCAGTTCAAGTTCCAAACACACGCTCCAGATTCAAGGTAAGTCTTTCTGACTTTGCATCTTTTCATTCAGAACATCATTAAATATGTAAGTATCACAGTATTGATGTTGTCCATATCATTGCATAAGTAGAAAAAATGTGGATCAGAACTTCTTGATTAGGGCTAGGCTCAAGTTAGGGATTTGAACTTCTATAAATTGTTGTGCTTTTATCTTTCTGACCTGCTGTTTATTAAATATTGAATAAATTGCTGATGTGCTGATTAATATGAAGAAGGAGTTGAAATGTGGCACAGAACCCCTGTTTTTTCACTCACTGTTTTAGCATAGCATAGAACTTTTGAGTTCTCCCTACACGTTAAACACACAGAACTTCTAGGCTTTCTTACTGTTTTAACACACAAAACCTCTGATGCTCACATACTGTTTTAGCATAGCGTAGAACTTCTGAGTTCTCTCTACATATTAAATACCCAGAACTTCTAGGCTTTCTTACTGTTTTAACACACAGAACCTTTGATGCTCACACACTGTTTTAGAACAGCACATAACTTCTGAGTTCTCCCTATACATTAAACACCCAGAACTTTTATGCTTTCTTACTGTTTTAACACACAGAACTTTTGATGCTCACACACTATTTTAGCACAACACATAATTTCTGACTTTTGGCTCACTGTCTGAATACCACCCAGAACCTCTGTTTCCTTTCCCTTTAATGTTTCTTGCAGGGCCTTAGAATGTATCAATCCAGAACTTCTGATTCCATTGACGTTCCTTTTTGAGTCACAATGCGCCTGGCTTCAGAACTTCTGATCCTTGTTGTTTTGCTTGCAGCAGCACGCTGTTTCTATCTTTCATTATTTTCCTTTTTTATCATTTTAAATATTAATACTCTTTTTATCAATATAAAAAAGATATGAAAATATTTTCTTTTTACTAACTAATTTATTTCCTCTTTTTAAATCCATTAAGACAAAAAAAACCATTTTCTAAACAAAGTCCTTTTTCTTTCTTACGTTGTACATTTCAATATGGTTGTAATAGTTAATTAGGATTTATTTTCTTGAATCCCCCATATTCATAAATTTGTACCCCCATCCTCTTAATGATGTAATAGCATATGACTTTACATTTACGTAATTTATCGCTTTCAAATGTAAATGCTAGTAATTAGGATGTGTATGGCAAGATATGAAATCAACGAATAGATCACCCTAATCAAGACTAAATGCATACAATCAAACACACTTGCACACTAGCACCCTTAGGGTAATCCCACCTTGTGGCATATCATAAAAATAATCATGTCCCTCGAGCATGAGCGTTTTAGCAAAAGACCCTCGATAAAAGATCGTAGTCCCTCGATGACCCTCGATGTTGCCTTCGGTAAACGATCTAGTCCCTAAAACGACATTGCTAAAACGTCCCATGGGTTGCCTTCTATGACTATACAAATGTCCCACGCTCATCCCTTCACATACAACGATGGGGCTTCTTACCAAATCAATGGTAAGATAGCAACATCTAAAGGAGGAGGAAAAGAACATCTAAGACCTTTTTGAGTAAGTAGATTCGCTCCTAGTTGCTCGCTTGCTCACAACAAAATATTTTTACACCAACACTTACATTTTGAAACATTTTTTTTAAAGACAAACACTTTGTACACATTCTTATAGAAACGAGAGCCATTACAAAGACATCTTTTCAAAATCACTTTCAAAAAACACATTCCTCAAACACTTCTTTGAACCATTTTCAAAACAAAACTTTGTACGCGTTCTTATAGAAACGAGAACCATTACAAAGAAATTTTTCAAAATGCTTTCAAAACCCACACCACAAGCACCTTCAAACAAAAGCAAGTGATCTAGCAAGCAACTAAGAGCCCATGGAAAACCATGGATGAAAGGGGTGCTAACACCTTCCCTTTTCATAATCTACCCCCCGAACTCAAGAAAACATCTCTAAAGGTCTTTCCTGTGCTTTTTCACCTTTCCTTATTGGATAAAATAAAAGTCAGTGGCGACTCTTGCTATCCGCAACATTTACGATCAAACGCAAAACAAAAGTCAGTTCTCCCACCGTATCACACACTCTTTTAAGCCAAAACCTCGACATTAGGTTGTTGCATTTTAAAAATCCCTTTAAACTAATATTTTAGAAAACAACTAGTTTTAATACACAAATATAATAAGAGGTTCCTGTAGAGTACTACAGATGCATTAGGTATTAACACCTTTCCTTGGTATAACCAACCCCCGTACCTTTGATCTCTTTAAAATGCATTGTATTTTTCTTTATTTTTAGTATTGCACTTACTTTGCATATTTACTTTGGGTTTTATTTCACTCTTTTCCCTTTTCCCTTGGAAATGATAAAGTGCGGTGGGGACTCTTGCTTATTTGCAAGAGTAAAGTTAATTAATAGCTTGATCTCCAACTTTCACCACTATACAGTTCAATATTAAAACCAAAGATACAGTAATGACACTAGGCAACCCCTCCTTATGAAGTCCAATTCCAGTCATGCTATTATAGCTCAACCTAATTTTTTCTGCTTTGTTTTGTCCATTTTGTTCGAGTGTAATCACATTAAGCCCTTTATCTTATTATACGCATATAGTATAGTAGTCGGTTAGTGATGGTCATTTTAAGCACGGGGTTTTGGTATCCGGTTGCAAGATGCAGGGGATCAAACCGTAGTCCGCCCTACCAAGTTCAGCATCAGAAACCTCTGAACCAACTTATATCGGGTAGTTATAATATATTTTGTAGGTTCCGCAACTGTTGGATTAAGTAATCGGGTGAAGGTCACCTAACTTAATTAGCGCATTCCCTTTTTTCAATTCATCATTACAAGATATTTTGGAAAATGATTTAAGACCATTCCCTTATATTCATCGTCTCTCTATGTATTTTATTTTTAAGACGGTGCTGACTGCTTATATAAACTACTCGGGGCTACTTTAAAGATTGAGGTTTCAGTATAATAGGTACTTAAATTAGTCTCGCGTAAGCGGGGGTTTTAGAGTGTTAAACGGTATCAATTTTTTAAATCATACTCGTGGTTTCTAACATATCTTAAGAGTGAGCAACCTATATACTTTTTGAATGTGTCAAGTTTATGTTATGGCTCAAGAAAGTGAAGGAGTCAAATAATGAACGAAAATCTGCATATAAAGACTTGATAGTACAAAAAAATTTATTGAAGGGAAAGTTGCGAATAATGTAAATCTACTTAGAAAACAGAAAATGAAAGCTAAATGAAAGCGGTAAAGCTTCGTCCCCCAAACTTAGACCAAGCATTGTCCCCAATGCAACAAAGTAAGGTGAGAAAGGAAGAAAAAATGAGATAAATGACTACTCTTTGCCTCGACCACGTGCTCCACGACGTGCATGTTCTCGTGCTCATCCACGTGCATCATCTATGCCTTAGAAAGGCTCTACACCATATCCCTGTAGTCCGACATGAGTAAAAAAATCATGCAGGCCGTTAACCCAATAAGTCAATGCTTGTATATCTTCGGTAAGATCTGACATACTACAGTCGTGCCAGTAGGCGTAGTCGTGCTGATCTCTCTGAAGTTGTCAGACTTCTTGCATCACCTCGTTATGATGCGCTTCCATTATTTGATAGTGTTGAGCTTCAACTTCATTATGGCGCATCATTTCAGCATAAATGTCATCAAGAGTAGCTGGCTGCCATTGGTTTCTTCTTCTTCGGAGCTGGTGCCCGGATGATAAACCTGCAAGATTCTCAGTAGGGATTTGTGCAACACATGGGTGGGTGTCAGGTTATTGAGCATCGTGTTCTAGTACTTGTTCCATTTCATCAGGCTCAACATTGCTCGGGCCACCTGGATTATTTTGAACATTCTCACCATGAGCAGGAGCACTTAGATCATAACATCACCTTTCCATATTTGTTACATTGGTGAGATGGGGATTAGGAAAAACAATACTTGGAACTACTTTGTTCCACACCATAAGACTGTATCTTCCATCATCTCTATCCTTGAATAGGTTCCCAGCACGACAACTGTCAACATCGATGAATAGAGCTAGTAGTGAAGGCAAATTCGCTAGTTTGTCCCCCAAGTTCAAATAAAGTGCTATAAAGGTGACTAACCCTCCAATATAGAAAGGGGTAGTACCTCTTGCACAGACAGACTGGATATGTGCCAAGAGGAATGCACCAGCATTGATCTTCCAACCAGGCGTGAAGATGCAGTGCAGGAAAAACAATTCTTTGGAATTAACTTTGTTATTGTTTTCCCTCCCGAAAATGGTGTTGGAAATGATGCGATGAAAGTAACGAATGGAAGGATTATGGATAGATGAAGCAAAAAGTCCCTCACAACTAGAAGGTCACTCACCAGTTAAAGCGTGCCATGGACCAAATGTTGTCGATGCCCAATATGCTTCTGGAGGGATTCAGTAGTGCACTTCTCCTCTATGAGGGAAATGTAACAAACCACTCAGAGCTTCTTAGTTTATAGAATATTCATCGTTAAACAATCTAAAGTTTGCACTATCGATGAGGTACATGTTATCATCTGCTGGAGTGTTGTAGGAGAAGGAGCTCAAAAATCCAAAGTCAAAGATTCGTAAGTCAGCTGGTTCAGTGTGCAGACATAAGATAGGTCAAAATTTTGAAGTATCCATTGCACAATGTCTAACAACCCCAACTCACGTAGACAGTTAACATCAATATACCTTGTAGCAGTAACCAAATGTTGATAAAAATTTCAGTACTAAGTTTCTTGATGTACCCCAGCTTCGCCATTTCTGAACAAGATTCTGGAAAGACTAGGCTCTCCTCTTGGGTGTTGAACTCTTCGAGACATAATTTGATGCAAGGAAGGTGGAAGGGTTTGGTTAGGAAGATGACAGAAGGTTGTGGGTTATGGGTTTTGTTTATCAAGTGCTTAAATAACAGAATAATATAGAATGCATGGATTGGATTTTAGTGGTGTTTAATGATGATTTTGGAAATAGAGAATGTGGGACGGTCAAGGGTGAAGAGTAGGGAGAAAGGGTTTTAATGGGGTTTAATGATAGTGGAAGAAGATGAAAGAAAAGAACAAATTTGGTATCTGTTTGAAACAAATACACGCGTTGGTTTTTATTCCGTCCAGAGGGGCATAAAATGTGTGCCGAGAGGCACACTTCATAAAGGTCTGGAAGTCGTCACAAAATTTGTGACGAACGACACAATACAAAACCTCATAATTTCCAGAACTGTTAATAGTAAATGCTACAGAGGGATACATCCAGGCACACAAAGATATTTCATATTCGTATAAAATAGAGTAGCATAAATGTAAACATCAGATATAGTGCCAAACATTTTAATATAATCCGGAAACTTTGAATTTTTCCAAACAATAGTCTAAGAAGCAAAAACAGAAACAAAAAGTAAACATAAAGTAAACAGAAAGAAATAAAATCTAGAAATGCAGAATGTCTAGCAATGTCAGCCACTAGTGTTAGTATTGAGAGTAGAGGAGTAGATATGCTAAAATATGTGATCCACCTGCTCTGCCACTAAGTCCATAAAACCATGAAACTCGATGCACAATTTAGTGAATTCCTCTCTCAAGCAGTTTAACTCAGTTTACACAACAAGTAAGGCAGTATCTTGATCAACAGGGGGAGATGTAGAAGCAACTGGAGCAACAGAAGAACATGAAGGGGTATGTGGGTCGGTGGATGGAAAATGGGGATAAAATGGATGTGTTTTGGGATCTGTTTGGGTATCAGAAAGAAAAGCATCATTATGGTCATATATATGTGGTGTCTTGTGAGAAACTGGAGGTGAAGCTTGTTGAATTTCCAAATCATATAGCCAGTTGTTTCGGTTATGAATACATGTTCATGGATTGGGTAAGGTGAAGATTTGCATAACCTGGTTATCAATGAGGAGTTCAAACTCACTAGGGCTAAGGTTTCTAATTATGCCGATGTTGAAATAGAACCGTATATCCATGGGTCAGAATTTACCTAGAGGGTGGAGTCCTAAAAGTGGTTGTCGCATTCCAATAGTATTGGCTATCATGGTTACCAAACCTCTCACCAAGATAGTCACATGATCGGTTTGTGCAATATGGCCAAAGTTAGATATCATAAAGGTAACAAAATTAACAGGGCGGTTTATGGAGGCACAATACATGATGAAGAGCTCATCTTTGGACATAAGTAATATTTTGTTCTTTTGTGAAAAGAGTGTGAGAAAGGAACTTATGGAAGTAGCGGATAGAGGGGTTATGGATACTTTCAGAAAACATGTTATCAGGATCGAGGTTGCTATCTTCGGTTATACTATCTCAGAAGTATCCAAGTTCACGATCTATAAGAAGGTTCTCTTGGGTACAAGTAAAAACATGTGGACCACTAGGAAATCCTAACAGATTTGCAAGTTCACGATTATTATAATGTTATTCAATACCGAACATTCTAAAGGTGGTTAGGCCTCGATTGAATCCTAATCCATGGTCAGGCAAAAAGATGAGTGAGCTTAGGAATTCTAAGGTCAGCTTTCTATAAGAACTAAATCTTCTTCTCAAAAGAGAAGTATCCCACCCTACCTGGTTCAACAAATATATTACACTATCTCTAATATCTAAAGTGGTCATGGAAGGGCCGTCAGGGTAGAAATTTAATTCCATTTCTCTTGTAGCCAGTGCCTCAAAATGCCTCCTCTAGTCTCTTCCTCTGAAAGTTATTTCCATTGTGTCAACTTCTTGCATCGTTAGTTAGTATGGTTAGCTAAAAATTAAGTTAGCCTGTAAGTAAGTTGACAATTAGAATTAAGTTAGTAGTGGTTAACGTTAAAGAACAATACTTCAAAACTATTATGAAAAGAAAAAGAAAGAAAAGTAAGAAAGTGGAAAGATAAAAAATTAGTAAAGCAAAATAAAAGACTAGAAAGTGGGGTGTCTCCCACCAAGCGCTTAGTTTTATGTTGTAAGCTCGACATTATTTTAGTAGGTGATTAAACCTGGGAGTGAGCGGATAGCTCTGCAAGATGGAAACTAGCAGAATAGTCTATGTTTTCTATACAATTATAGTGCTTCAAGCGCTTCCCATTTACGATAAATAGTTCACTAGATTTTCCTTTAATTTTAATAGCTCCACTTGGAAAAACCTTAGTTATTTCAAATGGACCGGACCACCTAGAATGAAGTTTTCCTAGGAACAGTTTAAGTCTAGAATTAAACAGGAGCACTATGTCACCCTCATTGAACTTTTTCCTAGATATGCGTTTAACGTGCCAATTTTTCGTTCTTTCTTTATAGATCTTGGTATTTTCATATGCATCTAGTCTAAGTTCTTCTAACTCATGGATATCTAGGATTTGCTTTTCACCTACGGTAGTGTAACTTAAGTTGAGGATTTTGATTACCCAATAGGCTTCATGCTCGAGTTCTACCGACAGATGACACAATTTTCCATAAACTAGTTTGAATGGTGTTGCTTCAGTGCCTCATGTAATTTGGATGACTAATCTTTCCTAGAAGTGGAAACTGTTTTTTCTAAGATTTGCTTAATCTCTCTGTTGAAGACCTCTACTTACCCACTTGTTTAGGGATGATAGGGTGTTGCTACACGGTGTCGGACACCATATTTCATTAATATTTTTTCAAAGATTTTCAAAATGAAATGAGAACCACCATTACTGATGACAAGCCTTGGCACACCGAATCTAGAAAAATTATATTTTTGAAGAGCCTGATTACTACTCGTGCATCATTTATTGGAGAAGCTACGACCTCGATCCATTTTGATATGTAATCGACAGCAACGAGTATGTATTTATTTCCAAAAAAGGATGGGAAAGGTCCCATGAAATCAATTCCCCACACATCAAAGACTTCTACTTCTAAAATGCCCTTTTGAGGCATTTCATCGCGTCTGGAGATGTTGCCAGTGCGTTGGCATCGGTCGCAATTTATGACTGTAATGTGGACATATTTCCATAATTTAGGCTAATAGAGACCAACTTGTAAGATTTAATCGCAAGTCTTTGAAGTGCTTGCATGTCCACCATAAGGAGCAGCATGACAATGGGAAATTATGTTTTCTATTTCATCTTCTGGGACACATCGATGGAAAATACCATCGGCACCTCTCTTGAATAGCAAAGGCTCATCCCAATAATATTGTTTAAGATCATGGAAGAACTTCTTCTTTTGTTGGTAGGTTAGATCCGGTGGAAGCACTCCAACGACCAAATAGTTAACAAAGTCGGCGTACCATGACAATGTGGTTTTTGTGTAGACCGCTTCCACGACTTCATTTGTCTTATTATTAAAAGTTATGGCATGTTCAATGGTGTTGTTTTTTAACTGGGCTATGAGTTATTTGTAAGGAAAATCATTGTTGATAGGTAATTGTTCAGTCTTAATGCCTTCCGTCCTAGATAAGTGATCAGCTACTACGTTTTCAGTGCCTCTTTTGTCTTTGATTTCTAAATCAAACTCTTGTAGGAGTAAGATCCATCTGAGTAATCTCGGTTTGGCGTCCTTTTTGCTTAATAGGTATCTAATTGCAACATGATCGGTATAGATAATTATCTTTGCTCCTACTAGGTAAGAACTAAATTTATCTAGAGAGAAGACGACAACTAAAAGTTCTTTTTCGGTTATGGCATAATTCATCTGTGCAGGATCTAAGGTTCTGCTAGCGTAATAGATCGCATGAAGCTTTTTTATTTTTACGTTGTCCTAAAAATGGGCCTACAACATAGTCACTAGCATCACACATGATTTCGAACGGTAATCTCCAATCATGTGGTTGCATAATAGGTACAGTAATAAGAGCTGTTTTTAATTGCTCAAATGCTTTTAAGCATTTGTCGTCGAAATTGAATTCAGTGTCTTTCATTAGCAAACCAGTTAGCGGTTTGGTAATTTTAGAGAAATCATTAATGAATCGTCGGTAAAAACCGGCGTGTCTTAATAAACTTCATATTTCTCTTACAGTTTTCGGAGGTTGAAGGTTTTTATAACTTCTATTTTTGCTTTGTCAACTTCAATCCCCTTGTCGGACACTATGTGTCCAAGTACGATTGCTTGTTGGACCATGAAATGGCATTTTTCCCAATTTAATACGAGATTAAATTTGACGCATCGTTCAAGTACCATTTCTAAGTTCGATAAGCATCCTTCAAAGCTTTTCCCACAGATAGAGAAATCATACATAAATACTTCTATGGTGTCATCTATAAAATCAGCAAAAAATGACATCATGAACCTTTGGAATGTTATGGGAGCATTGCATAGTCCAAACGACATTCGTCTATAGCTAAATAAGGACAAGTGAATATAGTCTTTTCTTGATCTTCAGGGTGTATAGTGATTTGGAAAAATCCCGAATAACTATCCAGATAGCAAAAATGGGAATGCTTAGCTAGTCGTTCGAGCATTTGATCAATGAAAGGTAAAGGAAAATGATCTTTTTGAGTGGCTTTGTTTAACTTCCTATAGTCAATGCATATTTTCCATCCGGTTTGAGAACGTTGTGCTACGAATTCACCTTTTGCATTGCTGACAACTGTAGCACCTCCTTTCTTTGGTACAACATGTACCAGGCTAACCCATTTACTGTCGAATATCAGATATATGATTCCTACTTCTAATAACTTTTGTACTTCTTTCTTGACTACATCACTCAGAACTGGGTTTATTCTTCTCTGATGTTCTCTTGAGGTCTTGCAACCTTCCTTAAGCATAATGAAATGCATGCATATTGAGGGGATTATTCCTTTTAGATCAGAGATGTTATAGCCTAAAGCAATCAGGTATTTCCTTATGACATGTAGTAATTTTTCTGTTTCTATATGTCCTAAATCTATGTTGACTATGACGGGTTGTTTGAGTTATGTGTCTATGAATTCATATCTTAGATATTTTGGTAATGTTTTAAGTTTGACAGATGGTTTCTTTAAGCAAGGCATAGGGCCAGGAGTTTGCGCGAGACATTCACTTAAATTATCATCTATGTATTCATCGCACCAATTTTCGTCTTCAAGGATTGAAGCTATTGGAATTTTTAGAGCTTCTGAATATTTGGTATGTTGTTTCTCCATTTCTTTAACGCATTCATCAATAACGTCCAACAAACAGTACAAATCATCTATAGCTGGTGCTTTAAAGAATTGTGAGAGGATGAATTTGACTTTTCCTTCACCAACCTCAAATTTGAGTTTACCTCTTTTTACATCTATGATGGCTCTGGCGGTGGCAAGGATCTGTCTTCCTAATATAATAGGGATGTTGGAATCTTCCTTGATATCCATAATAATGAAATCAGTGGGATATAAAATTGTTCAATACGCACAGGAACATTTTTGAGCATTCCTAAAGGAAACTTCACTGATTGATCAACTAGTTGTATGGACATTCTTATTGGTCGCAATTCTCCCATATTTAATCTTTTGCAGATTGATAAAGGCATTAGACTAATGATGGCTCCCAAGTTGCACATAGTTTTGTCTATGACAAATTTTCTGATTACACATGGTATGTAAAACCTACCAGGGTCTTTCAGCTTAGGGGGCATGTTATTTTGGATTAAAGTGCTACACTCTGCAGTAAGCATAACAATTTCATTATCCACGAGATTTTTCTTATTGGATAAAATTTATTTAAGGAAATTATCATATGAGGGAATTTGTGTGACGGCTTCTGTAAAAGGTATAATGATATTTATCTATTTCAGAAGTTCAACGAATTTCTTAAATTGCCCCATTTTTTTAGATTTAGATAACCATTGAGGGTATGTTATCAGTGGTTTATACGGTGGCAGAGGTACATAGGGTTTTTCTCTCTCTTCTACCTATACGCTTTCATATCCCTTCTCAGTTGGTTTACCAGTATTCTGGTACATGGCTAGATTTTTGGTTCTTGGGTCAGTTGGTCCTTCTAATTGTGTTCCACTCTGAAGTATTATAGCATTATCATGACCTTTCAGATTTGTTTGTGGTTGGCCAAGAAAAGTGCCAGCTGGAGAAGTTGTAGCCGCTTGTTGTTGAGCCACTTGAGAGATTTGCGTTTCAAGCATTTTGTTATGAGTGATAAGGGAATCAACCTTGTTTGATAGCTGTTTTAGTTGTTCACTAGTGTGGATGTTTTGATTTAGAAAATCTTTGTTTTGTTGAGCTTGAGTGGTTACGAAGTTTTGTATCATGATCTCTATATTGGATTTCCTAGGAACATTTGGAGTAATTTGGGCGGCTTTCTAGTATCCTGGTGGTGTAGTAGGAGCTTACCCAGGTGCATATAATGCATTGTCATTCTTGTACGAAAATTTTGGATGGCTCTTCCAGGTAGGATTATAGGTATTCCCGTATGGGTTTCTTGAGCATAATTCACTTGATCAACTGTTACTCCTGTTAAAAGTGGACTATAAAATTATATTCTGTTTTGTAGAGAAGTTCTGATGGAAGAAGATAAGAAGATAAGTTATAAAGCTGTTTCTGCTGTGATTGTAAACATCTCTAAAAAAAGCTCTGATGGAAGAAGATCAGAAGATGTGCTAAAAGGATGTTTTCAACTCTGATTATAAAACTCTTTGAAAGAAGTTATAATGCTGCAAACAGGATTTTATGGCTCTGATCTCCAAAGTTCTGAAGAAAGTAGCAACAAATACTTCAATGTTCTGAAGCGTTACAAATCAAATATTTCTAACTCAAGAGTAACGAATGGAAGGGAACAAGGATCTTTATTTTTGGAAAGCACCTTAATTGTCATTAATTAAGTTTCCAAATGATCATACATGCTTCTCCTATTTAAATAAACCTTGAGGATAAATTGTTTACGATTTTCACACATACTCAACAACACTGCAATCATCTCTAATCCTCAAACGTTCAATATTTTCAACTGTGTAAAAAATCACTATATTGTGATACTGTTTTGTAAGAAACAATATCGTACACTTTTTATTCTTATATTGTTTAGTGAATTTCCTTGAGAAAACCCGGGTTATGGTTATACTCAAGAAGACTTTGGCAGTTGTCAAAGTAGACTTGTAATCAAGATCGATTAGTGGATTAAGATCTCGTTGGAGAGATGCGAAATTACCTTGGTGGGTGGACTAGATTAGTTTGAGTTCAAATGAACCAGGATAAAAATCAACATGTTCTTTTCTTTGAGTTTTAAGATTCCAATGCAACCCCCATTCTTGTGTTTTTCCATTCTTCATGCTGTTGTGAGGTTCCTCTTGCGATGGGGCAACATAATCCTTTAGAGGAAGATTTTTGGGTCCTTCGGCCATTCTTGGTTCAGGAAGAGATAAATCGGGAAGATTGAATTCGATAAGATTATACTTAATTTGGTATTCTCTGATTTGGCATCTTATATTAACAAAACGCTCGACCTCGTCAATTGGTTGCTCTAATTATCCTCCTTGAAAGAGAGGGCTTGGCATACAATCAATGGATAAAAGGAAATAAAATTGGTTGCCTTAGTTTATACTGCGCAATAAAGGATTCATAATATCGACTAAATCAGTCCCCAACAACAGCGCCAAAGACTTGCCCGCGACTTTAAGAGTTAATCGGGTGTATTAACTGCAAGTGCACAGTTTAATCGTGTAATTTTAAAAGATATCAAACCCATAAGGACTGATAATCGAATTACTACTATCTAAAGTTACTGTGTAAAGCTAAGGCTAATAATAAATCTTAGGTTTTGGGTTAGATGAAAATAAGCTTAGTCTTAATTGAAATATTTAATAATGGGACATTGGTACGTAATACGTCTGACTTTGGGAATTCAGTAAATCATTGGCATAGCTTTGAGTATTCAAAACACTTGTTCAATAGAAACTATCAATTTAAAAACCTTTATCTCACACTCTCGTGATTATTGATTCAGATTATATAATTAAACTTAAATGCTTGCTCTCGCTGTCTTGTTTAAAATCCAATTTTTTTTTTGAAAACAAATAGAATCTAATTAATCCTAAATCTCTCTCGCTGTATTTAAAACTAATGCTTGATTACCAATATCCAGTTAAAAGCTCACACTCTTGCGATTATTGATTTTAGCCTTTGTTTGTCTCTTACTCTCGTAAGAAAACAATTTTATATTAAAAGTTGGAAAGCAAACCAGAAAAGTATTTTATAAAAGGTTTATGCCAAATTATCACCGAACTCCTTCAATTTGTGACCTTACATACCGGTATCAAGAAGGTTAGCCAAACATATTATTCATTACGAACACAAAATAGTAGCAAACATATAATTATTCAACCATTATTGATAAATAGAAAATAGTGATATAATTGAATTAAAAACCTGGAATTAAATAATGGAAAATAGAATTTTTGTAACACTTCTAGTACTGATAGCAATCCTCCATAATATGCCAGCATGATTTACTTGCGGAAAAATAACTTGAATGCAGAACAAAAAAATATAAAACTTAAAGCAAAATTTAGGAGCCTATGAAAAGAAACTAATGATGCAATAGATTTCCGGTGTAGAAATCTATTGCTGTTTAGGTGAAGGTTTTATCTCCTTAAAGATTCTAAACAAAGCTCTGAACTGTTGAAACTAGAATAATGGAGTGAAAAAGCAAAATACGAGATATAATAATTGAGGTGTTGGAGAATGGTACTGTTTTATGTTGATTTGGTATGAAGTGGTGATTTTACACAAACTGATTCCGATATATTATTTATCATATGTTCTATTATGGTATTCGATATCTCACCCCTTCTGTTTGAATGTTACCCTTTGTTGGTAACGTGCAGGTAACCAAGAGGAGTAGCTGTTAGCGTTATTAGTTTGAGTTTGGTGTCATTTGCTCTGATACGTAGCACTCGTGGGGAAATGAACCCTTGTCTTATTTGTTGTTTATTTATCAAACCTTATGTTGTTATTTGAGGAGTTATCGTATTGATGTTGTTTTATGATTCAAAAGATGCTATGTCTCATATGGAGAATTATTATGAATCCGCTGCGTGATTAATTGAAGTTGGTTTATGTTATGAAGAATTTATTCATGAGTTGTGTTCATTCCATTTTCTTTAAGTGTTATGTATCTATTCTAAAAGCATGACAGGTTTATGTGTTGAATGTGTAGCATCCTAATTATTTTAGAAATTTTACACTCTGATTTTCTGTAAAATATGTTTGGGGTAGAATTGGGGTGTTACATTAGTGGTATCAGAGCAGATCGGTCCATCCAGTCAAGTTACGAGTCATAGTTGTGTAACAATCGAGTATTGTTAATTACTTAATCGTTGTTTGTGTTGCAGTGATAAGATATGATGGTTGGGAGGAACGATGCTGCGATTGCTGCTGCTCTGCAAGAGGTGGCTCAGGCTATGCAGAATTAGCCGATTGCGGACGAGAATGCCGGATCTCGTAGCTTGGCGACTTTCCAAAGGGAGAATCTGTCGGTGTTCCAGTGTAGGCATGATCCTGATGGAGCACTAGATTGGTTGAAGGAAATCGAGAGGATTTTCTGTGTGATGAATTGCACCCCGGCACAGAAGGTTCGGTATGGCACTCACATGCTATCAGTTGAAGCTGATGACTGGTGGCTAGAGATGCATGCAAGGTTGGAAGCTGCAGGTGAGGAAATCATTTGGGTTGTGTTCCGTAGGGAGTTTCTGAGGAAGTATTATCCTGAAGATGTTTGGGGTAAGAAAGAGATTGAGTTCCTCGAGTTGAAGCAAGGGAATAAATCTGTCAATGAGTATGCTGCTAAGTTCATTGAGCTAGCTAAGTTCTATCCACATTTTGATGGTGAAGGTGCTGAATTTTCTAAGTGCATCAAGTTTGAGAATGGGTTGGCTCAGAAACCAAGAAGGTTGTTGGATATCAGAAGATTCACGTCTTTTCTGATTTGGTTGATAGTTGCAGGATCTTTGAAGAGGATATCAATGCTGATCACAAGATTGTTAGTGATAAGAGAGGCAAGAATCAACAGAACCGTGGAAAGCCTTATGATGATGGTAGAGGTAAACAAAGAGTTGCTCATGGTCAGAGGACTAGTGGGGGAGATGCTCCTGCCAGAGTTGTATGTTTCAAGTATGGGCAACCTGGTCACAAGAGTAATGTGTGCACTACTGCTGATGGGAAGAGGTGTTTCTGTTGTGGTAAGATTGGGCATACGATATCAGACTGTAAGCATAGGGAGGTGATCTGGTTCAACTGTGGTAGAGAAGGACACATTGGTAGTAATTGTCCGAAACTAAAGAAGGCATAAACTGGTGGCAAGGTGTTTGCTTTGGATGGGATTTCGACAGCTTGTGAGGAGACTCATCAGAGGTACATGTTTCATTAATAGTACTCCTTGAATTACTATTATTGATACTGGTGCTACTCATTGTTTTATTGCTGCTGATTGTGTTGAAAGATTGGGTCTTGTGTTGTTTTCTATGGATGGAGAAATGGTCATCGAGATCCCGGCTAAGGGATCGGTGACTACTTCTCGTGTGTGTTTGAGTTGTCCTTTGTCGATCTTCAGCAAAGACTTTGCTGTTGATTTGATTTGTTTGCCGTTAAGTGAGTTAGAGGTGATATTGGGTATGAATTGGTTAAAGTATAACTATGTTCATATCAATTCCTATAACAAGTCTGTGAGGTTTTCTACTCCTGAAGAGGAAAGAGTTAGTTTGTTGACCGGTAAACAGTTGGGGCAGCTGATGCAAGACGAAGCGCAGATGTTCACGTTGATGGCGTCTCTATCAATGGAGAACTAAGTTAGGATTGATGAGTTACAGGTGGTGCGAAAATTTCCTGAAGTGTTTCCTGATGAAATTCCAGATGTACCGCCAGAGAGAGAAGTTGAATTTGTGATTGATCTTGTACCTGGTACCAGACCTATTTCTATGGCACCGTACAGGATGTCTGCATCTGAATTGTCGGAATTGAAGGAGCAGTTAGAAGAGCTAGTTGAGAAAAAGTTTATAAGACCTAGTGTATCGCCGTGGGGAGCGCCTGTGTTGTTAGTAAAGAAGAAAGGTGGAAGTATGAGGCTTTGTGTTGATTACAGGCAGTTGAATAAAGTGACGATTAAGAACAAGTATCCGCTTCCGAGGATTGATGATTTGATGGATCAATTGGTGGGTGCAAGTGTGTTTTCTAAGATTGATTTGAGGTCAGGATATCACCAGATTAGATTGAAAGAAGATGATATTTAGAAGACCACATCCAGGACTAGGTATAGACACTACGAGTATTTGGTAATGCCTTTCGGTGTAACCAATGCGCTGGGAGTATTCATGGAGTACATGAATCGTATCTTTCATACTTATTTGGGTCGGTTTGTGGTGGTATTCATTGACGACATTATGATTTACTCTAAGTCATAAGAGGAACATGAAAAGCACCTAAGAGTTATATTACAAGTTTTGCAAGAGAAGAAGTTATATGCGAAGTTGTCCAAGTGTGAATTTTGGTTGCATGAGGTTAGTTTCCTTGGTCATGTCATTTCTGGTAGTGGTATCGCTATGGATCCTTCTAAAGTTGATGTTGTGTTGCAATGGGAAGCTCCGAAGTCAGTTACTGAGATTAGAAGTTTCTTGGGATTAGCCGGTTACAATAGACGGTTTATAGAAGGTTTTTCTAAGTTGCCACTTCCGTTGACCAAGCTTACTTGTAAGGGTAAAGCCTTTGTGTGGGATAGTCGATGTGAAGAAAGTTTTACCGAGCTGAAGAAGAGGTTGACGTCGGCTCCAGTTTTGACCTTGCCTAATCTGGGGGAACCTTTTGTTGTGTATTGTGATGCTTGTCTAATGGGGTTAGGTGGTGTACTCATGCAGAATAGTAAGGTGGTTGCTTATGCGTCGAGGCAATTGAGGACTCATGAAAAGAATTATCCTACGCATGATTTAGAATTGGCTGCAGTTGTATTTTTGTTAAAAATCTGGAGGCATTATCTCTATGGTTCTAGATTTGAAGTGTTTAGTGACCATAAGAGTTTGAATTATCTTTTTGATCAGAAAGAGTTGAATATGAGGCAACAGAGATGGTTAGAATTGCTGAAGGATTATGATTTCGGCTTGAATTATCATTCGGGAAAAGCTAATGTTGTGGCCGATGCTTTAAGCCGAAAGACATTGCACATGTCGGTAATGATGGTTAAAGAGTTGGAGTTGATTGGGCAGTTTCGATATTTGAGTCTAGTTTGTGAAGTGACACCGCAAAGTGTTATGTTGGGAATGTTAAAGATTAATAATGACTTCCTCAATAGTATCAGCAAGGCTCAAAATCTAGATGTGAAGTTGGTGGATAAGATGATGGGAATTGATCGATCTGAGAATGATGATTTCAAGATAGATGCGTAAGGTGTTTTGAGATTCCGAGATCGTATTTGCATTCCTGATGATGAAGAGATTAAGAAAGTGATTCTTGAGGAAAGTCACAAAAGCAGTTTGAGTATTCATCCAGGAGCTACTAAAATGTATCAAGATTTGAAAGATTTGTTTTGGTGGCCTGGCATGAAGCGAGATGTGGCACAGTTTGTGTATGCTTGTTTGACTTTTCAGAAGTCGAAGGTTGAGCATCAGAAGCCTGCAGGGTTGATGCAACCGTTAGAGATTCCAAAATGGAAATGGGATAGCATTTCAATGGACTTTGTAACGGGATTACCTAGTACCTTGAGAGGACATGACTCGATATGGGTGATTATTAATAGGCTTACGAAGTCAACATACTTTATACCTATTAACATCACATATCCGATTTTGAAGTTGGCAGAGATTTACACCAGAACAATTGTGAAGTTACATGGTGTTCCTTTGTGTATCGTGTCACATAGAGATCCGAGGTTTACTTCTGATTTATGGAAAAGTTTGCAAGAGGCATTGGGATCTAAGTTGAGGTTAAGTTCGGCGTATCATCCTCAGACTGATGGTCAGACCGGGAGGACTATTCAGTCATTGGAGGATCTGTTGAGAGCATGTGTTCTTGAACAGGGAGGTTCGTGGGATACTTATCTTCCGTTGATTGAGTTCACTTATAATAACAGTTACCATTCTAGTATTGGGATGGCACCTTTTGAGGCATTGTATGGTCGGAGGTGTAGGACTCCATTGTGTTGGCATGAATATGGTGAAAGTGTGGTACTTGGACCTGAGATTGTTCGAGAGACTACTGAGAAAGTGAAGCTTATCCGAGAGAAGATGAAGGTTTCTCAGAGTAGACAAAAAAGTTACCATAACAAGAGAAGGAAAGATTTAGAATTTCAAGCTGGTGATCATATGTTTTTGAGAGTCACACCCGTGACAGGTGTTGGGCGAGCTCTAAAGTCTAAGAAGCTCACTCCTTGTTTTATTGGTCCATATCAGATATCAGAACAATTTGGGAAGGTTGCTTACCGAGTGGCGTTACCGCCGAACCTTGCTAATTTGCATGACGTGTTTTATGTATCGTAACTTCGGAAGTATATTCCCGATCCGTCTCATGTGATTCAGATGGACGATGTGGAAGTACGGGATAATCTCACAGTGGAGACGATGCTGGTGCGAGTCACGAATCGCGAGATGAAGATTCTAAGGGGAAAGGAGATTGCATTGGTGAAAGTTGTCTGGTTAGGAGCTGTTGGAGAGAGTATGACCTGGAAGTTGGAGAGCAAGATGCGAGACTCCTATCCCGAGTTATTTGAACCAGGTAAACTTTTATTTTCGTGGACGAAAATATTCTAAGTGGGGGAGAGTTGTAACACCCCGATATTTAATTATTTATTTAATTAAATATTGTTTTGAATATTTTATTTTTAATTCGAATTTTTATCGTTGAAGTCGGGATTATTTTATTAAGTTGGAATAATAATTTAATCAGGCTTATATTGGTATAAATAAGTTGGAGTAACATTTTACTAGTAAGCTTAGAATTGATGTTGGGCTTAAGTGTGGTGTCACGAAGTAATAAGGAGGGTGTATTGGTTAGGCCCATTTAAGTTACTAAGAATTGAATAATAGTATTTTATTAGAAAAATAGAAGAAATAGAGAAAGTGGTGTTATCAGGAAAAATAAATAAGAGAAAGGAGAATAGGGTTTGTGAGAAGAGGAGAAGAACGAGGAAAAGTTATTGCTAGGGCCAATCTCAGAAATTCCATTGAAGCTTCCTTAAGTGCTTTCAAAAATCAAACCAGGTAAGGGTGGGTTTCCTATACTATAATGGATTGTATGATACTTGTATGTGGGAAATTGTATGTGAAATCGTTACTATTTTATTGACTTGTGCTTGGCTTGTGTTGTTGTGATAATAAAGATTAATATTGATTCAGTTATAGAACTGTCCATGAAAATATATGAGTTGCTGTGTTATTGTGTGGGTTGAGTTGGATTAGGAGACATAAGGATTACTGAAGCAATATAGAAACTACGCATAGAGAATTAAGAAGAAGAAATGGAATGGGGAGGTTGCCGTTTGGCAACTTGTGGATGTGTCGTTGGGAACTGGTTGCATGTGGGGGTGCTGTTGTTCGACAGCCTTTAGATGAAAGAGGGAGTGCCGATCGACACTAGGCAAGGGTGGGAGAGAAGTGCCACTTTGGCACTGTGAGGCAGGGGCACTTGCTTCTGTCTGTTTTCTCTGTTTTCTCTGTTTTTTTCCCTCTATGGCACTATACTGCATAATTTTTAATAGATATCAGTAATGGCTCATAGAAGTACATAGGAATGCCACTGTTTTCAATGACAGTAAATTAATTTAGTTGCCATAAACTAGTTTTATATGGAAGAATGGCACACCCATTAGTTGCATAATAAGTTAGCAATTTTAGGGAGAACAAATAACAGTAGACTTTATATATTTCAAAGGGTTGAATTAATATTTTATTGGTGATGAAAATAATTTAGCAATGGGATTAATTGATTAAGTTGGTAAATAATTAGAGACGAGTTAATTAACTCGGTATGTTGGTATATTGATGTATTTTGCGAATTGACCGAAATGTCATTTTGTTTCGATATATCAATGGTGAATAAATGTTGTGTATTTACCCTTGATTAATTGGTGATAATGGTGATATAGGACTTTGGCCAATGTTGAAGGTGTAAATTGTTGTTATGTTGACCTTTATTATGTAGTTGTCGTTGTTGCGTTGCCAAGTTATGGTTGTTTATATCATCGTATAGCATAGCATAGTATTAAAGTTGGCCTGGATTGGCATGTTCTAAGTTAGAGCAGATGCTCACCACGTGGGCCTTTATTGGCAAGATTTATGTTAAGGGCTTATTACTTATGCCTCGGTTGTCGCACACTTTTTCTTGGCGCTCAATCGCGACAGTGATGATTTGAAATAGAAATGTAGCGGTAAATATTTGAGATTAAGCCATCAATTGACTTATCTCAACACAATGAAGTCGCCACCGCACTTTATTGTTTCCAAAGGGAAATGGGAAAAAAGCGAACAAAACTCAAAAAGATCAGAGATCGAGGTACGAGGGTCGGTTATGTAAAGGGAAGGTATTAGCACCCTAAGCATCTACGGTACTCCGTAGGATCCACTTCGTTTCGTTTCTTTTAAAATGAGTGTTATGTAGAGGTTTACTTGCTAAAGGAAAAGAATGAATGTTTATTTGCAAATAAAAGAAAATGATTTTTTTTTGTTGCTCGCTTTGGGTCGTAAGACTTAATGCCTACGTACTCCCTCGTGAAATGGGAAAGTCAGAGCATCGTAGTTCGACTTGAAAAGACTTATCTGTAGATTATTTTTAAACAAGGAGACAAGTCGTCATTGTTAGGAGAGAAATCTCGACTAACGCCCACAAGGTGTGAGAAAGATGGACCCTGCGTCAACAAGAGTGAGGGTTTGAGAACGCCTCTGGTACTCAAGTGGAAAAGTCGACACCTTTATAACTATAGGGATAGGAGAATGTTGCTCGACTATCAATGAATCATGTCTCATCTTGAAAAAAGTTTTGAATGGTAAAGGTGCTCGAGCGCACAAAAAGGTTTGAATGAGTTGAAATGTTTTTGTTAATTTTGAAAGAAATGTCAAAGTATGATTAAATGAATTGAAGTTTGTTTAAAGAAAAGAAGTTTTAAAAGAAAAGGCACTCGACAAAGTCGAGGTTTATTATGAAAGCGGTTTGAGTTTAAAAACAAAGAAGATTTTGAAAGAATATGAGAAGGTTTCGAAAATTAAAGAAGATGGAAGGAGATGATGGGACTATCCTAAAGCATAAGGTAAAAGCTAAGGAAGAGAACCGTCTAAACAACAAGAAGCCAATACTTGACATTATGGGTCAAGATAGAATTCCCATTCTTTGGAGTGAAACCCAGCAAGCAAAGATACTAGACCTCTTGAGAAGACCAAACTTCAAGTGTATCAAGTCTTTGAAACAATTGGGCAGAGTAACGGCTGTATACGGGTGAATTCCAGATTACAAACAAAGTATGTAATCATAATAACATGCACACAAAACAAATAAACAACCCAATGTCTTGAGGTAAACCCCAAAAACTCTAGAAAAAATATCAACTAAGGTCACAAGGTCTCCAATATAACCCAAGGTCTCTAATCCTAAGTCCAAGAAGTCAAATACTCCATAATGCCAAGGATAGTAACCAAGTAGTCCAAGTGTCATTAATGTTTTTTATAGTTCATGTTGATTATTAAGTGTCTTAAAAAGAAAAGAAAAGCTCAAGTGAGCAAAATAAAAATGACATAAAAGTAAATTCCCAAGTGAGCAAAGATGAAAATAGCATGAAATGTAAATGCTTAAAGTAAATGGTACATAAAGCATAAAAATAAAGGCATAAAGTAAAGTCAATTGTTAGAAATTAGTGGTTAGTTGGATGACCATCTTGAAACTTGCATTTGGAACTTATTAGAGGATTGGTAGAACCAAAGCCTCCATACAAAAAGTTGCATTTGCATCTTGTCAAGTATATCATCCATTTTGGAATCCTCAAAAAGTAACATGTAATGATCAACGATGTTTAAGTGATCCGCGTTGACCAAAAGTGATGTAGATCCATTAGAGGATTGGTAGAACCAAAGCCTCCACACAATGAATCTCAAGGTTATTGGATCAAAGAGATCAAATTAACATACTTGGGCTAGCAATCATAAGTTGGGGCCACGAATGATCATTTATTCGAATCGGGACAAAATTTAGCGTTATGTTAAGCAATCGTAAGTGGACTTATGTAGAAGTGGCACCTATTTTGAGGCTGGTCAATAGCAATATATGTACTTCATGTTTGGATAAATGATATAGAGATCACCATCCCTTAACATGTAGCACAATTAAAAAAGAAAGGGATAAGATGAAGAGGGAGGGGAATGATAAGCTAATTTGGATCACCACCTCAAAATTCTTTCATCTTTAAATTCAACCACTCCTCTAGATGGATTAAAGCACTAAACATACCATTAATCCAAAGCACCAAAAATGAATTAAATAATTCAGTCTTAGGTAGATTTGAATTGATGAACATTTATCCAACTTCATCTACATCACAAAGTCCATTGATTTTAAAGAGAAATTGGATATTTAAAATTGCAATCCAAACCAACAATCAAAAGGAGTGAGTAGAGTAAGCATTTTGGATCAAAGCTGCCCCAAAACAAGGCAAAAAAGTGCATTATGTCCCTATGTAAATCGATTGCACTACTGTGTAAATCGATTTACACAGTACAATTTTCAAAAATCTGCGTGAAATTGCTTTTGTGCAATCGATTGCACTGTTACTGCAATCGATTGCACGCTGTTACAGACAGCAAAACAGCATTTTAAAAGGCCAAATTCTTGTTCAAACTTTCCATCAAATACCTTATGATCATGGATCCAATTGAGCACGAAAATTCCATCAAATTATGAGAAAATAACACCATTGGAATCACAAAATAATGCTCAATGAATCAATCCCAAATATCACCAAGAGATCACATTGTGAAAGATGAATTATCCAACTTACCAAAGGTAGATCTAGAGAATTATCAAAACAACTTCAAGAATTTGCTTCAATTCAACCACAAGAGTCAATTGCTCAAGCTTGGATGTAGAGAATTGATGGAGAAAAAGTGTTTGGATGAAGGTTTAGCTCAAAGATTAGTAAGCTTAAATGCAAAGCTTACTAACTTTTTGAAAATGGAGCTTTGAGTGAATTTGGTAGATGGAGAGAATTGAGAGATTTTTTAGCAAGGTGGATTTGGCTATCAAAAGCTTGAAATTTGAATGAAATGAGGGCTCTATTTATAGAGTTTGGAATTGTGATTAGTGGTAATTTAGTAATTGATTCTTGGAGCCAAAATTTGAATTAATGATAATTCTTTCAAAAATTAGAGCCAAATTGGAGCCAAAAATTTGACAAGCTTGAAATGCTGATTTTTTTTTAAATTTTCACGCTGTGCAATCGATTGCACTATAGTGAAAATCTATTTGCACAGTGTATTTTTTCAAAAATTATGCAAAATGCACTTTGTGCAATCGATTGCACTCTAGGAGCAATCGATTGTACAGTGAAAAAAAATGAAGATTTTTTAATTCTTTTTCCTTGCAAATAGAGATTTTAGGGAAATAATACCGAAAAACCTTATTTGCCATATGCTTCGACTCGGTACCTACAAAAAACAAATATGCAAAGACAAAGACAAATATTTTTTGTGTATTTTGATTAGACGTTAGTCAACAACACAAGAGCAAACTTAAAGATAGGATGCAAATGTGATGAATGAAGCTATTTATTAATGATTGTGACTGAATGACAAAAATATGGTATGAAAGTGCGACTGAAAAAGTTAGGGGCAAAATTTAGGGTACAACATCGGTAAACTGGAAATTTCTAAGTTGGGAGTTCTGCTCCAATGGTACAACATGCATTTGCATAATTGAGTCGCATTTGGAGTCATTGATTTGTTATTCATTTGAAGTGTTGTTTATGCACGGTAATATTATAAGTTGAATTGAGGTGTTGGAGAATGGTACTGTTTTATGTTGATTTGGTATGAAGTGGTGATTTTACATAAACTGATTCCGATATATTATTTATCATATGTTCTATTATGGTATTCGATATCTCACCCCTTCTGTTTGAATGTTACCCTTTGTTGGTAACGTGCAGGTAACCAAGAGGAGTAGCCGTTAGCATTGTTAGTTCGAGTTTGGTGTCATTTTCTCTGATACGTAGCACTCAGGGAGAAATGAACGCTTGTCTTATTTGTTGTTTATTTGTCGAACCTTATGTTGTTATTTGAGGAGTTATCATATTGATGTTGTTTTATGATTCAAAAGATACTATGTCTCATATGGAGAATTATTATGAATCCGCTGCGTGATTAATCGAAGTTGGTTTATGTTATGAAGACTTTATTCATGAGTTGTGTTCATTCTGTTTTCTTTAAGTGTTATGTATCTATTCTAAAAGCATGACAGGTTTATGTGTTGAATGTGTAACATCCTGATTATTTTAGAAATTTTGCACTCTGATTTTCCGTAAATATGTTTGGGGTAGAATTGGGGTGTTACATAACGTATCATAGCTGACACCAATTCAATCTACACAAAACAAGGCCAAAACTTCTCAGCTAGTAGCAACTCTAATCTTTGGTACCTGAGTGATGCTGTATAAAGCATCATTCTAATAGAAGGGTGAGATATCATAAAAATATGAAAGGATATATAATAATGAGTGTGATGTGGTGGGACAACTGACTTGAGGTTTTTCATTTGTGTTCGCAAATGTTGCGGTTAGCAAGAGTCGCCACCGACTTTTCTTTTATCCAAAAGGAAAGGTAAAAAAGCACAGGAAAGACCTTTGAGATTGTTTTTGAGTTCGAGGGGGTAGATTATGAAATGGGAAGGTGCTAGCACCTTTTTCATACATGGTTTTCCGTGGGCTCTTAGTTACTTGTTTAGATCACTTGCTTTGCTTTGTTTTGTTTGAAATGGTGCTTGGTGTGGTTTTGAAAGTATTTTGAAAAGAGGCCACTCATTTAGGCAATCTTTGTAATGATTCTCGTTCGTAAGAATGTATACAAAGATGTTTGTCTTTTGAAAATATTTTCAATGTTTTGTAAGAGGTTTTGAAATGTGTGTGTGTTTGTTTTTGAAAAACAACAAGGATTGTTTTGAAATGTAACAAGTAACTAGAAGCTATCTACCTACTCAAATGTCTTTCTTGTGCATTTTTATTCCTTTGACATTGTTGATTTACCATTGATTTGGTTAACAACCCTATCTTTGGATGTAAACGGGACGGACGTGGGTCATCGTATGACCATGGTAGCAATATTTCCAAGTATCTTAGCAATTTTGAGGGACCAAGATCATTTTGTTTTAGGCAACCTTGAATAGTGTCATCGAGGGTCTATGATCTCATGTTTGTTTTATTTTGCCAAGACACTTCGCGTGTGTAACATGGTCATTTTTATTTAGGCAACCAAGTGGGAGAAACCCTAAGGGTGCTTGTGTGCAATGTGTATCATTTTCATGCTTTTGTATCGCATTAGGGTTTTCTATTTGTCTTGTTTTTTTGTTCTTGTCATGCAAACCCTAGTTTACTAAACATGGTATAAAAGCAATAAATTGCGTAAAATAAACTAAGCTATTACAACAATTATTATGGGAGGGGGGATACAAGTTTTTGAATGGGGATTTTGCACAAATATAAACCTAAAAATACTATTACAACCCAATTGAATATTGCGTAAATTAAATAAACGTACAAGTATTAAAAATGCAATGCAATGTATTTATGTAAAAAATGTTTTGGTTTTTGTTTTTTGTATGAGAAAATAAATTAATTTAAACCCTAAAAAATAAGGAAAAATAATATATTTTTGGAAGGGGTAAAACCCTAGTTTTTAATTAAAAAGAAAATAAATGTTCTATATTTATTTTGTCCATTTTTTGTACAAGAAAATAATAGATAATATTATATTTGGATATTAAAAATTAAATAAGTTATAGAAAATAATAGATAATATTATATTTGGATATTAAAAATTAAATAAGTTATAGAAAATAAATATTTTATGTGTATAAATAATATAATAAAAATATTAAGTATTATTAATTTTATTTACAAATTTATTTAAGAAAATAAAGTCTATTATCCTAACAAACTATTTTTTCATGCAAAAAAATAAAATAAAAATGCAAAAAATAAAGAAATTTATTTTTTATGATTTTTATGATTCAGAAAAATAAATAAAAGTAATAAATATGAAAATATAAAAAGAAATATGAAAAATAAAACAAATGAGCCAGGGGGTGCAAATAGTGGGCCAGGAGGGTGTGAATAGCAAAAACAAAAAGCCCAATGCAACAAAAAAAGCCCAGAACAGCAACTTCGTCCCTGTCCTTGGTTTCTTCTTCGCGCGCTAGTTCAAACCTGCAACTTTCACATGCTTACACAAAAACAAAAACTTATAACATGAAGCTTGTGGAATTTAATCTCACAATTCTAATCATATAAAATTTGTAAACTAACTCTCAAAGATCAGTGAGAATTTTGGCAGCCCTAATTCGTGACCTAACTTTTTCATGAACTTCAAGCTTCAAATTCTCTCAGCATAGTTAATATAAATGAAAAGTATGCATATGTACAGCTTCACCATGTTATGGACTACATTTTTTCTTCATAAATCGTGGCTTGAGGATGCCTATTCAGAGAGATAGAGTTCATGAAAATACCTCATTCAGTTGGATTTGGATAGAGCAATGTAGGGACTTTAATGGAGGCCTGAGGATCGTGTGAGCTTCCTTGAACTTCCTTCAAGCTATTCCAATGCTTAGTTTTCTTTGAGGATGGCTGAAACTCTTTGCACAAGTCAAGTTGCAAGCTTCCAAAGTGAAAATGGAAATGGCTGAAGCAGGGCTTACAGAAACAGGGTAAGGGCTTGGATTGCTTTGGTTTGATATGTAGAAGGTGTTTGAAGTGTTAAAATACAAAACGCACGAGCCAAAAATGTATTGGCTATGGTTTTGCAGAAATCTGTATGTTTGGACAGAAAATTGGAGTTTTTGTGTTTTAGAGATTTTCAGATGTAAAGCAACCGTGTTTTGGTTTGTAACCAGTTTGTAAATATGTAGATAAATGATACAAAGTCCACCTCTTACTAGCTGTAAAAGTTCTAGCACTTTTTGCAACTTTTCTTGCATTTGAAGAAAAGTGAAGTGACCATACTAACAGACATGTCCTTGCTTGCTTGAGAGCTGAAATGCACTTGTACAAATTTCTTGAGACCTGTGGAAGTTGTTTGTACCAAAGGGACAAGTCCAAGGCTCAAGATTTGTAAAGTTGCAAAATCTCACCTTTATGAAAATGGCATTGTAACCTTTATGCCTAAAATGGAATTATCTCTTGTACAATGCTCCAAAAGCAAAGATAAAGCCTTTATCTTCTGATTTTGCATTTAATTATGGAGTGTAGAATGAGTTTAGGACCTGTAAAGCAAGATTCAAACATCAAAGATCTGATTTGCAACTTGATGCTATGTGAAAATGGCATGAACAAAAGTGATAAAATGCTAACTTCTCCTCTTCGATTCTCCCTAACCAAAAATGATCTTGGATAGTTCTTGGACATTTTGGAAAGCTTGTAATATTCTCTATAATCCATATTTGAAATTAATTTTGAGATACCTCTTGGAACTAGGTGAAAAATGTCCATGAAGTTGGGTCCAAAAACTACCTAAATTAGGGCAAAATTTCACTAAGTTATTTAGTTCATGGACCTATATTCACAAATTCATAACTTGAGATCCAAGCATATTTTGGGAAAAGTTTGTGAAGAAAAGTTGTAGATTTCATGGAGGACTACAACTTTCATGTTGGAAGTTTTCTTTGAATCAAATTTCATCATGGTGAAAAAGTGGTGAAAAGTTGGGAAAAAATAAGAAAGTTTCCATACTTAGAAAAATTCTAAGTTATGAAAATTTTCAAATTCAAAACCCTAATTTTCAAAATTGGTTTTCTTGGTGAACAAGTTTCATATTTTGACATATCTTGATGAATTATGACCCTTGGCACTTGATTTTGACCAAAAAGTCAAAGTTTGACTTTTCAGTGTACAGTTGACTTTTGATCAGTTGACTGCAAAATTCATTTGTCAATCCAATGAACTTGAGATCTTTTGAACCATGTAATTAGGTAAAGATTATGCCATTGAAACTTTGAAATAATTTTTGAACTCAATTGGTCATTGGCTAGGTTAAAAATCAGAAATTGCCCTTTCTCAGTCAAAACCCTAATTTTGACTATTTTGCCCTTTTGATGATTTGATCAAATTTCTTGAGGAGTTGTGATCCAAACTTGATCAAATGGTACATATGAGTCTAAAATGTTGATGTGGATAAAAAATTATGAAGTTTGACTGTAAATTGGTCATGGTTGACTTTTCCCCCAATACAGTTGATTTTTAGGTCCACTGTCCAATTGACTTATCAAAATGTGGTTCAAGGCTTGAAACTTAACATGAGCAATATTAGGAGTCCAAGATGAATTATGAAAGTCACATGAAGCATTGGTGGTCCAAAAATATTTGTGCAAACTCAAACCCTAATTTTGGGGTATCAGTGCAAGATGAGAGGTCTTGAGCTGACCAAACCCTAATCTTGTCTTGAGTCCAAGAAGTCTTGTGAGAAAAATCTTGATAAATGAGAGGGCAAATTTTGGGGTACAACAGCTTCCCCTGTTCAATCTTCTTGAACCTGAAGAGTTAGATTGGCGAGTTTTGTCGTTCGTGACTCGAAGGTAAAAGATGATTGGACACTAGAGTGCCTATAAATTTGCACTCAACGAAGTGTAGTGGATGGAATGGGATTAAAGATGTCATTTGGAGAGGTGATAGAATCTTGTTGGAGATGGGATTGTAGATGCCATCCAAGAGTGTTTGCTGAGTTGTAAGTTGTAAGTCAAAAGAATAAGTATCAGAATGGTGTCTGCGCCTGGAACGTATCTGAGCTGTATCTGGGGACTTGAAATCTGAATGAGAAACAGAATAGCATCCGTGTCTGGAGCGTATCTGAACTATATCAAAAGGTTGAATCTGAATAAGTAACATAATGACTTCTGTGTCTGGAGTGTATCTGAACTTGAAATTTGAACGAGTATCAGGATGGCATCCGTGTCTGGAGCGTATCTGAACTGTATCAAAAGGTTGAATCTGAATAAGTAACAGAATGACTTCCGTGTCTGGAGTGTATCTGAACTGAAATCTGAATGAGTAGAAGAATGACTTCCGTGTCTGGAGTGTATCTGAACTGTAAACTGAATGAGTATCAGAATGGCTTCCGTATCTGGAGTGTATCTGAGCTTGAAATTTGAATGAGTATCAGGATGGCAACCGTGTCTGGAGCGTATCTGAACTGTATCAAAAGGTTGAACCTGAATAAGTAACAGAATGACTTCCATGTCTGGAGTGTATCTGAACTGTATCTGAAAGCTGAATCTGAATGAGTAACAGAATGTGTTGTACCCCAAAATTTTCCCTCCCATACTTCTTAAGACATTTCAAGAATAATCTCCAAGTGGCTCAAGATTGCTCAAGAGTTGGACAGTCAAATCATCTCCTAAGGCAGTCAATCTCAAATTAGGGTTTTGTGTTGCATCAAGGTTCTTACATCCAAATGACCTCAACTGCTCCCCAATGCCTTAATATGTTCTCAAGTTCATCCATGTCAAATTTCAAGCCTTGCAGAGGAAGTTTGGTCAGTCAATTGCTCAAGAGGTCCAAAAATCGACCGTGCTAGGGCAAAAGTCAACTGTGACCTACAAATAGTCAAACCTTAATATTTTTTGTCAAAATTATAATTTTGAAGTATAATTCATCATTTGATCAAGGGTTTATCATGATTAATCAAGGATTGCTTAAAATTCATCAAGATTCAAAAGTTGCTAAATTAGCGTTTTGTAGGAAAAGTCAACTCAACTTTGACCAAGCATAACTTTCTCATACTTTATGAGAAATTACCCATCGAAAGCTCATTTTGAAGAGGATGCAGTTTCCTACAATACATCTTCACACCCCAAGATCAAGAAATGCACTCACAAGAAGTTACAAATTTGGACATTATAGGTCATTTTTGAAAGTCAACAAAAACACTTTTTTTCCAAAGCTTATAACTTGCGCATGGAATATCAAAATGAGATGAGGTCGAAAGGGTTGGTTAGAGGACATCTCAAGGTTTCTAAAAAGTCCAAGAACACCACTGAAAGTTCAAAATTGAAGAAGTTATGAATTGTTGAAGTTGGGCATTTTTCCAAAATTGCCAAAAGTCAACTATCCCCAAAGCTTCAAATTTTGTCAAATGGGTCCACTTTTTTCCACTTGATTTGATTTTGTCACACCACACACGTGTCCTATATTCAGTCTTGTGTCCATTCATTGATTTTTCTATTTTATTTGATTTTTATTAATTTAATTCATTTTAAATCAATTTAAATCCAAATAAAATCCAAATATTGATGAAATAGGATCTTTTTGATTGATACAGTTTTCAATTATCATCATGCACAGGATCAAACTCGTATCAAGCCATATCATGCACAAAATATTGGATTTGGGACATTTTTGGAAGCTTTGTAATGGAGGATCATATCAAATCTTAAATCATCAATACACAAGGATTCAAGCCCAAATATTTGACCTAATACAATGCCTTATACATATACAACACAAAGCATACGAGTTCAAGGGCTAGAGGCTGCATAATCAGAAAAACCAAAACTTGAAAAAGCTTGAAAAAACTTGAAACTGAAATCAGTCTTGGAGTCGAATTCAAGGCCAAAACTCAACGTGGTTCTCTTGCTAGACATCCACTGAGTCTATTGCAATCAAAACCAAGCCCTCTCCTCTCCAGAATCGCGATGTAAGTCCCCCTGAAACTCGCCTTTCAGTTGAAACCGCATACTCTTATTCTTGCATCTTTTTGCCAAAATCTTTGCACAATCATGCTAATCGGTCCACTTAGAGACTTTCTGCATTAATCAATTGAGTTTTCATGGCCTGTAATTCCATACCCGAAACTAGGGTTTGGTTTTCTTGTTTTTAGGCGTTTCAGTTTCAGGTAAAATCAGCACTATCAATGGCCATGAGTGTGTTCAGGAAGAAGAGACGAGTATGATGGTGGTCTCAGAATTCGTTTTCATGGCCTAGAGAAGATATTAGGAGAGTCATACGGATTTTGCTGCGGATGAAAATCCGCAGGTAAAATAACCAGGTTTCGTTGGAGAAGATGAAGACGTGCCTCTTCCCTATTGGACGGTTTTGAACTTGGCACGTGTTTTTTTAATTCCAGCATATTAATTGTTTTGTCTTTATAATAATTGCTATCTATCCATTAACAAACAAAGTGCGCTGGTTGAGTTGGTAGTGGAACTCTTGCATTGGCCTACAGGACCTGGGTTCGAATCCCAAGTCCCCATATTATTTGTTGCATTTTTCAGCTAAGCAATCCCATGCAGTATCAAAGGCGTAACATATCATGGACCCTCCTTCAGATGCTTACCAGATGGCCCCAGGCCAGATCTGGCAGTTCAAAGATGATGGTTTATGGTGAGGCCTAGTCAACGTGTCACATAGAATCTGGAAGTCAACCCAGGCTTGCAGCAAATGGGCCAACGAAATTACCAGTTTCACCCCCTTTCCAAGCCCAACACCCTTTGGTTTATTTCTTCTTTTTATTTCATTTAATTATATTGTTTATTTAATTATTTTCATTATTATTTTTAACTAACAAATCATTTTTTCCTCATAAATCAAAAATACAAAAAATATGTTTTATTTGTTAAAATTAAAATCACCACCTTATTTTTTTTAATGAATTAATTTAATTAATTTAGTAAATTAGGAAATAACTTTAATATTTTTTGCATTAATTAAAATTAATTTAGATTATTAGGTTTTATTAATTTTTAATCAAATTTATTTTATATCTCTAAATATAAAAAAAATCCAAAAATATCTTTTTTTTAATAAATTTATTTATTTAATTAACTTAGATTTAATTCCTTTTAATTCAAAAATAAACCAAAAAATCACTTTCTTTCAAAAAGGGTCAAAACCCTAAAAAATGCACCCGATTTAATTTTCTCGCACGCGATCCATATTTTCATACTATTGTACTTGCTTCCAGAATGTAATAGCTTTAAATAGGACTTTAATTATTTATCGCTTTATTTTACTTTCCGCATTTTAATTTCAAGGGTTTGTTTTTGGCGATGTAAATAGCCGACGCCTTGTAATAGTTTTAGATTTAATTTCCGCAATTTAAATTCTGCAACTATACACTGTTAGATGTTTGATAATAGGAAATGCATGACAAGATCAAATGTATGAACTTAAAATCAACATAGCTCACCCATGACATGTTTAAAGATAAAATTAACCGAAACAACTTACTCGCACATGCGCACTCTTAGGGTACACCTCACTTGGTTGCCTTTGAACGTGGTCATTGAGTATAGGAAGTTTTAGAGGTCGTCCTCTTGTCCAAAGATCATAGTTGCCTCGAAACGGTTGCCTCGGATAAAATGATCTAAGACATTAGGGTTACCGCTAAGGCGTCCTAACATTGCTTTAGTGACCACACGTCCCTTAATCGAATTGAACCTTAAACTCCAACGACGGTGCTACCTACTCATCCATAGTGGGATAGCATTGTCTAAAGGACACTAGCACGGTTTAATTCCTTTTTCGAGTAGGTAGATGATTCTTAAGTACTTGCTCCTTTTAAAATAAAACAAAAACTTTTCGCACTTACACCTTTCAAACAAAAAACTTCTTTCAAACCCACAATCACAAAGAGAGCAAAAGTTTTGAAAACAATTGAGCAAGTACCTAAGAGCCCGTGGATAACCACAGATAGAAAGGGTGCTAACACCTTCCCTTTCTATAATCTACCCCCCGGACCCGAGAAACATCTCGAAAAAGGAATTTTTCTGTGCTTTTTTCCTTTCCTTGTTGGATAAAATAAAAGACGGTGGCGACTCTTGCTTACCGCGACATTTTGCGAAAACAAACGCAAAACGCAAACCAGCATTCCAAAAACAGTCACTTCTCTTCCCACCGTATCACAGAACTGGCGACTCTACTGGGGATGATCTAAGTGGGGTGTACCTTAGGATTAGATCATTGTGTTTTTAATTATATGCTTTGTATGATTTATATTTGTGGGCTTGTATCGGAGTTTCTATAGATCCTAACCCGGATCTGGTGATACCCTTTAGGTAAGTAGCAATAAACTGTGAGAGAAATGTACGGCGTAGACCGATACGGTTGAAGCAGTAGCTACATTGGTGTGGCACTTTAGTCTGTACCGATATCCCTTGTGTTGGAACGAGGAGAATATGGGTCTTCTAAGGGGTCATTAAGCACCAATTGACCTTAGAACCTTTAAATTGACCAACTTGGCCATAGAACAGTAGCAGTATGCTACACTCATTGAGACTAAACTCTCGTGATGATTTCGGCCGCAAGAAAAGGTTGCTAAACTAGAATTATGACCGAGTGAGGGTAGTCAGTGATATTGAGATCCTCTAGAACCCGGTTACTATTTTTAGGACAGGTTTAAACCAACTGAACTGAAAGAGGGTAGTACCTAAGCTCCTTGCCAGCCTGAAATCTAAGGGCTCTCTGTGTGACTTGTGTGCCTTTACCATGTTTGCTATTTGTGGATACTTGTGGTGTGCCTTTTATCATGACATCATGACATCATAACATTGCATACATCTTGCATTGGACTAACCTATTTCAAAGACATGAGGGATTCATCTTTGCTCTGTTTTGTAGGTCTTCATGATGCCCATGCGTAGGAATACCATCAGGATTAACTTTGTCCAAGTTCCCACCTTGCTTAAAGATCTGATTGCCAAGATGCCTGATACTACTTCCTTCCTCAGGAGACATGGTCATCTTCTCAGTTTGGTCACCTCCAAATTGGACGAGCAGATGATGAGTGTCCTAGTCCAGTTCTATGATCCGTTGTACCATTGTTTTACTTTTCAAGACTATCAGCTGGTTCCCACCTTAGAAGAGTTCTCTGAGCTGCTCGGTATCTCTATTCTGGAGCAGACCCCGTTTACTGGTTGGGAAAAGATCCTTAGGCCCGAAGAGATTGCTGCAGCCCTTCATTTGACAAAAGAGGAGGTAATGACTAATTGGGAGACTAGAGGTGGAGCAAAGGGCTTTCTGACTAAGTTTTTGGTTGGTAAGGCTAATTACTTCTGGGATAGCCTAGACTTCAAGGCATTCGAGGATATTCTGGCTTTTTTGATATATGGGTTGGTATTTGTTTCCGAACTCTGACTCCTTTGTTGATGTTAATGCGGTAAAAATCTTCATCTCTCGGAATCCGGTATCCACTCTCTTGGGTGACATTCTTCATCACCTCTATGCTCGTACTGCCCGAAAGCGGGGGACCTTGATGTGCTGTGCTCCCTTATTGGCAAGGTGGTTTATTTCGCACCTTCCCAAGTCAGTGCTGAAGAATAAAGAAGGCATGGGCTGGGCTTATATGGTTATGTCTCTCTCACATAATGACATTATCTGGACTCTCAAGGGTATGGATGAGGTGACTATCATCAATCGTTGTGGGGAATATCCCAATGTTCCACTGTTAGGAACCCATGGAGGTATTTCTTACAACCCATGCTTAGCTCTACGTCAGTTCGGGTGTGCTAGAAGAGAAGGACCTCATGAGATGTTAATGCCTAGTATCATCTTTGATTTTCAAGGGGATAGCGACGAGCAACGTCGCAGATTCATAAGGGCTTGGGATAGAGTTCACCAATCTGATCCATATGAGCTGGGCCCAAAGACTTCACTTCCGATGGAGCCATATCTCAGATGGGTCTGTATCCGTGCCCAAAAGCTGGGTATTCCATATGAAGCCGTCCAGCCTGTCACTCTTGAAGTTGCTAATGAAGAAGGAGTTCTTCCAACCATCCTCCATCCTTATATGCCCACTGACATTGGGGCACTGAAAAGGTCTTGGATGCAACTGAGGGAGGAACGAGATTCTTAAAGAGAGAAGTTCAACGAGCAAGAGTAGAAGATCCAGAAGTTGACTAGGCAGTTGGAGAACGAGTGGATTCTCAACGACTATGTCCGCACTGATAAGAAGAGACCATGGGAGCATTGATTGACCTTTGATGATTTCCTTTCCAGTTTTTATTTACTTTTCGATAATTCTTTTCATGTAACACCAACAATTTGAATTCCAAAGTTTATCTAATAAAGTGTGTTTCCTTTCTGGTTTACAAATTTGAATCTCCCGATTGTCTTTGAAATCATAATCATACGCATTTCATCCCATGCACTCCATAACAGGTACCCATTACAGGTCTCTTATCTTCTTCGTTGTTTATTTCAGCACTCATCATGTCTGCTGAACCTTCAACTGAGCAAGCCATCAAGGCCCTACAGGCCCAGAATGCCCAATTTCAAGAGTTGTTCATGAATCTAGCTAAGGGTCAGCAAGACCTGAAGACCTTGATTCTGAAAGAGAAGAAGAAGAAGAAGAAGAAGAAGAAGAAGAAGAAGAAGAAGAAGAAGAGGACAATCCTGTTTAACATGGGGCACGGGTTTGGAAACCGGCTACATAATGAAGTTGATCTAACTACCTCATCTGGAGGGAAAGATAGTCAAGAAGAAATGAGGGCTCCTAGCCCTGTGGTCTCCGACAACGAGATGGACTTCGATGAAGAACAGTATCCTCCTGCTGAGGACAAATACAAGCAACTGGAAGACCGGTGAGTGCTATGGAAGTTCAAAAAGTGCCTGGTCTGGATTTTGGTGATCTGGGTCTATCATCTGGGGTGGTGATTCCCCACAAATTCAAGGCACCGGCCTTTGCTAAGTATGATGGAGTTTCTTGTCCGAAGCTGCACCTCTGGTCATATGTGAGGAAGATTCAGCCGTACACCGCTGATAAGAACCTATGGATCCATTTCTTTCAAGACAGTCTCTCAGGGACTCAGCTTGAATGGTTCTATCAGTTAGACGGAGCCAGTATCCGTAGTTGGGAAGATTTGGCTACTGCATTCTACAAGAAGTATTAGTACAACTCCGACCTTGCTCCTACACGTACCCAACTCCAGGGTATGTCAATGGGAACGGGTGAAGGATTCAAAGATTATGCTCAGAAGTGGAGGGACCTCGCCGGTAGAGTGCAACCGCCCTTGGCTGATCGGGAGCTTGTGGACATGTTTCTGGGGACCTTGTCTGGTCCATTTTTTAACCATCTGATTGGAAGCTCCTCGTCTGGGTTTACAGAGCTAATTCTGACCGGTGAGAGGATTGAGTCTGGTATTAAGGCTGGTAAGATACAGAAGGGTGCCTCATCGAGCACCGAGAAGAAGCCGTTTAAGAAAGAGTCCAGTGTTGTCTACAGTTCGAAAAGACAGAATAGACCTGAACACCGCCAAGCTGTTAATGCGGTTGTTATTTCAAAACTTGTTGGTACTCCTCAGTACAACAATCAACAAAAGGACGAGAGACCTCGAAGGCAATTCACTCGTCTCAACATGACCTTATCTCAGATTCTGCCCCAATTGCTGAAGACCAATCATTTGATTCTAAAGGAAGCCCCAAAGAACTTAAATACAACATCACCAAGGTATAACCCTAATGCCCGCTGTGCTTATCACTCTGATAGCCCGGGGCATAACACAGATGATTGTTGGACTTTGAAGAATAAGATACAGGACTTAATTGATGCGAAGGAGATTGAGTTTGAGGTGCCCGAAAGACCTAATGTTGTGACTGCTTCTATGCCCAAGCATGGAGTGAATGCTATAGAAGAAGACTCGTTTGCGGTTTCTGTGGATGATACTGTCACCCCTCTGATGACTGTGAAGAAGAACCTTTTGCTATTCGGTTTATTTCCGGGCTGTGACGAAGGTTGCCGTATGTGTTCTATTCTGCCTACTAGTTGCCCGCTTTTGAAGTCAGGTGTCCAGCGCCTGATGGATAGTAAAGAGATCCTGTTTGAGAAGACTGTTGTTCCCTTAGTCCCTTCTGAAGAAGTTGCCATCATTACCATTTTCGAAAATTCTTCCAAGGCTCCCTCGAGGAAGCCTATTAGAATTACATCTGTTCCAAGAATCGCACTTGTGATCATCACTATTCCGGGGCCCATCCCCTACACCTCTGATAAAGCTGTCCCTTGGCACTATGGGGCCGATGTTTATTTTCGTGGAGTTAAGCAAGAGTTGGATGCTGATACTGACGTCAGCAATATTGTGGGACCTGCTAAAGTCACCCGCAACGGAAGACTTTTCTCACCTGATATCTCTCCACCAACGGCCCGAAGACCTGTTGTTATTACACCTGCCAGTGTACCTGCCACTATTCCCGTTCAAGTTCCTATTCTTACCCCTGTCACCGAGTCATCTGACACTCGGGGCAAAGGGATCACCACTGATGTGCCTGCCCAGACGGAGGCACCAAAGACGATTACTGTTGAAGCTTCTAAGCAAGAGATGGAAGAGATCCTGAATATCATCAAAAAGAGTGACTACAATGTAGTTGAACAGCTGGGGCAAACCCCGTCCAAGATTTCTATGTTGTCACTATTATTGTTCTCAGAAGCTCATGCCAAGGCTCTGATTACCTTCTTGAAGACTGCCCACGTACCACAAGAGACATCAGCTGATCAGTTTACAAATTGCGTGGCCAATTTGACTGCTGATAATGGGTTGGGTTTCTCTGACGCCGACTTGACTGCTAAGGGGAAGAATCACAACGATGCCCTGCATGTCTCCATTGAATGCAGGGGCACTACTCTTGCACATGTATTGATGGATACTGGTTCCTCATTGAACGTCTTGCCCAGGAAAGCTCTAGATCGGTTGGATTGTGAAGGGTTGGAGCTGAAACCAAGCAACATTGTCGTCAGGGCCTTTGATGGGTCTAAAAGAATGGTACATGGAGAGGTTGATATCCCGATCAAGGTTGGTTCTCAGGTCTTCAACTCTACATTCTATGTGATGGACATTCGGCCATCTTATTCTTGTTTGTTGGGTCGTCCATGGATCCACAAAGCCGGGGCCGTAACCTCAACGCTCCACCAGAAGCTGAAGTACCCGGTCAAAGGGAAGATTGTGACAGTACAAGGAGAGGAAGAGTACATGGTTAGCCACCTCAACTCTTTCCGATATGTAGAGATGAATGGGGAGTTCATTGAGACCTCATTTCAGCATTTTGAAGAGGTTCCCCACACACTGGCGTCAGCTGATACTGTTGTTGAAGATTCTCCTATGAAGATGGCTTCCCTCAAGGATGCCCGGGCTGTTGTTGAGAAAGGTGGGTGTGCAAATTGGGGACGACTCCCTAATTTTACACAAAAGACTAACAAGTTTGGTTTGGGTTTCACTGCAGAAGCTCAAAGGGCTGTTCGGAATGCACGAATTGAAAGACCTCCCGTTTTCATCAGCAACTCGGGAGTGAATGCCATTGAATACGATGTAGAAGAGTCTGAATTCGACAACTGGATCTATCCTACGACCGACGGTGGAAAATGCAACTAGACAGCAAAGGACTTCATCCCTATTACTTTTGTTACCCAGTAATGAAACTTTTGTTTTGAATTTGTAATAGACAATGTTTTAAAACTTTATGGCCCAGTGTCTTACCCGGGGCACTATGGCTTCATTTGTGAGGGCTTTATGTGTGTCATTTTCATATATCATTAATAAAAGCATTGGACATTCTTGCATTTCAAATTTTGAGCTCCTTGTTTTTCTTTATTATATATTGCAAAACAACTATTTACACACACTCACGTATACAGGTCCACATCCACTCTGGATCTCACTGGTAACGACTCTGCTACTGCTAGTTATGACTTCGAAAATCCGATCAACTTAGCCGAAGACGAAGGTGAAGATGATTGCAAAGTGCCTGGTGAACTTGCAAGACTGCTACTCCAGGAAGAGAGGGCTATACAGCCACATGAAGAGCCAGTGGAATCGGTGAATCTGGGTACAGAGACAGATAAGAAGGAAGTCAAGATTGGTGCAAATCTGGAGCTTAGTGTGAAGAAATGATTGGTTCAGATGCTGCATGACTATGTTGAGATCTTTGCCTGGTCTTACGAAGATATGCCGGGGTAGGATACTTATATTGTGGTTCATCGCCTGCCTACCAAGGAAGATTGTCCTCCAGTAAAACAGAAGGTTCGCCGAATGCGCCCAGAGATGTCTGAGAAAATAAAGGATGAAGTTATGAAACAGTTTGACGCCGGTTTTCTAGCAGTTACTTCTTACCCTCAGTGGGTGGCCAATGTGGTTCCTGTGCCGAAAAAGGATGGGAAGGTTCGAATGTGCGTTGACTACAAGGATTTGAACAGGGCTATCCCCAAGGACGATTTCCCTCTACCTCATATCGATGTTCTGGTTGACAACACCACTCAGCATAAGGTATTCTCCTTTATGGATGGTTTCTCCGATTATAATCAGATTAAAATGGCTCCTGAAGACATGGAGAAGACAACTTTTGTTACTCAGTGGGGTACCTTTTGCTACAAGGTCATGCCTTTTGGATTGAAAAATGTTGGGGCAACATATCAGCGTGCCATGGTTGCTTTGTTTCATGACACGATCCATCATGAGATTGAAGTATATGTCGACGATATGATTGCAAGGTCCCAGACTGAGGAGGAACACCTTGACCATATGCAGAAGCTGTTCGATAGGTTGAAGTTGTACAAGCTGAGGTTAAATCCGAACAAGTGCACCTTCGGGGTAAGGTCTGGTAAACTACTGGGTTTCGTTGTGAGCTACAAAGGTATTCAAGTGGATCCGGCAAAGGTGAGATCCATACAGGAAATGCCATCTCCCATAACAGAGAAAGAAGTCAGATGCTTTCTGGGACGACTGAACTACATTGCCCGATTCATCTCGCACCTGACTGCTACTTGTGAGCCAATCTTCAAGCTGCTGAAGAAAGATTAAGTAGTACGTTGGAACGATGAATGCCAGGCCGCTTTCTAAAGGATCAAATAGTATCTCCAAGAGCCTCCTATTCTAATGCCTCCAGTTGAAGGGAGACCTCTGATCTTATACTTGACAGTACTCGACAACTCAATGGGGTGTGTGCTGGGTCAACATGACGAGTCTGGCCGAAAAGAGCATGCTATTTACTACCTTAGCAAAAAGTTTACCGACTGTTAGACCCGATACTCACTGCTCGAGAAGACTTGCTACGCTTTGGCATGGGCTGCTCGCCGACTGAGACAGTATATGCTGACTCAAACTACTACGTTGATATCAAAGATGGATCCAATCAAGTATATTTTCGAAAAGCCTGCCTTGTCCGGAAGAATAGCAAGATGGCAGATGATCTTGACTGAGTATGACATCCAGTACACGACTCAAAAGGCAATCAAGGGAAGTGTGTTGGTAGACCATTTGGCATATCGGGCAGTGGATGATTACCAGTCTATGAACTTTGAATTTTCGGACGAGGATATCATGTTAGTAACTGATTGTGAGACACCTGGACCAGATGAAGAACCTGAGGAAGGATCCCGATGGTCTATGTACTTTGATGGAGCTTCAAACGCTTTGGGTAATGGCATTGGCACCGTGATCATATCTCTTAAAGGCTCTCATACCCCGTTCACCTCCCGACTATGTTTCAATTGCACCAACAACATGGCGGAGTATGAAGCCTGCATCATGGGTCTTCGAGAAGCAATTGACCTAAGGATTAAGCTTCTGAGTGTCTTCGGAGATTCTGCTCTCGTGATCAGTTAGATCAAAGGCGAGTGGGATATGAAACATCCGAACCTTATTCCTTACAAGGAGTATGTATTGACATTGCTTCCCCATTTCAAGGAGATAACCTTTGAGCACTTCCCTAGAGAGGAGAATCAGTTGGCGGATGCGCTGGTTACGATGTCTTCTATGTTCAAAGTCAATTGGGACAATGAGGCTCCCGGGATTATCATTGAAAGATTGGACGAACCTGCACATTGCTGTGACATTGAGACTGAAGAAGTAACAGAAGAACCCTGGTTTCATGAAGTAAAGAGGTACCTTGAGGCTCAGGAATACCCCGAGGGTGCATCTGTTAATGACAAGAAGTTTCTGAGGAGGTTCGCGGCGAAGTTCTTCATCAGCAATGGCATCCTTTACAAGTGTAACCATGATTCAACCTTACTGCGTTGTGTGGATAAGAATGAAGCAGAAAGGATCATGGCAGATCTACATGAAGGTACTTTCGGAACTCATTCCAGTTGACATACCATGGCAAAGAAAATCCTACGGGCAGGATATTATTGGTCCATAATGGAAGCCGACTGTTATCAGCATTCTCGGACATGTCACAAGTGTCAGGTTTATGCTGATAAGGTGCACATACCTCCAGTACCTCTGAACGTCTCGACGACACTTTAGCCTTTTGCAATGTGGGGTATTAATATGATCGGCGAGATCAGACCTACGGCATCCAACGAGCATCGTTTCATCCTGGTAGCTATTGATTACTTTACAAAGTGGGTGGAAGCAGCTTCCTGTGCTATTGTAACCAAGAACGTCGTGGCACGGTTTATTCGGCACAATCTGATCTGTCGATATGGTGTACCAGAGAGGATCATTACAGACAATGGTACCAATCTTAACAACAAGATGATCATTGAGCTCTGCGAGCAATTCAAGATACATCATCATAACTCTTCTCCCTACCGGCCGAAGATGAATGGGGCTGTATGTGACACCCCAAATAATCTGATTATTAAATAATTAGAATTTTTAATTATTAATTTAATTGGAAATTTAATTATTGGTATTTTTGGATTATTGGAATTAATTTAATTAATTAAAGGAAAGAAGTATTGGTGGTGTGAAGAGTGATTAGAGGGTGTGAGGGGTAAAATACTCTACTCTTACTAATTACTAATTTAATTATTTTATTGGAATAATAAAAGGAGTATTAAAAGGAAAAAGAAGAGAAAGAGAGTTATTTTGGAATATTCATCATACGTGCATTTGAGAAGAGGAAAAAAGAAGGAGAAAACTGGAAGCGTCAGAATTCGAAGAACCCACAAGGTAAGGGGTGATTTCGATTAGTTATTCGTATTATCGGTTTAGATATTCAATAGTATGGATCATAGTATGTTAGGGAATCCCGGTTTGGAATTCTAGGGTTCCGTAGAATTGTCCCTATTGCGTCGAATTGTAGGTTGAAAACCATTAGGGTATCAGATGATAAAAAGGAATGATGAAATAATGTTGTTTAATGTTATAATGGTGTAAAATGGATGTGTTTTGGTGTTTCTCATGTTGCAATTCGTATGGGTATGTTTGGAATTGGTTTAGAATGAATAAATGCTGTCAAAAGTGCAGAATTTGACTCTGCAGGTCGTGGGAACCGGTTCCCAGTGGAGAGGAACCGGGTTCCACTGTGTGAATTTATAAAAACTGGCAAAAATGCACGTAGGAACCGGTTCCTGTATAGGTAGGAACCGGGTTCCCATACATTTTTCCAGAAGCGTGATTTTTGAACTTCGCAGAAACCGGTTCCTGTATATGTAGGAACCGGGTTCTGCTGTAACTTTTGAAAAATATTAAACTTTGAAAAATTCATAACTTTCAAACCGTAAGTCCGTTTTGAGTGCCGTTTTGGACGTTATTTCTTAAATTTAATGCTCTATTTTATAAAATGAAAAGATTTCCTAAAACCTGAAACTATTTTGAAAATGAGTCAAATCCCGGAATAAGTGATTATTGGCTAACGCACATGGGTGTGTATGTAGCAGTGAACCTGTGATGGATGGATGTATTAGTATTATGTGAATGAAAGGCATGTTTATGTTGCTAATGATGGTGTGCATGATCGTTGAGATATCATGTTTTTGGTTTTGGTTCAGTTATGATAAATTAATGTATTTCATAGACTGATTTGATATTGCATGCTAGTGATGTACGTGCACATGCATTGTTTTGGTGAAGTTAATTCCCATCGTGAGGAATTTGACTTGTATTGCCGTTAACCGATACCCGGGTGATGATGGGTGGTGTTGTACCCCAAAATTTGCCCTCCCATATTCTTCAAGATTTGCCAAGTCAAAACTTCAAAATCTCCCCCAAGGGTTGCACAGTTCAAGGGCCTTCTAACAGTCAAAAACTGGGGTTTTGGTTCTGACAAAGAAAATGAAGTTTCCAAGGGTCCAATCAAGTCTCACATGCCTACAAACATGGTAAAGCATCCTCATACCAAGTTTCAAGGCTTACAGCACAAAATTGCACAGTCAAAAACCCTAATTGCACTACAGTCAACTGTAGGGGCAAAATGGTCATTTGACAGTCAAAATTTCAAATTTTTGGTCAACATCTCATTTTGAAGCCACTAACATCATTTGATCAATTCTTGATCATGATTCTCAAAGCTTGGCTCAAAAAGTCTCAAGATGCAAAAGTTTCCATATTTGGATAGTTGAAAAAGTCAACTGTAACTTGACCAGGGCATAACTTTCACATGGATTATCAGAAAAATTCCATCCAAAGCTCATTTTGAAGAGAATGACATTTCCTATAACTCCTCTTCACACTTCAAGTCCAAGAAATGCTCTCACAAAAAGTTATCAATTTCAACATTATAGGTCATTTTCAAAAGTCAACAAAAAGGGACTTTAAGTCAAGGGCCATAACTTGAGATTGGTAACTCAAAATGACATGGTACCAAAGGAATTGGTTAGAGGACTCAAATACTTTTCCAAAATGTCCAAGAACATGAGCAAAGCTTAAAAATTGAGCAAGTTATGCCTTGTGGAAGTTGGGAAATTTTTGGATATTTTGAAAAGTCAACATTGCTTCAAAAGTCTTAAAAATGCTAATGGGCCTCTTTTTCTTCCAAGAATCATTATCCAAGGCATGTGCAAGACCATTTGGCCCAAAGGGAAGTTTTTTATCATTTTTATTTATTTATTTGGATTTTTAATTATTAATAATTCATTTAATTTAATTAAATATGTGGAAAATACTAAACTTAGGTTTTTAAATCTTTTTGTGCATGGAATAGGCTTAAGATTTCGTGCATGATCAGATTTAGAAAGAATCATGGTGATTGGACACAATTTGAATCAAATTTGCATGAAAAGATTGAAAAAATATATGCATGGAAAATCAAATATTTTCTCATCAATTCCTTGATTCCTTGGACCAATTTCTTAACCCTAATCATTCACATGTATATATTGATGCAAACCCTACTCCTAAGAACCTCCCAGCTGCGCCATACCTCCATAACCAAACTTGAGTTTTTTGTCAAAAATTTGAAAACTGAAAGTGGTCTTAGAGGACGATTCAGAGGCCAAGATTAATCCCAATAGCTTGCAAAAGTGTTACTGAAGCTAACTAAATAGTTTTCCATATCCCTAACATCAAGAATTGGTAATTCAAAGTCAAACTGTATCACTCTTTTTGCATAATCGTGCTTTGTTATTTAGGCCATATTCATGCATTTTTCTTCATGATTTGTATTAATTGGATGATTCTGAAACTAACCATGTGATTTAATTAAGTTTTTATCACTCATACGCGATTCCACCATGGGAAGGTTTTAGGGTTACAGGGATTCTAATTTAGGGCTTTACGTTCAAGGAAAAATTGAGACACGGGACGGGCACCATGAGAACCACAAGCTTCCAACGAATTCAATGATGGGGTCGCGCCCAATTTATATTCCAAGACGGCCTATTCGCTATTATTGGATACTGCATGTTTTGGGGGGGTTTAAAACCCCCGCTAACCTTTTTATATTTTCAGGAAAACACAAACGATGAAGAAGATGATGAAGTGTAGGCCAGTGATTGGATCGTTCAAATTTGCGCGCTAATTTTCCACTAACTTTTGTTTTATATTTTATTGTTCATTGGCCAGATAATAATCAAAACGCGCGTGTGGAGCAGTTGGCAAAGCGTATTACTGGTAATCCCTGGGACCTGGGTTCGAGCCCCAGGTCCCCCTCCCTTTCCTTATATTTTTCCTCTAATTGTCATCCTATGCAGTTTCAATACAAGAAGTCCACCATGCAACCTACAATCCAGCTTGCCACGCACATACTAAGGCCAATCCAAGGGGCATAGTTTGAAGATCATCATGGACACAAGTCAAAGGTGTTACATGCTAGCCAAAAAGTCAGACAAGGCCTTGCAAAGATGGGCCTAAAATGCTAAGAATACACCTCCAATTTGGGGACAGAACCCCCTAGGGTTTGCTTCCTTTATTCTTTTCTTATGTTTTTCTTTTCTTTGTTTTAATTAATTTCCTTTAATTCTTTGATTTAATATTTTCATAAAAAACATAAAAACAATATAAAAATCAGAAAAAAGACAAAAAATAAGTATTTTTATTTAATGTTATTTTTTGTAAATAAATATCATTAATTGATTTTAGCTTTTAATTTAGGTTTAAATCTTAATATTTTTCTAATAAACTTAAAATTTGTAGAATTAGGATTTTAATCAATTTTTATCCTTTTTCTTTTCTTTTCATTAATAATTAATTATTTATTTTCATAAATCAAATTGCCATTAATTAATTAATTTAATTTTAGGTTTAATTTTAACATGTTTTTCTTAACAAATAAAAGTTGTAGATTAGGGTTAACTAGTTTCTTAATTTCATTTAATTCTCATAAAAACCATAAATACAAAAAAACAAAAAAATAATTTCTTCTTTTATTTATTATTTTAATTTCATTAATTTAATCATTTAATTTAATTTCATTAAAAAGGGTCCAACGCCCTCGTTTCCAATTTTAATTCTTATTCGCGCATTTTATTTATTTCCTTCTTTTAAATATTTATGTAATTCTCCCAAAGCCGTGTAAACTTAATTTCTCGCACTTTACTTTATTTCTTTATTTTCTGTCAAATCGGGTCCTGGATTAAATTTTGGCGATGTAGACCCGCGCCTTTGTAATAGTTTAGAACTTTTAATTTCCGCATCTTTTTAACTGTTAATAAAATGCATGCAAGAATGAATGACAAAAATAAAAAACAAACGCATAGATCACCCATGACATGACAAGATAAATATAAATGAAAACGACACACAAATCACACACCACCCCTAGGGTACGCCTCACTGTTGCCTTGCCTCGAAAGGTGATCGTCGAGTAGAGGATGTTTTAGTAAGTCCTCATGATCCGGGAACCTGGCATGAGGGTAGCTTCTAAGGTGTCTTCCATTGCTCTGGTGATCACCATGTCCCGAACCTCGAATTGACCCGAACACCTCCAATGGTGGTGCTACCTATCTCTCAATGGTGGGATGGCACTACTTTAAAGGATATTTACACAGACGAATTCCTTAGGGTAGGTAGACGACTCTTGATACTTGCTCTAACTTCAAAACAAATTTCAAAAATACTTTTCACACCAACACATTTTCAAAAAGCTTTCGAAAGCAATTTTTTCAAACACTCTTGAGGATCGATACAAGAGTCGAACTGAAATTTTCAAAGAAACTTTTTAAAACCCACAGTTGAAAAGAAAACAAACATTTTTGAAAACACAAATGAGCAAGTATCTAAGAGCCCATGGATAACCATGGATAGAAAGGGTGCTAACACCTTTCCTTTCTATAACCTACCTCCCGAACCGAGAGCAATCTCTTTAAGGAATTTTTCTGTGCTTTTGTCCTTTCCATTTGGAGAAAATAAAAGACGGTGGTGACTCTTGCTTCCGCGACATTTCGCGAACCAGCGTTAAACAGTCAGTTCCAGATCCACCGATCACAGAACTGGGGACTCTGCTGGGGACTCTTATAAAGTGAGGTGTACCTTAGGGTTAGTTAATAACTGTGTTTTCAATTGTATTGACTTGCTTGCTTTAAGTTGTGGGTTGCTTGGGAGTTATATAGATCCTAGCCCGGATCTGGGGATACCTTCTTAGAAAGTAGCAACAAGGCTGTGAGGGAACTGTGCGGGGTATACCGACATGGTTGAAACAGTCTGCTACGTTGATGTGGCACTTTGGTGTGTACCGGTAACCCTTGAGTTCAGTCAAGGAGAGTACGGGGCCTCCGCGTGGTGTCATGAAGCATCAACAGACCTTAGGAACCTTAATTGAACTATCTTGGCCTCTTTAGGGTAGTGAGATAACTGACTTTGGTGCAGTCCGAGGTTGGTTGATACTCGATACTACACTCAATTGAGGGTTGTTTTCTTGGAATATTTCGGTCGCCAGTTCAGTGGCTAAATCGAAACGATGAACAATGAAAGCAATCCCGTGATATTGGGACCCTTAGAACCCGGTTACTTCTAATAGGACAGGTTGAGCCCACCAACTTCAAGAGGGTAACACCCAGACCCCATGCTGGCCTAAACTCTAAGGGTTTCTCTTGTGTGACTTGTGTGCCTTCGTACTTGACTACTTGCATGCTTTATCTGACACATGAACTATTTGCAGGTTTTGTTTTGGTCCTTAATTGGGACCCATGACAGGGCTTACTAAGTTTCTTGCAGGTTTCGTTTATAGTCCTTAATTGGGACGCATGACAGGTTTTACTCGAGTTTCTTGCAGGTTTTGGTTTGCAGTCCTTAATTAGGGACTCATAACAGGGTTTACCTACATTACCCCATGCATAGCATAACATCATACCATTGCATACATCCTAACCCATTTCAAGGATCTCAAGGGTCTGTGATGCAGGTCATGATAAACCAAACTGTCCAGCAAGGGGCAAAAAGGGGATTTATTTTCCTCCAGCCAAAACATGATAACTTGAGTCAGGGGCTATGACCCACTTGATATGGTGAGCTCTGAATCTTGAAGAAGGTTCCCCTAACCAAGGTTGTTTGGAAATCAAAACCAGACATGATGACTAAAGTCAGGGGCTATGACCCACTCGATATGGTGAGCCTTGACTCTTGAAGAAGGACTCTCAACAAATATGAAGTTCCTTCAATCAAGCTACTGGATCCCAAATGCTAACAATTTTCTTGTTTACCCCGCGAGATCCTTGAAAACATTGCATGCATACATACATATCATTGCATTACAGGTATCCCTTTTTACAGGTTGCTTACCTTCTTCGCTGTTTATTTCAGCCGATCGTCATGAATCCTGAATCGTCTACTGAGCAAACTATCAAGGCCCTCCAGGCCCAGAATGCCCAGTTCCAGGAGTTGATTATGAGCCTAGCCCAGGGTAAAAAAGAATTGAAGACTCTGATTCAGAAGAAGAAGAAGAGGACTGTTTTGTTCAGCCCTAGACGCAGATCTGGGAATACACTGCAGGATGAAGCTGAGAGGACAACTCCATATGTGGGGAAAGGCAGTCCCCATGAGAGAGAGGTGCCAAGTCCAATGGTCTCCGACAACGAGACGGAGTTCAATGATGAGCAGTACCCTCCAGCTGAGGACCGGTACAAACAACTAGAGGATCGTCTGAATGCCATAGAAATTCAACAAGTGTCGGGGTTGGATTTCAGAGACCTGGGTCTATCTTCTGGTGTGGTGATCCCACACAAATTCAAGGTTCCTTCTTTTGCTAAGTATGATGGGGCATCCTGTCCCAGGCTGCATCTCAGATCTTACGTGCGGAAGATTCAACCATACACTATGGACAAGACCTTGTGGATCCACTTCTTCCAGGAGAGTCTTTCAGGGACTCACATCGAATGGTTCTATCAGCTGGATGGGACCAAAGTTCGTAACTGGGAGGAGTTGGCTACTGCTTTTTACAAGCAGTATCAATATAATGCCGACCTTGCTCCTACACGTACCCAACTCCAGGGTATGTCGCTAGGGTCAAGTGAAGGTTTTAAAGAGTACGCACAGAAGTTGAGGGATCTGGCTGGTAGGGTGCAGCCTCCGTTGACTGACCGGGAATTGGTAGATATGTTCTTGGGAACCCTCTCTGGGCCGTTTTTCAATCATCTCATTGGTAACTCATCTGCAGGGTTTACCGACCTCATTCTAACTGGGGAAAGAATTGAAGCTGGTATCAAGAGTGGGAAGATTCAAGAGGCCACACCTTCTGATACTCACAAAAAGCCTTACACGGGCAGGAAAGAGTCTAATGCTGCATACGGTCAAAAGAGTCGTCATGACCAACAGGCAGGGGCAGTCATGATCTCTGGTTCTGCACCGCGCCGACAACCACAAAAGGGAAATCAGCGAAGGCCGGACGAGCCTAAAAGACAATTCACCAACATCAACATGTCGTGGTCACAAGCATTGCAGCACATGTTGAAAATGAATCTGATTGCGGTGATCAACCCTCCTGCAAATCCCAAGACCTCCTCTCCAAACTACAACCCAGAGGCAAGGTGTGCTTACCATTCTAATAGCCCGGGGCACGACACTGAGGACTGTTGGGCGCTAAAATATAAGATCCAGAATATGATCGATGCTAAGGAGATTGAATTCGAGCCTGCTGAGACTCCCAACGTGACCACTGCTCCCTTGCCAAAACATGGCTAGAATTGAGAGATTTTTGTTCATTTGAATTCAAGTTGTATTTTTCTTTTCTTGTGCAAATAAACAATTGTCATGTTAAAATCTTTTATTTCATGAATGCATTACACATGTTTGTCTTGAATTAATTATGTTTACCATACTTGAAACTGTTTTCATATTTTTGTGATGATCAACTCTTGGTTAATAATGCTAAGCCTCTTGAGGGAGGATGACGAAAACGATACCACGATCTTTACAGTATGCTTTTGAACAGACCCCGCTGATGAGGTACAGGCATTGTTTCAATTCCTAAACACTGGAGTTATAAGGATGATAATCCCTCGTCAACCTCTTTGAGCCAAAGAAGTAGGAGTTTTTCTTTTCAAAAATTAAACCCTTAATCATAACCTGGGGCAGGGTAGTTCTCTCAGCTGATCCAAGTGCATAACGAACGGCACCAAAGGAGTCTTTCCAAACCAAAAGATGGTGATGGTTCCGAATAATCATAAGGACATGCAGTCATTACCAAAATCAAAAAGCCCATTAAGTCAAAACCTATAAAGGAGACTTACAAAACAGGGCCATCCCGCTGACTGTAATCACAAAAGAAACAGTTCAAGCAAAAAACAGGGATAACGAAAAAAAAAAAAGGGAAAGAGGTCACACAAACCCTCAATAACAGAAAGGAATGACTGCCTATTCAAAATGAACTATCAACATCTGAACCATCACGGGAATATCAGGACAAAAACTCAAATAAGGTCTAACGCACGATCAGCTGAGTTTAGGATTGAAGAACATCACGAAGAGCGGGTGGGTACAAATAATTTGAGCCTTTATCCTTTGTTTCTTAAACCATGAACCAGGCCACGTTATAACCCTTAAAAGTCCTAGCTGAAGCATGGGTTAGTTCGAAAGCATACTGTTACGAAAGGTATCCTGACTCCTTAAGGCTTACGGTAAATACGGAGTTGACATCACGTTTTACAAACATTCACTTGTTTTATGAAAAAAAAGAATGCATTTTCAAAATCTTCAAGACAGACATAAGCTTTGCATTTTTAACGTAACTGTGTTTGCATATGACTTTTTGTTTGAACAGTAGGGAAATTCGCACGACGAATGCCTAATGAACAGAAGCACTTCCCATCAAGGGGCATGATATGATCATGGTCTATTATCTGGGGCAATCCAATCAAGATTCGGAGAATCTCTCAAAGGCCAAATAGCCTGGGGCAAATCTCCGCCCAAGTCACTTGGGGCATTCCAACAACGAATCTTGCCTGATCAAAAATCTTCTGGTGGTACGATAAAACACTTCTAACAGGGGCAACTCCCTACATCCTGAGAACATGGACATAGTCGGAAAAAAAAATATTACGCAAAATCAAAGACCCGCTAGGTTGACATACCTAGGAAAAAATAAGGGCTTCCCGGCGAACCAAAAGGGTTCGGGCAAAAATAAGGGATGAAATGAAAAATATGTACACCCGGCAAGTCGAAAACCCGAAAAGGCGACTTGAGCAGAAATGGGTATCCCGGTGGACTGAAAACCCGAAAGGGCGGTCCAGGCAAAAGTTAGGGATCAAAGTGTACGACTATGTCCCGTCATCTTGTCACCTGCCTACCAGAAGAGGGTTTGTACATCAACTACTATCAGCACCTCACAAGTCTTCCTCTCCCACCTCAGAGACAGGGGCAATAAAGAGTTGTCTAAGCAATCTAATTGTTCTGTCCTCCAAGGTACCAAGGTAGGTTCAGCTAAAGAACATAACCAGCACATCTTAACCCCCAGAGATTGAGCCAGCAAGTCAGTGCACTCTCCCCAAGCAAAGCTATTATCAACCTTAAGGAAGTTGGGTATCCTCCCGCAGATCTCAACATTCCCCAGCAGTATATATGCATTCTTAACAGGCATCCCCGGCCGTCTTGGTCTAAAGATGGTTCCCCGGCGGTATATCAAACATTCAATAGAGTCACTTCCCCCGATACAATTCAAAACTTCCCCAAGAGAGTCTAATCCAGTTTCCCCAAGAAAGTTGGAATCATCTCCCCAAGCAGGAAGCTTATCCCCAGTAGATTCTGGAAGCTTATCCTCGCAGAGTACGAACGCGTCTCCCGACTTTATTCAAAGAGTTACTTCCTTACCAGGATATAACTGGGTTATCCTCAGCCAAAAGCCATGCAAAGATCGTCCTCGACGAAGTCCTCTTATCCCCAGCGAAGTCTATTAACACTTCCAACACAACAATGGTATCCCCAGCGAAGTTACCATCAACATTCCAGCAAAGTACCTCTTCCCACAGAGTATTGCTCCCCAGCAAGATCGTTAGAGTACTTTTCCCCCCGCAGAGTAATCCATTCGCCAAGTTTATCCCCCAACGGAGTTATCTTCTCCTACTGGTATTCTTGCAACTATCATCCCCAGCGGAAGCGAAATCTATTCCTCAACACCAGCCCAGGAGTTAACTTCCTGGCACCCGTCAAGGATTTATTTTCTTAGACAAAAATACATTCATGAACATTACATCTTCATACATTATAGCATGCATATGCATCATACTACACGAATCTCATCAATTTTGAGGACATCCCGAAATCATGCAGTTCATACATCATGATCTTGCATACAACTGATGCTTTACCTTTTCAGGAAAAGTCAATACAAAGATGATTACTATCAACTATCGCAACTCTTTCTAGATATTGTTCAGATGTGAACCAGATATGGCGACGTTCTGATACTTCTTCCAGACTTTTCTAGATATAGTTCAGATGTGAACCAGATATGGTGACGTTCTGATACTTCTTCCAGACTTTTTCTAGATATAGTTCAGATGTGAACCAGATATGGCGACGTTCTGATACTTCTTCCAGACTTTTTCTAGATATAGTTCAGATGTGAACCAGATATGGCGACATTCTGATACTTCTTCCAGACTTTTTCTAGATATAGTTCAGATGTGAACCAGATATGGCGACGTTCTGATACTTCTTCCAGACTTTTTCTAGATATAGTTCAGATGTGAACCAGATATGGCGACGTTCTGATACTTCTTCCAGACTTTTTCTAGATATAGTTCAGATGTGAACCAGATATGGCGAAGTTCTGATACTTCTTCTAGATTTCCTTCCAGATATGGTTCGGATGTGACCCAGGCATGGCGACGTTCTGATACTTATTCCAGACCCCCCTCAGATAACTTAGAGATGCTCCGGACACGGAATCTGTTCTATTGTTTATTCAGAGATCACCTTTCTAGAGATGGTTCAGATGTGACCCGGATATGGCTACCTTCTGATACTCGTCCCCAGATTCTCTCCCCGATACTGCGGAGGTAGTAATCATCCCCAGATTCTCTCAATGATTACTGTTGAGGTTGAAGTCGCCCAAGATTCTCTCAATGATTACTGTTGAGGTTGAAGTCGCCTATGGTTCTCTCCCCGTTACTGCGGAGGTAGCAATCACCCCAAGATTCTCTCAATGATTACTGTTGAGGTTGAAGTCGCCTAAGGTTCTCTCACCGTTCCTGTTGAGGTAGTAACCACCCCTGGTTCATTCATCACCTTTTGAAGATCCAGATTCAGCTCCTGTAACCAGTCAGGACACATCTATACAAAGAGTTTGAAGACCAGCTCCTGTAACAGGTCAGATAATCATTTTTATTTTGCAGGTACGCAAGTTCTCGCTAAGGAATCTCTTACGCGATCAATACCCAGATGGCATCTATAAGCCCATCCACCCTCCATCATCTCTCAGCATGGCATCTATAAGCCCATCATCCTATCCATCAATCTCCAAATGGCATCTATAAGCCCATTCCCACCATCACACCACTACTATGTGAGCGCAAATTTCTGGGCACTCTAGTGTTCAATCATCTTCCACCCTCGGATTACGAAAGGCACGTCAGCCAATCTGCATCCTCAGGTTTAAGAAGATTGAACAGGGGCAACTGTTGTACCCCAAAATTTGCCCTCCCATATTCTTCAAGATTTGCCAAGTCAAAACTTCAAAATCTCCCCCAAGGGTTGCACAGTTCAAGGGCCTTCTAACAGTCAAAAACTGGGGTTTTGGTTCTGACAAAGAAAATGAAGTTTCCAAGGGTCCAATCAAGTCTCACATGCCTACAAACATGGTCAAGCATCCTCATACCAAGTTTCAAGGCTTACAGCACAAAATTGCACAGTCAAAAACCCTAATTGCACTACAGTCAACTGTAGGGGCAAAATGGTCATTTGACAGTCAAAAGTTCAAATTTTGGTCAACATCTCATTTTGAAGCCACAAACATCATTTTATCAATGCTTGATCATGATTCTCAAAGCTTGGCTCAAAAAGTCTCAAGATGCAAAAGTTTCCATATTTGGACAGTTGAAAAAGTCAACTGTAACTTGACCAGGGCATAACTTTCACATGGATTATCAGAAAAATTCCATCCAAAGCTAATTTTGAAAAGAATGACATTTCCTACAACTCCTCTTCACACTTCAAGTCCAAGAAATGCTCTCACAAAAAGTTATCAATTTCAACATTATAGGTCATTTTCAAAAGTCAACAAAAAGGGACTTTAAGTCAAGGGCCATAACTTGAGATTGGTAAATCAAAATGACATGGGACCAAAGGCATTGGTTAGAGGACTCAAAGACCTTTCCAAAATGTCCAAGAACATGAGCAAAGCTTAAACATTGAGCAAGTTATGCCTTGTGGAAGTTCGGATATTTTTGGATATTTTGAAAAGTCAACAATGCTTCAAAAGTCTTAAAAATGCTAATGGGCCTCTTTTTCTTCCAAGAATCATTATCCAAGGCATGTGCACGACCATTTGGCCCAAAGGAAAGTTTTTTATCATTTTTATTTATTTATTTGGATTTTTAATTATTAATAATTCATTTAATTAAATTAAATATGTGGAGAATACTAAACTTAGGTTTTTAAATCTTTTTGTGCATGGAATATGCTTAAGATTTCGTGCATGATCAGATTTAGAAAGAATCATGGTGATTGGACACAATTTGAATCAAATTTGCATGAAAAGATTGAAAAAATATATGCATGGAAAATCAAATATTTTCTCATCAATTCCTTGATTCCTTGGACCAATTTCTTAACCCTAATCATTCACATGTATATATTGATGCAAACCCTACTCCTAAGAACCTCCCAGCTGCGCCATACCTCCATAACCAAACTTGAGTTTTTTGTCAAAATTTTGAAAACTGAAAGTGGTCTTAGAGGACGATTCAGAGGCCAAGATTAATCCCAATAGCTTGCAAAAGTGTTACTGAAGCTAACTAAATAGTTTTCCATATCCCTAACTTCAAGAATTGGTAATTCAAAGTCAAACTGTATCACTCTTTTTGCATAATCGTGCTTTGTTATTTAGGCCATATTCATGCATTTTTCTTCATGATTTGTATTAATTGGATGATTCTGAAACTAACCATGTGATTTAATTAAGTTTTTATCACTCATACGCGATTCCACCATGGGAAGGTTTTAGGGTTACAGGGATTCTAATTTAGGGCTTTACGTTCAAGGAAAAATTGAGACACGGGATGGGCACCATGAGAACCACAAGCTTCCAACGAATTCAATGATTGGGTCGCGCCCAATTTATATTCCAAGACGGCCTATTCGCTATTATTGGATACTGCATGTTTTGGGGGGGTTTAAAACCCCCGCTAACCTTTTTATATTTTCAGGAAAACACAAACGATGAAGAAGATGATGAAGTGTAGGCCAGTGATTGGATCGTTCAAATTTGCGCGCTAATTTTCCACTAACTTTTGTTTTATATTATATTGTTCATTGGCCAGATAATAATCAAAACGCGCGTGTGGAGCAGTTGGCAAAGCGTATTACTGGTAATCCCTGGGACCTGGGTTTGAGCCCCAGGTCCCCCTCCCTTTCCTTATATTTTTCCTCTAATTGTCATCCTATGCAGTTTCAATACAAGAAGTCCACCATGCAACCTACAATCCAGCTTGCCACGCACATACTAAGGCCAATCCAAGGGGCGTAGTTTGAAGATCATCATGGACACAAGTCAAAGGTGTTACATGCTAGCCAAAAAGTCAGACAAGGCCTTGCAAAGATGGGCCTAAAATGCTAAGAATACACCTCCAATTTGGGGACAGAACCCCCTAGGGTTTGCTTCCTTTATTCTTTTCTTATATTTTTCTTTTCTTTGTTTTAATTAATTTCCTTTAATTCTTTGATTTAATATTTTCATAAAAAAAAAAACATAAAAACAATATAAAAATAAAAAAAAAGACAAAAAATAAGTATTTTTATTTAATGTTATTTTTTGTAAATAAATATCATTAATTGATTTTAGCTTTTAATTTAGGTTTAAATCTTAATATTTTTCTAATAAACTTAAAATTTGGGGAATTAGGATTTTAATCAATTTTTATCCTTTTTCTTTTCTTTTCATTAATAATTAATTATTTATTTTCATAAATCAAATTGCCATTAATTAATTAATTTAATTTTAGGTTTAATTTTAACATGTTTTTCTTAACAAATAAAAGTTGTAGAATTAGGGTTAATTAGTTTCTTAATTTCATTTAATTCTCATAAAAACCATAAATACAAAAAAAACAAAAAAATAATTTCTTCTTTTATTTATTATTTTAATTTCATTAATTTAATCATTTAATTTAATTTCATTAAAAAGGGTCCAACGCCCTCGTTTCCAATTTTAATTCTTATTCGCGCATTTTATTTATTTCCTTCTTTTAAATATTTATGTAATTCTCCCAAAGCCGTGTAAACTTAATTTCTCGCACTTTACTTTATTTCTTTATTTTCTGTCAAATCGGGTCCTGGATTAAATTTTGGCGATGTGGACCCGCGCCTTTGTAATAGTTTAGAACTTTTAATTTCCGCATCTTTTTAACTGTTAATAAAATGCATGCAAGAATGAATGACAAAAATAAAAAACAAACGCATAGATCACCCATGACATGACAAGATAAATATAAATGAAAACGACACACAAATCACACACCACCCCTAGGGTACGCCTCACTGTTGCCTTGCCTCGAAAGGTGATCGTCGAGTAGAGGATGTCTTAGTAAGTCCTCATGATCCGGGAACCTGGCATGAGGGTAGCTTCTAAGGTGTCTTCCCATTGCTCTGGTGATCACCATGTCCCGAACCTCGAATTGACCCGAACACCTCCAATGGTGGTGCTACCTATCTCTCAATGGTGGGATGGCACTACTTTAAAGGACATTTACACAGACGAATTCCTTAGGGTAGGTAGACGACTCTTGATACTTGCTCTAACTTCAAAACAAATTTCAAAAATACTTTTCACACCAACACATTTTCAAAAAGCTTTCGAAAGCAATTTTTTCAAACACTCTTGAGGACCGATACAAGAGTCGAACTGAAATTTTCAAAGAAACTTTTTAAAACCCACAGTTGAAAAGCAAACAAACATTTTTGAAAACACAAATGAGCAAGTATCTAAGAGCCCATGGAAAACCATGGATAGAAAGGGTGCTAACACCTTCCCTTTCTATAACCTACCTCCCGAACCGAGAGCAATCTCTTTAAGGAATTTTTCTGTGCTTTTGTCCTTTCCATTTGGAGAAAATAAAAGACGGTGGCGACTCTTGCTTCCGCGACATTTCGCGAACCAGCGTTAAACAGTCAGTTCCAGATCCACCGATCATAGGTGGTTAGGCTGGATTCGTGTCCGGGTGTTTATGGACGAATCGATGGTTGCTGTATCCGGTTGATGATGGATCAGTGTTGGGTTACTTGGTCACGTGTTGGTACCACATGCATTGTGTCTGCATTTGTGTTTGCATGGAAATGTAACATGTTAGGATGTCTTCCAGTGTTACAATTCTTTGGTTGATTATTGATTTGTGCATAATGACTTGTATGATTGGAACTGCGTGTTGAACCTGAATTTATGCTAAAATGGGTGAAATAATATGCTTGTGATATAATGTTGATTGAGAAGCTTATAATGCATGTTAATTATGAGAAATCTCACCCTTACTTTAACAATTTCAGATTAAAGTTAGCAGCTCAGGAGTTGGTGAGGATGGCTCTAGAGCTATGTTACTTTAAGTTCGCGTGTCAGTGTCGTGCTCTGATAGGTTGTAACACAGGGGAACGTTTAGTTGAGGAATTAGTTATTATTCAATTGTTTCTTTGAATTTCATTGGGAATAATTATGTTTTGGTTTATTCCGTTTTGGTTATGGTATTTTTCCGCTGTGTAAGACATGGTCTTAAGTTGATTGAATTATTTGAATAATGACCCTCAGTGTAGCATGACTACTGTTTTATTGGAAGTTTTATTTATTTCATAATTGTGACATCCCTTGTTCCGTGTTAACTCTGATGGAATATGTATTTAATCATTGATATAATTAATATTATTCGGGGTATTTTAGAAGGGGTGTTACACTGTAGAAGCGGCTAATAAGAACATCAAGAAGATTGTGCAGAAGATGACGGTAACATACAAAGACTGGCACGAGATGTTACCGTTTTCTCTTCATGGGTACCGTACCTCAGCGCGGACGTCGACAGGGGCAACACCCTATTCCTTGGTATATGGCATGGAGGCAGTCTTGCCCATTGAAGTTTAGATACCCTCTCTTTGGATCATGAAGGATGCAGGTTTGAGCGAAGATGACTGGATTCAGACCCGGCTTGATCAACTAAACCTAATCGATGAAAAGAGACTTACTGCTATTTGTCATGGTCAGACGTACCAAAAACGGATGATCAAGGCATTTAACAAGAAAGTCAGACGACAAGAGTATCAAGTTAGGGATCTAGTAATCAAGCGTATTATCCTACCTCAAGGTGATCCCAGGGGCAAATGGACCCCTACTTACGAAGGGCCATTCGTGGTTAAGAATATTTTCTCAGGAGGAGTTATGATTCTAACCACCATGGATGGTGACGACCTTCCTCACCTCGTCAATGCAGACATAGTAAAAAGATACTACGCATAATCAAAGGCCCGCTAGGTTGACTGGCCTAGGCAAAAATAAGGGCTTCCTGGCGAACCAAAAGGGTTCGGGCAAAAATAAGGGATGAAAATAAAAAAATATGTACACCCGGCAAGTCGAAAACCTGAAAGGGCGGCTTGGGCAAAAAAGGGTATCCCGGTGGACTGAAAACCCGAAAGGGCGGATTGGGCAAAAAAGGGTATCCCGGTGGACTGAAAACCCGAAAGGGCGGTCCAGGAAAAAATTAGGGATCAAAGCGTAACACTATGTCTCATTGGATCACCTTGCATCCAGACTTCGGTATCGACTATCAAGCTCAGACGATACTAATCGATCCGATTCACCTTCAACCAAATAGCAAAGTGATGAGATGCTCGAGGACATAAAGGCAATAGCAGAGTTGGAACCCAGTGGGATTATTCACATAGCTGTTTTGTTTTCTTTTTCACAAATTGTGTAAATTCTATTGTTCGGCGGCATTCTCTTACTAGGACGTTAGCCTCTTGTACAAAAACGCCTATTTACAGGTAAACTTCAAAATCAATACAATTCATTTTCAAAGAAATTTCAAACTGTTTTTCCTTTATCTGTTTTGTTTTGCAAAGAACGTCCAAGGTTCATTTTTGATATATGTATTTGACATTAATTGCTGCTCATAAATACTTACATGTGAAACAAAAGACGAATTGCTGCTCATAAATATCAGAAGCAGGGGCAATAAGAATTGTCCGAACTGTATAGTTTCTCTGTCCACCAGGTACAAAGGTAGATTCAGCTAAAGAATATGGCTAAGATACTTTCACTTCCGTAGAGCAAGACAATAATGGTAGCTCTCTCAGCTGAGACTTGCAACCGTGAACGAATCAGCAATACTCTCCCCAAGCAGAGCTGGTCTACCATCAACACTAAAAGAGTCTTAATATTCCCCAACAGAGTGTAAGAATATTCCTCAGCAAGTATAAGAGTATCCCCGGCAGTCTTAATATTCCTCAACGGAGTATAAGAATGTTCCCGGGCAGAATACAATATACCCCCAGTGGAGTCATATTTTCCCAGCACGGTCTGAAAAAGGCTTCCCCAATAGAGTCAAATCGTCATCCCCAGTGGACTCTGGAAGTTTATCCCCGGCGGAGTACAAAATAAATCTCCCCAGCCAAATTAAGAGGTTTATCCCCACAAGAGTCCAACAGAGATATCCCCAACAAGTTGCAACTGAAAGATCATCCCCAGCGAAGTTCTTTCCTTGCACAAACAGGAGTTCAATCCTCAACAGATTCAGTATCACCAACAACGGTAATCCATCCCCAGCGGAGTTTATCAGTGGAATCTTCAGCAGAACATCTCTTCCCCACAGAGTACTTCCCCTCGGAGTAATCTCCTCATCAGTTTATTCCCCAACAGAGTTATCCTCTCCTGCAAGATCATCATCTTCGTTCGTCATCCCCAGCGGAAACGAAGAATTCAACTCTATTCTCTAGCAGCTCTGGGATTTATTTTCCCTAGCTAAAACATTACATTTCCATACACCATAATACATGCATAAACGCATCGTACCAAACAATCTCATTTATGTTGAGAACATCATTGCTTGATCCATATCATGCATTGCATATGACTGACCTTTGCCTTTCAAGAAAGATCCAGTTAAGTTCTCAGCTATGTCAAAGACCCCCTCTGGTTCAGTTAAATCGATTCCTAAAGATTTTTCTAAGGCCAACGCAGTCAAAGGAGACAAGACCGGTTAAATCGATTCCTAAAGATTTTTCTGATGCGAACGCAGTTAAAGGAGACAAGACCAGTTAAATTGATTCCTAAAGATTTTTCTGATGCGAACGCAGTCAAAGGAGACAAGACCAGTTAAATCGATTCCTAAATATTTTTCTGATGCGAACGCAGTCAAAGGAGACAAGACCAGTTAAATTGATTCCTAAAGATTTTTCTGATGTGAACGCAGTCAAAGGAGACAAGACCAGTTAAATTGATTCCTAAAGATTTTTCTAATGCGAACGCAGTCAAAGGAGACAAGACCAGTTAAATCGATTCCTAAAGATTTATCTGATGCGAACGCAGTCAAAGGAGACAAGACCAGTTAAATCGATTCCTAAAGATTTTTCTGATGCGAACGCAGTCAAAGGAGACAAGACCAGTTAAATCGATTCCTAAAGATTTTTCTGATGCGAACGCAGTCAAAGGAGACAAGACCAGTTAAATCGATTCCTAAATATTTTTCTAATACAAACGCAGTCAAAAGAGACAAAACCAGTTAAATCGATTCCTAAAGATTTTTCTGAGACCAACCCAGTCCAAAGAGACAAAACCAGTTAAATCGATTCCTAAAGATTTTTCTGAGGCCAATCCATTCAAAAGAGACAAAACCAGTTAAATCGATTCCTAAAGATTTTTCTGAGGCCAATCCAGTCAAAAGAGACAAAACCAGTTAAATCGATTCCTAAAGATTTTTCTGAGGCCGACCCAGTCAAAGGAGAAAAAACCAGTTAAATCAATTCCTAAAGATTTTTCTAAGGCCAATCCAGTCGAAAGAGACAAAACCAGTTAAATCGATTCCTAAAGATTTTTCTGACGCCAATCCAGTCAAAAGAGACAAAACCCCTCTAGTCCAGTTAAATCGATTCCTAAAGATTTTTCTGACGCCGATCCGGTCGAAGTTCAGACCACCTATAAACAATCTCCAAATGGCATCTGTAAGCCCATTCCTGACATCACAATGCTGATACCATGTCATGCGAGTGCAAATTTCTGGGAACTCTAGTGTTCAATCATCTTCCACCTTCGGATCACGAAAGGCCTGAAAGTTAATCTATATCCTCAGGTTTAAGAAAATTGAATAGGGGAAACTGTTGTACCCCAAAATTTTCCCTCCCATATTTCTCAAGACATTTCAAGAATAATCTCCAAGTGGCTCAAGATTGCTCAAGAGTTGGACAGTCAAATCATCTCCTAAGACAGTCAATCTTAAATTAGGGTTTTGTGTTGCATCAAGGTCCTTACATCAAAATTACCTCAAGTTCTCCCCAATGCCTTAATATGTTCTCAAGTTCATCCATGTCAAATTTCAAGCCTTGCAGAGGAAGTTTGGTCAGTCAATTGCTCAAGAGGTCCAAAAATCGACTATGCTAGGGCAAAAGTCAACTGTGGCCTACAAATAGTCAAACCTCAAGATTTTTTGTCAACATTCTCATTTTGAAGGATAATTCATCATTTGATCAAGGTTTGATCATGATTCATCAAGGATTTCTCAAAATTCATCAAGATTCAAAAGTTGCTAAATTAGGGTTTTGTAGGAAAAGTCAACTCAACTGTGACCAAGTATAACTTTCTCATACTTTATGAGAAATGACCCATCCAAATCTCATTTTGAAGAGGATGTAGTTTTCTACAATCCATCTTCATACCCCAAGATCAATAAATTCACTCACAAGAAGTTACAAATTTGGACATTATAGGTCATTTTTTATAGTCAACAAAAACACCTTTTTTCCAAAGCTTATAACTTGAGCATGGAATATAAAAATGAGATGAGATCAAAAGGGTTGGTTAGAGGACATCTCAAGGTTTCTAAAAAGTCGAGGAACACCTCCAAAAGTTCAAAATTAAAGAAGTTATGCATTGTTGAAGTTGGGCATTTTTCCAAAATTGCCAAAATTCAACTATCCCCAAAGCTTCAAATTTTGTCAAATGGGCCCACTTTTTTCCACTTGATTTGATCTTTTCACACCACACACGTGTCCTATCTTCAGTCTTGTGTCCATTCATTGATTTTTCTTTTTTATTTGATTTTTATTAATTTAATTCATTTTAAATCAATTTAAATCCAAATAAAACCCAAATATTGATGAAATAGGATCTTTTTGATTGATACAGTTTTCAATTATCATCATGGACAGGATCAAACTCATATCAAGCCATATCATGCACAAAATATTGGATTTGGGACATTTTTGGAAGCTTTGTAATGGAGGATCATATCAAATCTTAAATCATCAATACACAAGGATTCAAGCCCAAATATTTGACCTAATACAATGCCTTATACATATACAACACAAAGCATACGAGTTCAAGGGCTAGAGGCTGCATAATCAGAAAAACTAAAATTTGAAAAAGCTTGAAAAAACTTGAAACTGAAATCAGTCTTGGAGTCGAATTCAAGGCCAAAACTCAACGTGGTTCTCTTGCTAGACATCCATTGAGTCTATTGCAATCAAAACCAATCCCTCTCCTCTCCAGAATCGCGTTGTAAGTCCCCCTGAAACTCGCCTTTCAGTTGAAACCGCATACTCTTATTCTTGCATCTTTTTGCCAAAATCTTTGCACAATCATGCTAATCGGTCCACTTAGAGACTTTCTGCATTAATCAATTGAGTTTTCATGGCCTGTAATTCCATACCCGAAACTAGGGTTTGGTTTTCTTGTTTTTAGGCGTTTCAGTTTCAGGTAAAATCAGCACTATCAATGGCCATGAGTGTGTTCAGGAAGAAGAGACGAGTATGATGGTGGTCTCAGAATTCGTTTTCATGGCCTAGAGAAGATATTAGGAGAGTCATACAGATTTTGCTGCAGATGAAAATCCGCAGGTAAAATAACCAGGTTTCGTTGGAGAAGATGAAGACGTGCCTCTTCCCTATTGGATGGTTTTGAATCTTGGCGCGTGTTTTTTTTAATTCCAGCATATTAATTGTTTTGTCTTTATAATAATTGCTATCTATCCATTAACAAACAAAGTGCGCTGGTTAAGTTGGTAGTGGAACGCTTGCATTGGCCTACAGGACCTGGGTTCGAATCCCAGGTCCCCATATTATTTGTTGCATTTTTCAGCTAAGCAATCCCATGCAGTATCAAAGGCGTAGCATATCATGGACCCTCCTTCAGATGATTACCAGATGGCCCCAGGCCAGATCTGGCAGTTCAAAGATGATGGTTTATGGTGAGGCCTAGTCAACGTGTCACATAGAATCTGGAAGTCAACCCAGGCTTGCAACAAATGGGCCAACGAAATTACCAGTTTCACCCCCTTTCCAGGCCCGACACCCTTTGGTTTATTTCTTCTTTTTATTTCATTTAATTATATTGTTTATTTAATTATTTTCATTATTATTTTTAACTAACAAATCATTTTTTCCTCATAAATCAAAAATACAAAAAATATGTTTTATTTATTAAAATTAAAATCACCACCTTATTTTTGTAAATGAATTAATTCAATTAATTTAGTAAATTAGGAAATAACTTTAATATTTTTTGCATTAATTAAAATTAATTTAGATTATTAGGTTTTATTAATTTTTAATCAAATTTATTTTATTTCTCTAAATATCAAAAAAATCCAAAAATATCTTTTTTTTAATAAATTTATTTATTTAATTAACTTAGATTTAATTCCTTTTAATTCAAAAATAAACCAAAAAATCACTTTCTTTCAAAAAGGGTCAAAACCCTAAAAAATGCGCCCAATTTAATTTTCTCGCACGCGATCCCTATTTTCATACTATTGTACTTGCTTCCGAAATGTAATAGCTTTAAATAGGACTTTAATTATTTATCGCTTTATTTTACTTTCCGCATTTTAATTTCAAGGGTTTGTTTTTGGCGATGTAAATACCCGACGCCTTGTAATAGTTTTAGATTTAATTTCCGCAATTTAAATTCCGCAACCATACACTGTTAGATGTTTGATAATAGGGAATGCATGACAAGATCAAATGTATGAACTTAAAATCAACATAGCTCACCCATGACATGTACAAAGATAAAATTAACCGAAACAACACACTCGCACATGCGCACTCTTAGGGTACACCTCACTTGGTTGCCTTCGAACGTGGTCATTGAGTATAGGAAGTTTTAGAGGTCGTCCTCTTGTCCAAAGATCATAGTTGCCTCGAAACGGTTGCCTCGGATAAAATGATCTAAGACATTCGGGTTACCGCTAAGGCGTCCTAACATTGCTTTAGTGACCACACGTCCCTTAATCGAATTGATCCTTAAACTCCAATGACGGTGCTACCTACTCACCCATAGTGGGATAGCATTGTCTAAAGGACACTAGCACATTTTAATTCCTTTTTCGAGTAGGTAGTGTAAGTGTTTGTTTGTTGGCTTTAATTTTTGGTAAAACCAGATTTGCGAATGTCATGACTGATGTCATAACATTTTGGGATAAAGACAAATTCTGCAGAAGGAATGTTCTACATGAACAACTCAGTATGAGTGAATATCATGATGATTAAGCTATGATCATATGTACTGAATTCTACCAAAATCAGTGAGCAGGATACATGATGTCATAACCAATGTTAAGACATCCTGTACTGATCAAGTTGTTATGCAGATTTGTTGTTCCTGAGAATTTTCAGGAATCTGGTGTGCTATTATGAGTTGAAGTATATTGACTAGATCAGATGCTCACGTGGATATTAGGTTAACCTTGCTTAACCCTAATCTGTTATGATGAAATCCCAAGACCAAGTCTTTAGGTTAACTTTGGTTAACCCTAGCTATTTTTATGGAAGCCCAAAATGAAGAATAGACTGCATATATATTTCTCACGAATCCTAATGGTGTGCAGCGCTTTTTAGAAAAGATCAATAAGGCATTTTGTAGTGGTGATAGTTTTAGTAATTACTGTGAGCCAAGCAATTATCACTTGATAAGTGACTTGGAGTAGGATTTGGTTGTAAGGGTTGTTTATCACTCAAAGCTTTGAAGCACGAGTGTTGTGTCTCTTGATTAAAGCTTTGAAGCAAAATCAAGCGTGTGTAATGAAGAATGTCTTCATAATCTTATTAATCAGTAGATTAGTATCACTGCTGTGATTGAGGGGGAGTGAGTAGGAACTCAGGTTTAAGTAGGACTTAGATTGAAGTTGCATTGGGTAGGTCTTAAGTGAAGGAGATAAACTGGTTGGTTTATTCCTAAATTAATACCTCTTATAGTGAATTTCCTCCCTGGCTTGGTAGCCTCCAGATGTAGGTGTTGTTATACACTGAACTGGGTTAACAATTGATTGTGTTCTTTACTGTCTTTTAAATTACTGTTTGGTTTGTGTACAATTTGTCAGATACGGTGTCATAACATTCACTGTGACATTAAGTATCTGTTGCCAGAATTACAATTGGCATCAGAGCAGACACCCTGCCTGTCTTTCTGGGTGAGATCTAGGGATATTATTTTCTGGCGCTATGGACAAGGAAGGAGGATTTGGGAATAGACCACCTATTCTGGATGGATCAAACTATGACTACTGGAAACCTCGTATGATTTCCTTCTTGAAGTCACTGGACAATAAAGATTGGAGAGCTGCTGACAAAGGATGGAACCATCCCACCATAACTGGGAAAGATGGGACGACTAGTCTGAAACCTGAGGAAGAATGGAGCAAAGAAGAAGAAGAGTTAGCCCTGGGTAACTCTAAAGCATTGAATGCCTTGTTCAATGGAATTGATAGAAACATATTCAGACTAGTACATCAATGTGAACTGGCCAAGGATGTTTGGGACACTCTCAAAACCACCCATGAGGGTACATCCAAAGTAAAAATGTCAAGACTTCAGATGCTCACTACCAAATTTGAGAATCTAAGGATGAAGGAAGATGAGACCATTCATGAGTTTCACATGAACATCTTGGAAATTGCCAACACCTCAGGAGCATTGGGAGAAAAGATGTCAGAAGAAAAGCTGGTGAGAAAGATCCTCAGATCCTTGCCTAAAAGGTTTGCAATAAAAGTGACTGCTATAGAGGAAGCTCAGGATATCTGCAACTTGAAGGTTGATGAACTCATTGGGTTACTTCAGACATTTGAGATGGGGATCAGTGACAATGTTGACAAGAAAAACAAGAGCATAGCCCTTGTATCCAATACTGAAGATGAAAGCAAGGAGAGTGATGAAGAGAATATATCAGAAGCTATAGCTATGCTTGGAAGGAAGTTCAACAAACTCATCAAGAGAATGGACCCAAAGTCAAGGTCAAATGTCAAGAACATTTCCTCTGACATTAGCAGATCCTATGACTCCAGCAGAAGAACTAAGTCTGAAGAAAAGGGAAATCAAAGCAGAGGAATCCAATGCCATGGATGTGAAGGATATGGGCACATTCGAGCTGAATGTCCTACCTTTCTAAAGAAATAAAAGAAAGAAATGTTTGTTACTTGGTCTGATGGTGACTCAGAAAGTGACTCTGAAGAAGAATCTGCTAAACTAGTTACTGCACTATCTGGTGTTTGTAACTCTGATAATGATTCTAGTGATGAGGAAGTGACATTTGAAGAACTTGTTGACTCCTACAAGAAGCTATGTATCAGAAGTGCTGAAGTTTGTCAGCAAAATGAGAAACAGAAAAAGCTCATAGTGAAGTTGGAGGCTGAGAAGAAGGCAGACACTGCTACTATAAGCCATCTCAAAGGTGAAGTTCTAATGTTGAACTCCAAACTTGATCAGATGACTAAGCCTGTCAAGATGTTAACAACTAGAACTGATAAGTTGGAAGAAATCCTTCAGACTGGATAAAAATGCAGGAAACATGTTTGGTCTAGGATTTGTGGCTGCAAAGAAATCTGCTGTTGACAAGAAGAAGACCAGGCCTGATAAACAAATGTCAAAGAAGATGTCATAACATAGGACTCAACATCAAGAACAGAGAAATATGAAGAAAAAGTACCAAAGACGGAGATGTCATTATTGTGGGAGGTTTGGTCACATAAAGCCATTCTGCTTCAGATTATATGGATATCCTAATTAGACCCCATATGTCAAACCTAAGACTAACAAGGCACCATATACTCAACAGTGGAATAAAAATACTGCAGCCCTGATAGCTCACACCTCCCTTAGAGTTTCTGCCAAGGAAGACTGGTACTTTGACAGTTGATGCTCTAAACACATGACTGGAATCAAGAATATGCTGAATGATGTCAAACCTCATACTACTAGTTATGTCACTTTTGGAGATGGTGCTAGCGGAGAAATCAAAGGAGTTGGAAACTTGGACTGCCCTGGAGTTCCAAACCTAAATGAAGTGTTGCTGGTAAATGGTTTGACTGCTAATCTCATAAGTATCAGTCAATTATGTGATCTAGGATTCAAGGTCAACTTCACCAAGTCTGAATGTCTTGTAACTAATGAAAAACAAGAAGTTGTAATGAGAGGAGTCAGATCAAAAGACAACTGTTACTTATGGGAGTCTGAGAACACTAACTACTCTTCTGTGTGCTCTATAGCCAAAGAAGAAAAGGAAGTGAAACTGTGTCACCAAAAACTTGGTCATTTACATCTTAGAGGGATGAAAAAGATCATATCCATGGAGGCTGTCAGAGGGATTCCAAGGCTTCAGATTGATGAAGGGAGAGTCTTTGGTGAATGTCAGGTTGGAAAGCAAACTAGAATGTCACATCCAAAGACAAGACATCTGACCACCTCTAAGGTGCTAGAACTTTTACATATGGATCTGATGGGTCCCATGCAGGTGGAAAGTCTTGGTGGAAAGAGATATGCCTATGTTGTTGTGGATGATTTTTCCAGATTCACTTGGATAAACTTCATTAGGGAAAAGTCTGATGTATTTGATGTATTTAAGGAATTGTGCAAAAGAATTCAAAGAGAAAAAGAAGGATGCATTGTCAGAATCAGAAGTGATCATGGTAAGGAATTTGAAAATAGTAAGTTTGATGAGTTCTGTTCCTCAGAAGGAATCAATCATGAGTTCTCTTCACCTATAACTCCTCAACAAAATGGAGTTGTGGAAAGGAAAAACAGGACTATACAGGAATCTTCCAGAGCAATGATACATGCCAAGAAGCTTTATATTCATTTTTGGGTTGAAGCTATGAATACAGCCTGTTATGTCCACAACAGGGTCACCTTGAGAAAGGGAACATCATCCACCCTTTATGAACTATGGAAAGGAAGAAAGCCTACAGTGAAGTACTTCCATGTCTTTGGGAGCAAATGCTATATTCTGACAGATCGTGAACAAAGGAGAAAGATGGACCATAAAAGTGATGAAGGAATATTCCTAGGATACTCTACCAACAGCAGAGCATATAGGGTGTTCAATTCCAGGACCAAAGTTATGATGGAGTCTATAAATGTCATAGTTGATGATCACCATGAGGAAACAAATGTCCCATATGATGTTGAGACATTCTTTGAGACTTCAACACAAGTGTCTAAAAAGGATGATGTGCCTAATCCTACTCCATCAGAGTCTGAATCAAAGGAAGCTAACAAAGATCCTTCCATCATAATTCAGAAAGATCATCCTAAGGAACTCCTCATAGGAGATCCTAACAGTGGAGTCACTACAAGATCTAGAGAAATCATCACAAACTCTTGTTTTGTGTCTAAGATTGAACCAAAAAATGTTAAAGAGGCTTTGACTGATGAATACTGGATTGGAGCAATGCAAGATGAATTGAACCAGTTCAAGCAACATGAAGTATGGGAGTTAGTTCCTAGACCAGAAGGAACAAACATCATTGGCACAAGGTGGATCTACAAGAACAAGTCAGATGCTGAAGGAGTTGTCACCAGGAATAAGGCAAGGCTTGTTGCTCAAGGATACACTCAAGTTGAAGGGGTTGATTTTGATGAGACTTTTTCTCCTGTAGCCAGACTGGAATCAATTAGACTTCTCTTGGGAGTTGCTTGTCTCCTTAAGTTCAAGCTGTTTCAGATGGATGTGAAGAGTGCCTTCCTAAATGGGTACTTAAATGAGGAAGTGTATGTGGAACATCCTAAAGGATTTGTGGATCCAAACTGTCCTGATCATGTCTACAAATTGAGGAAAGCATTATATGGTCTGAAACAAGCTCCTAGAGCTTGGTATGAAAGGTTGACAAAGTTCCTCACTAACAAAGGATACAGGAAAAGAGGTTTGGATAAAACTCTTTTTATCAAGGATGAAGGAGGAAAGATAATGGTAGCTCAAATTTATGTTGATGACATAGTGTTTGGAGGAATGTCAGATAAAATGGTTAAACATTTTTCTAACCAGATATAAGCTGAATTTGAAATGAGCCTCATGGGAGAATTGACCTACTTTCTTGGACTACAAGTCACACAGATGGAAGACTCAATTTTTCTGTCTCAAAGCAAGTATGTAAAGAATATTGTCAAGAAGTTTGGGATGGAGAATTCCAGTCATAAAAGGACTCCTGCACCTACTCATTTAAAGTTGTCCAAAGACACAAGTGGGGCAAATATGGATCAAAGCTTGTACAGAAGCATGATAGGAAGTCTGCTATACTTAACAGCCAGCAGACCTGACATTGCCTTTGCAGTTGGAGTATGTGCAAGATACCAGGCTGAACCCAAAGTAAGTCACATCAACCAGGTGAAAAGAATTCTGAAGTATGTGAGTGGAACTTACAATTATGGCATGTTGTACTCTCATGGATGTAAACCAATTCTGTCTGGTTATTGTGATGCTGATTGGGCTGGTACTGCTGATGATAGAAAGAGCACCTCTGGATGATGCTTCTTTTTAGGAAATAATCTTGTTTATTGGTTCAGCAAGAAACAAAAATGTGTGTCTCTATCTACTGCTAAAGCTGAATGCATAGCAGCTGGTAGCAGCTGTTCTCAAATGATCTGAATGAAACAGATGTTGACTGAGTATAATGTCACACAAGATGTCATGACATTGTACTGTGACAATTTGAGTACTATTAACATATCCAAGAATCCTATACAGCACAGCAGGACTAAGCATATTAACATTAGACACCACTTCATCAGAGATCTTGTGGAGGAGAAGGTGATTAAGCTGGAACATGTTGCCACTGAACTACAACTGGCTGATATTTTTACCAAGGCACTTGATGCTAGTCAGTTTGAGAATTTAAGGGGCAAGCTGGGTATTTGCCAATATGAAGAGATGTAGAAATTAATTTTACTTAATACAAGGTTTGAAAGAGATATTTTAATCAAGTTTATTCTGATTGGGCTAATCATTTGTTTCCCTCTTTCTTTCCAAAAGTTTAAGAAGAGGAATAGACATATTTATATCTCCCTCTTCTCAGTTTGCTGCATCACTCTCCATTCCCTCAAAAGAAAATTTCACACTCGCTGTCACTTGTATTCTCAATCTCTCAAGATGTCTCAACAATTTGTGTCATCATCTTCATCAAAGGCAACTGCATCTTCCTCACCCACTGACACCGAACCTAGGGCAAACGTAAACCCCATGGATGCTGATGTTCTTGAGGTAACTCCACTTCGTGTAATGGCAGTTGATCCTAATAAGGTCAAGAAGCTGCGAACCAGACATGCAAGAAGATCACAAGCTTCTCCCTCTGGTAAATCTTCTCAACCATCATCCTCTGTTCCTCCAGAGATAGCTAATAGGGAAGGTTCTGCTTATGTGCATCAAGCTATTTCCAGACTAGTCACTAGGATTCTTAATGAGAATCACTCTGTTCCTGGTGTATCTGTACCATTGAACCAAGAAACTGCTAGCCCTAATTTAGAAAGTGATCCCAATGTCACTCAGAATGTTGAGACACCTAATGACAACATTGAGAAATCTTCAGAGAAACCTGATGATCACCAGACCCCTACTGACAAGGTTGTTGAACCTCCTATCATTGATGTTGATGAAGAACAACATGATGGTTCTGCAAGAAGCTCACCAGAAGATGCTGCTAAAAATAGTGCTTCCTCAGGGGATGACAGTACCTGAAGGTCTGTGTTTGCTGAGTTATAAAGATTGATGCTGGAACTTGCTGCTGCTATTTGATACCTTCTCTCTGTTTCTGTGTATTTTGGATTTCCTTTTGATTACTATATAACTTGAACTACTAGATCCTTTGGCCTCTTTATGGCTAAAAGGGGGGAGAAGTAATTGTGCTAATTTTGGTAGAATTGGATACTGATAGTTTCATCTGCATCTGATTGTTTCATCTGCATCTGATTGTTTCATCTGCATTTGGTTTCTGCATGTTATAGGTTCTACTGCATGTTGCTTCTGCATTCTAATCTCTGATTGTTTAGGGGTTTTAGCCAAAAATTTGCCAACGGGGGAGTTTGTAAGTGTTTGCTTGTTGGCATTAATTTTTGGTAAAACCAGATTTGCGAATGTCATGACTGATGTCATAACATTCTGGGATAAAGACAAATTCTACAGAAGGAATGTTCTACAGGAACAACTCAGTATGAGTGAATATCATGATGATTAAGCTATGATCATATGTACTGAATTCTACCAAAATCAGTGAGCAGGATACATGATGTCATAACCAATGTTAAGACATCCTGTACTGATCAAGTTGTTATGCAGATTTATTGTTCCTGAGAATTTTCAGGAATCTGGTGTGCTATTATGAGTTGAAGTATATTGACTAGATCAGATGCTCACGTGGATATTAGGTTAACCTTGCTTAACCCTAATCTGTTATGATGAAAGCCCAAGACCAAGTCTTTAGGTTAACTTTGGTTAACCCTAGCTATTTTTATGGAAGCCCAAAATGAAGAATAGACTGCATATATATTTCTCACGAATCCTAATGGTGTGCAGCTCTTTTTAGAAAAGATCAATAAGGCATTTTGTAGTGGTGATAGTTTTAGTAATTACTGTGAGCCAAGCAATTATCACTTGATAAGTGACTTGGAGTAGGATTTGGTTGTAAGGGTTGTTTATCACTCAAAGCTTTGAAGCACGAGTGTTGTGTCTCTTAATTAAAGCTTTGAAGCAAAATCAAGCGTGTGTAATGAAGAATGTCTTCATAATCTTATTAATCAGTAGATTAGTATCACTGCTGTGATTGAGGGGGAGTGAGTAGGAACTCAGGTTTAAGTAGGACTTAGATTGAAGTTGCATTGGGTAGGTCTTAAGTGAAGGAGATAAACTGGTTGGTTTATTTCTAAATTAATACCTCTTATAGTGAATTTCCTCCCTGGCTTGGTAGCCTCCAGATGTAGGTGTTGTTATACACTGAACTGGGTTAACAATTGATTGTGTTCTTTACTGTCTTTTAAATTACTGTTTGGTTTGTGTACAATTTGTCAGATACGGTGTCATAACATTCACTGTGACATTAAGTATATGTTGCCAGAATTACAGGTAGATGGTTCTTAAGTACTTGCTCCTTTTAAAACAAAACAAAAACTTTTCGCACTTACACCTTTCAAACAAAAAACTTCTTTCAAACCCACAATCACAAAGAAAGCAAAATTTTTGAAAATAATTGAGCAAATACCTAAGAGCCCGTGGATAACCACGGATAGAAAGGGTGCTAACACCTTCCCTTTCTATAATCTACCCCCGGACCCGAGAAACATCTCGAAAAAGGAATTTTTTTGTGCTTTTTTCCTTTCCTTGTTGGATAAAATAAAAGACGGTGATGACTCTTGCTTACCGCGACATTTTGCGAAAACAAACGCAAAACGCAAACCAGCATTCCAAAAACAGTCAGTTCTCTTCCCACCGTATCACAGAATGACTTTCGTGTCTGGAGTGTATCTAAACTGTATCTGATTGCATATTGTTTAAACGGTATATGTTAATCTTATCCTAAAAAGGGTAAAATGTTAGCTGAAACACCAAGTTATGTTGCATGAAATGTATGATGCAATATATGTGTTTTATCAATGTTTATGATATATGAATGTAATGTATGTGCATGTAAGCTGATGTGCTGTATTGCTGAGGAAAATAAATCCTTGACTGCTGCCGGGGACAATAAATCCTTGATTGCTGAGGATATGAAATCCTTGGCGACCTTACCGGGGATATAGGGATTCTTCATGTCTTGAAGTTGGAGTACTTGACAAAAATTCTTTTGTGAGCAATGCCATATACTGCTTGAGTAATCTGTTTGGGGAATCTAGAGAATTTTCATGACTTCTACTAGGGATTACACAAAGGGAATCCTTGCTCTGCTGGTGGAATAAAGAAAACTCTGATGACTTCTGCGGGGAATTAAAAAAGAGAATCTTCATTCTGTTGGGGAGCAATGAAAACTCTGTGGGGAAGAAAAACTTATTCTTGTTTGGAAAAAGTTCAGGAGTTTCAGTCGTCTGCCACTCTACTGTGGAATTATCCTAGGTTGGGGAGAGACAAAAGTTAACTGTTATCCGGTTGCTTTTCAGACTTCAAGACAACTTGCTGGGGAATTTGGAGAAACTGAATGGTTTCCGCTGGGGATTGATAGTTTGAAGTTTTAACTCCGCTGGGGATCTGTAGTTGGAAATTTTGGCTCCGCTGGGGATTGGTGGTTGGAAGTTTTAACTCCGCTAGGCATCTAGATGATGAAGTTTTAACTCCACTGGGGATTGGTAGTTGGGAGTTTTAGCTCCGCTGAGGATCTAGATGATGTACTATAGAGATTGCTCCTGGAATAGCCTAAAGACGTTTTCCTAACCTTTCAACCTGTCAGTAATTATTCTTTTCCATTCTGTTTATTTGTAAACAGTAATTATGTTCAAATGCATATGTTCATTAATGAATCATTGGACGTTTTTGCACATAAAAACACAAGTGTAAAGAAAAGGCAAAGTTTTTGTACTTTGAAAGAGATATCTTTGTATTTACTTTGAATGAGTATTTTATACAAAGGAGACAGACATCCTAGTAAGAGGATAGTGTCATAAAAGTAAGAAAAATTTATACAAAGAAAGATAGCTATGTGTCATAATCCCATGGGGTTCCCATTCTGCTATAGCCTTCGTATCTCTGAATATCTTGTCTGTCCGTTGCTTTGTTCAAAGATGATTGAATTGATCAGAAGCTCAGAGTTTGTCTATGAAGAGATTGTACTTAAAGTGATCCGACGAGACATAGTCATACGCTTTAATTCCCTAACTTTTGCCTGGACCACCCTTTCGGGTTTTCAGTCCACCGGGAAACCCTTTTTTGCCCAAGTGGCCCTTTCGGGTTTTCAACTTGCCGGGTGTACAGATTTTTTTTTATTTTATCCCTAATTTTTTCCCGAACCTTTTTGGTTCGCCGGGATGCCCTTGTTTTGCCTAGGCGTGTCAACCTAGCGGGTCTCTTATGCGTAGTATCTTTTGACTATGTCTGTGTTCGCAGGGTGTGGCAGGTCCACACCGTCCATGGTGGTTAAGATCATTTCCCCACCAGAAAAGATGTTCTTGATTACAAATGGTACTTCACAGGTAGGAGTCCATTTTCCCCTGGGATCACTTTGTGGCAAGATAATGCGCTTGATCACCAGATCTCCAACTTGATATACCGGGCATCTGACTTTCTTGTTGAAAACCTTGATCATCCGTTTTTGATACGTCTGACCATGGCAAACAGCAGTAAGCCTCTTTTCGTCAATTAGATTCAACTGATCAAGTCGGGTCTGGATCCAATCGTCTTCACTCAAACCTGTATCCTTCATGATTCTCAAAGAGGGAATCTGAACCTCGATAGGTAAAACAGCCTCCATGCCATAAACCAAAGAAAAGGGTGTTGCCCCAGTTGATGTGCGAGCCGTGGTACGGTACCCGTGAAGAGCAAACTGTTAGAACAGAGTTTGAATCTACTACCCTAAGTTAAAGTTTTGATGATAGCAAAATGCAAGAATATATAAATTGTATGATTCATGTAAGACATATATGCTACCTAAAAATTATGTTTTGTTTTACAGAAACTATGATGAGTATCAGCATAAGAATATCATCATCAGCATCAGAAGATGAATTATCAACATCAGCATTAGAGGATGTTATATCAGATGCCAGAATCAGAAGATCAAAGTATGTGCTTACGCTGAAGCTTGATGAACAGATCTGCGCGTAACAATCTAACTCTGATCAAGACAACAACAATTCATCAGCATCTAGCAGCGTCAGAATAAGCCAAAGCCAGAACACGCTTGATTGGCAACGGTACTGTGCATTCAAGACTCTTTATTATCAACGACATCATTCCAGACAAGATATGCTTAATATGGAAAGAATGTAATTGGCATTGAAACGGAAATAATTGGCTCCAACGTACCATTTCCAATGCTATATAATCAAGCAAGTGAGGAACGAATTGGCTAATGTTCTACAACTCTCTACACGCCTAAAGCTATTCATATTCATCCTCATTCCCAGTTTGCTAAAAGCTCTCAAATTACCTATTGTATTGTTTTAGCATTCTAGTTCTCATAAGCTTAATTTGTGTAACATCACAGTTGTGATAAACAGTTTTGTAGAAAACATCTAACACACTTGATTTCATTTCTTTGTAAGAATGTATTTCCTTGAGAAATCGGTTTGTGGTTTTGACTCAAGAAGGCTTTAACAGTTGTTAAAGCAAGTTGTAATATTCAGTTGAATATAGTGGATTAAGACCTCGTTGGAGAGAGGCGAAATCACCTTGACGGGTGGACTGGAGTAGTTTGAGATCAAACGAACCAGGATAAAAATAACCTGTTGTCTGCATTTTATTTCAAGTTTTACAATTCAACCCCCCTTCTTGTGTTTTTCACTTCTTCACAAACGGTAGCATCTCATGCCAGTCCTTGTAGGTGATGGTCATCTTCTGTATGAAATTTTTAATATTTTTGTTAGCAGCTTCGACTGCACCATTCATCTTTGGCCGATAGGGAGATGAATTGTGATGTTGAATCTTGAACTGCTCACACAAGGCGGTGATCATAGTATTGTTAAGGTTTGTACCGTTATCAGTGATGATCCTTTTGGGGATACCATACCGACAAATAAGATTCTTCTTGATGAAGCGGACAACAACATTCTTAGTAACGGATGCGAAGGAAGCTGCTTTGACCCACTTGGTGAAATAGTCAATGGCCACCAGAATAAAGCGGTGTCCATTGGAAGTTGTAGGCTTGATCTCTCCAATCATGTCGATTCCCCACATAGCGAAGGGCCAAGGAGTTGTTAAGACATTTAGAGGAATCGGGGGCACGTGCACCTTGTCTGCATAGATTTGACACTTATGACAAGTCTGAGTGCTGATAGCAGTCAGCTTCCATGGTAGACCAATAATAGCCTGCCCGTAGAATCTTCTTTGCCATTGTATGCCCACTAGAGTGAGTGCCAAAGGCACCCTCATGCAATTCAGCCATGATCTTTTCAGCTTCAATATTGTCCATACAACGGAACAGAATATAATCATGATTACGCTTATATAGGATGCCATTACTTAGGAAGAACTTAGCTGAGAATCTCCTTAAGAGCTTTTTGTCGTTGACTGAAGCTCCTTCTGGATATTCTTGAGCCTCGAGATACCCTTTGACTTCATGAAACCACGGCTGGTCCACTACTTCTTCGGTATTAATCTTGTGACAGTGTGCTGGTTCGTCCATCCGTTCAATGGAGATTTGGGGAGCCTTGTTATCCCAGTTAAGTTTAAACATAGATGACATTGTAGCTAGAGCATCTGCTAGCAGATTTTCTTCTTGCGGGAAATGCTCGAAGGTAATCTACTCGAAATGTGGTAACAATGTCAAAACATGTTCTTTGCAAGGGACGAGGTTTGGATGCTTAGTGTCCCACTCTCCTTTGATCTGACTGATGACCAAAGCTGAGTCCCCAAACACATCTAAAGATTTGATTCCCAAGTCTATGGCAGCCTTGAGACCAAAGATGCATGCTTCGTACTCTGCCATGTTGTTCGTACAGTTGAAGCAAAGTCTAGCAGTGAAAGGAGTATGGCATCCTTCTAGAGATATGAGCACAGCGCCAATACCGTTACCAAGTGCATTGGATGCCCCATCAAAGTACAGGGTCCATCGGGATCCTTGTTCAGGTCCGTCATATGGTCTGATCTCTTCGCAGTTGTCCAATGTCATGATGTCTTCGTCAGGGAAGTCAAACTTCATGGACTGGTAATCTTCTACAGCTTGATGAGCCAGATGATCAGCTAGCACACTGCCCTTTATAGCTTTTTGGGTAGTGTACTATATGTCGTATTCTGTTAGGATCATCTGCCATCTAGCTATCCTCCCAGACAGAGCAGGCTTCTTAAAGATGTACTTTATCGGATCCATCTTAGATATCAGCAAAGTGGTATGAGTCAACATATACTGCCTTAGCCGGCGAGCAGCCCATACCAAAGCGCAGCAAGTTTTCTCGAGCAGTGAATATCTGGTTTCACAGTCGGAAAACTTTTTGCTTAGGTAATAAATGGCGTGCTCTTTTCAACCAGACTCGTCATGCTGCCCCAATACGCACCCCCATTGAATTCTCTAAGACGGTCAGATACATGATTAGTGGTCTTCCTTCGACGGGTGGCATCAGGACAGGAGGTTCTAGTAAGTACTCCTTGATTTTATCGAAAGCAATCTGACATTCATTGTTCCATCTGACAACCTGATCTTTCTTCAACAGCTTGAAGATTGGTTCACAAGTAGACGTTATGTGAGAAATGAACCTGGCAATGTAGTTTAGGCGTCCCAAAAAACCTCTGACTTCCTTCTCAGTGTGAGGAGCAGGAATTTCTTGTATAGCTTTGACTTTGGAAGGATCAACCGCGATGCCTTTGTTGCTGACAATGAAACATAAGAGTTTACCGGACCGGACTCCGAATGTGCACTTGTTTGGGTTCAATCTTAACTTGTACTCCTTCAACCTGGAAAATAACTTTTGCAAGTGATCAAGGTGTTCTTCTTCAGTTTGTGATCGGGCTATCATGTCATCTACGTAGACCTCTATCTCATGATGTATCATATCATGAAACAAAGCTACCATGGCGCGTTGATAGGTTGCCCCGACATTCTTCAGTACGAATGGCATCACTTTGTAGCAGAACGTACCCCACTGTGACAAAAGTAGTTTTCTCCATGTCCTCAGGTGCCATTTTGATCTGGTTATAACCTGAGAATCCGTCCATGAAAGAAAATACTGTGCTGGGCTGTATTGTCGACCAGGATGTCGATGTGTGGAAGTGGAAAATCAGGGCTGGCCCTGTTTAAATCTCTATAATCCACACACATTCTCACTTTGTCGTCCTTTTTAGGCACGGGAACAATGTTGGCCACCCATTGAGGATAGGAAGTAACAGCCAGAAATCCAGCATTGAACTGTTTCATAATTTCTACTTTGATCTTCTCTGACATGTCAGGTCTCATGCGGCAGACCTTTTGTTTCACTGGTGGACAGTCTTCTCTTGTGGGTAGACGGTGTACCACAATGTCTGTATCGAGTCCCGGCATGTCTTCGTATGACCAGGCAAAAATCTCAACATAATCACGCAGTAGCTGAATTAGGCGCTCCTTGACACTCGGCTCTAGATTGGCACCCACTTTGATTTCCTTTTTATCATCCTCAGTAACCAAGTTGATTGTATCCAACAACTCCTCATGAGGCTGAATTGCTCCTTCCTCTTGCTGTAGTAATCTGGCCAATTCCCCTGGCACCTCACAATCTTCCTCACCTTCGTATTCGGCTTGGTAGATCAGATCTTCAGAGTCACTGAAGGCTATAGCAGTATCGTTACCCGTGGGATCCGGAATGGAATGGTACCTGCATTTGTGAGTGTGGGTGTGTGTAAGGGTATAGCCATCTTAAAAAAATAAAATGTAAAAGAAAGACAATGAGCACAAAAGGTTTATATGTGAAAAAGCGTCCATGATTCATTGAATGACATATGTAGATGAAATAAAAACCCTTACAAATGGACCATTGTGCCTCGGGTAAGACACAAGGTTTTTAAAGTGTGAATTGTTCGTGAATTATTACAAGTCCAAATAGAAATGTAAAATATAAATTACTGAGATATGAAAGTTATTGGAACGAAGTCTCTGTCTTCCCAGTTGCGCAGTCCTCCACTGACAGTAGGAAATATCCAATCTTCCAAGCTGCCATTCTCTTTATTGTCTTCTACCGCATTGATGCTTTGGTTGTTAATCTTTATCGGTGGCCCCCCAGCACGGGCACGGCGCACAACCTTCTGACCAGTCGAAGTAAACCCCAAGCCAAACTTGTTTGATTTGTACGGAATATTTGGAAGCTGACCCCAGATTATACATCTCCCTTCTTATACTACTGCCCTAGCATCCTTTAGAGATGACATCCGAGGTGGAGGTCTTGTGATCTTAGGAATCGAGGATACCGCCTTGGTCGCCGCTATTTCTTCAGAGACTTCTTCAAAATGTTGGGAAGGGGTCTCTATGAACTCGCCATATAACTCCACATAACAAAAGGAATTCAGATGACTAATCATATACTCCTCCTCCCCATGGACAATTATGATCTTCCCTTGGACCAGGTACTTTAGCATTTGATGCAAGGTGGAGGTGACAGCTCCGACATTGTGGATCCAGGGGCGTCCCAACAGACAGGAATAAGAAGGACAGATGTCCATCACATAGAAGGTCGAGTTAAAAACCTGGGTTCCCACCTTTATTGGGATGTCCACCTCCCCGTGGACAATCCTCTTTGATCCATCAAAAGCTCTCACCACTATATTGCTGGGTTTTAAAGTCAGCCCCTCACAATCCAACCTATCAAGGGCTTTCTTTTGTAAGACGTTCAGAGATGATCCAGTATCAACCAAAACATGAGCTAGGGTTGTTCCTCTTCACTCCACTAAGACATGTAATGCATCATTGTGTTTTCGCCCTCTGGGTGTCAAGTCAGCATCGAAGAAGCCCATGCCATTATCAGTTGTCAAACTGGCCACACAGTCCTGGAACTGGTCAGCAGACATCTCTTGTGGTACGTGAGATGTCTTCAGAAATTTTACCAGTGCTTTGGCATGTGCCTCAGAGCACAGCAGCAGGGATAGCATAGAGATCTTTGAAGGGGTCTGCCCCAATTGTTCAACCACATCATAATCACTCTTCTTAATGATCCTCAGGATTTCTTCCATCTCCTTCTTGGATGTTTCAGGAATAACTAGTGATTAAGTCTTCGTCTGGACATGCTCCTCTTGAACGTTCTTTCCTTTATTATCAGCAGTGGAAGTAGGGATAGGAATTTTATTGTCTATGTCGGTAGGTACGCTTGCAGGTACAATCACTGGTGCAGAGGTAATCTTCGGAATGGCCACGGGTCCAAAGACTGCTATTGGAGGAGCAACCTCTGGAGAGAAAATCCTACCACTGCGGGTGATCTTGCTGGTTCCAACAATACTGCTAATGTCAGAACTATCCTCTTCGGAGCTTTGTTCTTCGGCAATCAGTTCAATCTGTTTAATACCATGGTAGTAGATTTCTCCACCATAGTTCCATGGTACTGTTTTATCTGAATTGTATGGGGTCGACCCGAGCATTGTAATCTTAAGCGGAGCAGTTTTTGGAGCAGGTGTAATCCTAACGGGTCTTTTAGGGGCCCTGGAAGGATTGGAGTAGATGGTTATTATTGAAACTTCTTTAACTGGAATGGATGAAACAGGAGCATCCTCAAACAAAATTTCTTGGTTATCCATCAGTCGTTGGATACCTTTCTTCAACAGAGGGCAGTCAAATGATGAGGACAGGCAAACATGGCAATCTTGGTCACAACCTGGGAAAATACTAGCTTTCAACAAATTCAACTTAATAGTTGGGAGCGGAGTTAACAGTTCATCCACGGTAGCAATAAACAGATCTTCTTCAATAACGTTGGCATTATGACCATGCCTCAGCATTGGGGCGGAAATAACATTTGGTTTCTCAGGCGCTTCAAACTCAACTTCCTTCGCGTCTATCAGATCTTGAATCTTGTTCTTCAGAGCCCAACAGTTGTTGGTGTCGTGCCCTGGGCTTTCAGAATGGTACGCGCATCTGGCGTTGGGATGGTAATGTGGAGAAGTAGTATTGGGATTTTTTGGGGCCTCTTTCAAAGTGGCTAGATTCAACTTCAGGAGATGTGGTAGAACTTGGGCTGGAGTCATGTTAATCTTGGTAAATTGCCGGATAGGCCTTTCTACCCTTTGCTGGTTATTTCTTGGCTGGTCTGATGCAGGATTTGGAATCATAACGGCCCCCACTATTGGTTGGCGCTCGGTTCTTCCCTGATTCCTCTATGAATAGATAGAAAATACTTCCTTCCTACCAGTGAAGGGTTTTTTCACAGCTGCGGAGGCAGACGCATCCTTTTGAATTTTTCCACTTCTTATACCAGCCTCCACTCTTTCGCCGGTTAAAATCAATTTGATAAACCCTGCAGAAGAACTCCCAATCATATCATTGAAGAAAGGACCTGATAGAGTTCCCAAGAACATGTCCACCAACTCCCTCTCATATAGAGGGGGTTGCATCCTTCCGGTTAGGTCTCTCCACTTTTGTGCGTAATCTTTAAAGCCCTCATTGGAAGCCATGGCCATACTCTGTAGCTGAGTACGGGTTGGCGCCAAGTCGGTGTTATATTGATACTATTTATAAAAGGCTGCTGCCAAGTCTTCCCAATTGTGGACATCTGCCCTCTCCAACTGGTAGAACCAATCAAGTTGCATTCCTGATAAACTGTCTTGGAAAAAGTGGACCCACAAGTCTTTGTCGGAAGAATATGGTTGCATCTTCTTGACATAGGATCTGAGGTGCATTTTAGGGCAAGACACCCATCATACTTGGCAAATAGTGGCACTTTAAACTTTGGCGGGATTACAATTCCTGACACCAGCCCTAACTCCTCAAAATCTAGCCCTGGTACTCTCTGGATTTCCATAGCACTGAGTCGCTCTTCAAGGTGCTTGTACTTGTCATCAGCCGGAGGGTATTGTTGTTCAGAGTAGTCCTCTTCTTCCTCTTCAGAATCTGATGGTACTGTCATTCCTTTTCCTTTTATTTCCCCTTCATCAGACGTTGTTGGAAAATCTAAGGTCCGTCTGGCTTGTCCCTGAAATCTTCTGCCCATGATAACCACACCAGCTGGCTTCTTCTTATTTTTCTCTTTTTCTTTTTCTAGCAAAGTCTTCAGCTCCTCCTGCCCCTTGGCTAAGGTCATGAATAACTGTTGAAATTATGAGTTCTGAGCTTGCAGATCTTTGACCGTTTGTTCTAGATCCATCGTACTAAAATAAATAGTAGAGAGATGAGGAAACTTGTTGCAAAGACCTGTTTATGCTTATAATGAATGATATGTATTCATGCAATGTTTTCAAGGATTTTAAAAATTCAAATTTGTTTTAAACAAAAAAGAAACACACGTCATATTAATAGGATAGAATTGTGAGTACATCAATGCCCCTTGGGCAAAATAATACAGAATTCTAAGGTAAAAAGATGTTGCGCATCCTCTTTGGTGCAATGTAGGTGTTGAGAGTCTGCTCTTCATGAAGTAGCCGAGTGAGTTCCAAAACCTTCTTCTCGCTTGCGTAGAATTGGGCTTCGAAAGTATCACGCTCTCCCTTGAGCTGTATCAAACTCCTTTGTAGATCTTTGAGTGATGTTGGCATGTCAGGATGTAGGAGAGTGTATGGAACTTCTCCTTCCTTAACAAGCTCTATAATCACTGAGAGAATGGAGGGGTAAGGCATCATAAGACTTTGAGCGCGGGTTCGTACCCACTTGAGGTAAGGCTCAATAGGTATGGAATTCTTGTGTCCCAACGTCTTACTATCCACCTTGTTTGGCATCCTCCAAGATCGGATGAATCTCTGACGGGGTCCTTGGTCGTCGTTGTCGTAGTCGAAAACCAATCCTTGAATCAACATATCATGTGGGCCATCCCTTCGGGCATAACCAAACTGTCTTAGAGATAAGCAAGGGTTGTAGGTGATGCCTCCCTTAATTCCAAGTAGAGGGACATTAGGGAATTTCCCACAACGGTCAATGATGATAACATTCTCTTTGGATCGAGAACACCAATGAATATCTGAATGGTTAAGTGTCATTAACCTTTGTGACCACCTCAAATCTTGCTCATTCTTCAAGACTGATTGGGGAAGATGAGAAATAAACCATCTTTCCAAGAGAGGAGTACAACACATAAGAACACCTCTTTTCCTCATTGTACGAGTGTGAAAAGAGTGGAGGATATCCCCAAGCAATGTAGGCACTGGGTTGCGAGTCATGAAGATTTTGACAGCGCTTACATCTATGAGTTGGTCAGGATTAGGGAACAAGACCATCCCATAGATGAGAAGAGCTACAATCTCATCAAAAGCTTGCAAGTCTAGAGAATTCCAACAGCTTTGGGCCTTCTCAAACAGAAACTTTGACAAGAAGCCTTTGACACCACTTCTAGTTTCCCAATGTGTTGTGACATCAGATGAGTGCAAGTGCAGGGCTTGAGCAATCTCTTATGGCTTTGGATATCTTTCTGTACCGTTGAAGGGTAGTTGATTGAGAATAGGAATCCTCAGAAGTTGAGAGAATTCTTCCAAAGTGGGCACAAGTTGATAGTCAGGAAATGTGAAGCAATGATGCAAAGGGTCAAAGAACTGGAAGAGAACTTTCACCATATCCTCCTTTGCGTTGGAAGTGACCAAGTTGAGTAGACGACCATGTCTCTCGGTGAATGGAGAATTCTTAGGAATCCTTGAAGCTAGCTCCTTGATTTGTGGAGGAATTCTTACAAGGTTGATTTGGATAGTTTTCCTGCGAAGTGAATCCATAACCTACAAAACAAGAACAAATATGAATCTCCAAAATCCTTGAAATGGTTAGTGAATGCATATGATTTTCATGATGTCCATGATGTTATTCACAAGTATATGTACAAATAAATCACACAAGTTCCTAGTTTAGGCTTGCATGGGGTTTCATAGGTAAGTACCCTCTTGAAGTTTAGTTGGCTCAACCTGTCCTAGAAATAGTAACTGGGTTCTAAGGAGCTCAATATCACTGGATTGTTTCCTTGTTCATTGTTTCAGTTCAAGCCTCTTTGTTGACGACCGGAATATTCCAAGAAACCATCCTTCAATGAGTGTAGTATCGAGTATCTACCAACTTCGGACTGCACTAAAGTCGGTCATCTCACTACATCCTAAAAGGCCAAGTTGGTCAAGTAAAGGTTCTAGAAGTTCATTAGTGCTTCATGACATCACTCAGCGGCCCTGTATTCTCTTTGATTGACTCAAAGGCTACTGGTACCCACAAATATGTCGCACTAATATATCTATTTCTTAGACCATGTCGGTATACCCCGCACAGTTTCCACAACGTATTGCTATTTACCTATAATGTTTCCCAAATCCGGGTAGAGGATTCAAACCCAAACAATAGAACCAAAATGTAAAGCAAACAAGTCAAACAATTGCAAGCAAATAAAGGTGATCTAAACCCTAAGGTAACCCCACTTTTAGAATTTTCCCCACCAGAGTCGCCAGTTCTGTGATGCGGTGGGAGAACTGACTTGAGGTTTTGCGTTTGTGTTCGCAAATGTTGCGGTTAGCAAGAGTTGCCACCGACTTTTCTTTTATCCAAAAGGAAAGGTAAAAAAGCACAGGAAAAACCTTTGAGATTGTTTTTGAGTTCGGGGGGGGGGGGGGTAGATTATGAAACGGGAAGGTGCTATCACCCTTTTCATCCATGGTTTTCCATGGGCTCTTAATTACTTGTTTAGATCACTTGCTTTGCTTTGTTTTATTTGAAATAGTGCTTGGTGTGGTTTTGAAAGTATTTTGAAAAGAGGCCACTCGTTTAGGCAATCTTTGTAATGATTCTCGTTCGTAAGAATGTATACAAAGATGTTTGTCTTTTGAAAATGTTTTCAATGTTTTGTAAGAGGTTTTGAAATGTGTGTGTGTTTGTTTTTGAAAAACACAAGGATTGTTTTGAAATGTAACAAGTAACTAGAAGCTATCTACCTACTCAAATGTCTTTCTTGTGCATTTTTATTTCTTTGACATTGTTGATTTACCATTGATTTGGTAAACAACCCTATCTTTGGATGTAAACGGGATTGGCGTGGGTCATCGTATGACCATGATAACAATATTGCCAAGTATCTTAGCAATTTTGAGGGACCGAGATCATTTTGTTTTAGGAAACCTTGAATAGCGTCATCGAGGGTCTATGATCTTATGTTTGTTTTGTTTTTCTAAGATACTTCGCGTGTGTAACATGACCATTTTTATTTAGGCAACCAAGTGGGAGAAACTCTAAGGGTGCTTGTGTGCAATGTGTATCATTTTCATGCTTTTGTCTTGCATTAGGGTTTTCTATTTGTCTTGTTTTTTGTTCTTGTCATGCAAACCCTAGTTCACTAAACATGGTATAAAAGCAATAAATTGCGTAAAATAAACTAAGCTATTACAACAATTATTATGGGAGGGAGGATACAAGTTTTTGAATGGGGATTTTGCACAAATATAAACCTAAAAATACTATTACAACCCAATCGAATATTGCGTAAATTAAATAAATGTACAAGTATTAAAAATACAATGCAATGTATTTATGTAAAAAATGTTTTGGTATTTGTTTTTTGTATGAGAAAATAAATTAATTTAAACCCTAAAAAATAAGGAAAAATAATATATTTTTGGAAGGGGTAAAACCCTAGTTTTTAATTAAAAAGAAAATAAATGTTCTATATTTATTTTGTCCATTTTTTGTACAAGAAAATAATAGATAATATTATATTTGGATATTAAAAATTAAATAAGTTATAGAAAATAAATATTTTATGTGTATAAATAATATAATAAAAATATTAAGTATTATTAATTTTATTTACAAATTTATTTAAGAAAATAAAGTCTATTATCCTAATAAACTATTTTTTCATGCAAAAAAATAATAGAAAAAAATAAAATAAAAATGCAAAAAATAAAGAAATTATTTTTTATGATTTTTATGATTCATAAAAATAAATAAAAGTAATAAATATGAAAATATAAAAAGAAATATGAAAAATAAAACAAATGAGCCAGGGGGTGCAAATAGTGGGTCAGGAGGGTGTGAATAGCAAAAACAAAAAGTCCAATGCAACAAAAAAAGCCCAGAACAACAACTTCGTCCCTGTCCTTGGTTTCTTCTTCGCGCGCTAGTTCAAACTGCAACTTTCACATGCTTGCACAAAAACAAAAACTTATAACATGAAACTTGTGGCATTTAATCTCACGATCCAACCATATAAAATTTGTAAACTAACTCTCAAAGATCAGTGAGAATTTTGGCAGCCCTAATTCGTGACCGAACTTTTTCATGAACTTCAAGCTTCAAATTCTCTCAGCATAGTTAATATAAATGAAAAGTATGCATATGTACAGCTTCACCATGTTATGGACTACATTTTTTCTTCACAAATCGTGGCTTGAGGATGCCTATTCAGAGAGATAGAGTTCAAGAAAATACCTCCTTCAGTTGGATTTGGATAGAGAAATGTAGTGACTTTAATGGAGGCCTGAGGATCGTGTGAGCTTTCTTGAACTTCCTTCAAGCTATTCCAATGCTTAGTTTGCTTTGAGGATGGCTGAAACTCTTTGCACAGGTCAAGTTGCAAGCTTCCAAAGTGAAAATGGCAATGGCTGAAGCAGGGCTTACAGAAACAGGGTAAGGGCTTGGATTGCTTTGGTTTGATATGTAGAAGGTGTTTGAAGTGTTAAAATACAAAACGCACGAGCCAAAAATGTATTGGCTATGGTTTTGCAGAAAACTTTATGTTTGAACAGAAAATTAGAGTTTTTATGTTTTGGATAGTTTCAGATGTAAAGCAATCGTGTTTTGGTTTGTAACCAGTTTGTAAATATGTAGAGAAATGATACAAAGTCCACCTCTTACTAGTTGTACAAGTTCTAGCACTTTTTGCAACTTTTCTTGCATTTGAAGAAAAGTGAAGTGACCATACTAACAGACCTGTCCTTGCTTGCTTGAGAGCTGAAATGCACTTGTACAAATTGCTTGAGACCTGTGGAAGTTGTTTGTACCAAAGGGACAGGTCCAAGGCTCAAAATTTGTAAAGTTGCAAAATCTCACCTTTATGAAAATGGCATTGTAACCTTTATGCCTAAAATGGAATAATCTCTTGTACAATGCTCTAAAAGCAAAGATAAAGCCTTTATATTTTGAGTTTGCATTTAATTATGAAGTGTAGAATGAGTTTAGGACCTATAAAGCAAGATTCAAACATCAAAGATCTGATTTGCAACTTGATGCTATGTGAAAATGGCATGAACAAAAGTGATAAAATGCCAACTTCTCCTCTTCGATTCTCCCTAACCAAAAATGATCTTAGAGAGTTCTTGGAAATTTTGGAAAGTTTGCAATATGCTCTATAATACATATTTGAAATTCATTTTGAGATACCTCTTGGAACTAGGTGAAAAATGCCCATGAAGTTGGGTCCAAAAACTGCCTAAATTAGGGCAAAATTTCACTAAGTTATTTAGTTCATGGACCTATATTCCCAAATTCATAACTTGAGATCCAAGCATCTTTTGGAAAGAGTTTGTGAAGCAAAGTTGTATATTTCATGGAGGAATAAAACTTTCATTTTGGAAGTTTTCTTTGAATCAAATTTCACCATGGTGAAAAAGTGGTGAAAAGTTGGGAAAAAATAAGAAAATTTCCATAGAAAAATTCTAAGTTATGAAAATTTTCAAATTCAAAACCCTAATTTTCAAAATTGGTTTTCTTGGTGAACAAGTTTAATATTTTGACATATCTTGATGAATTATGACCCTTGGCACTTGATTTTGACCAAAAAGTCAAATTTTGACTTTTCAGTGTACAGTTGACTTTTGATCAGTTGACTGCAAAATTCATCTGTCAATCCAATGAACTTGAGATCTTTTGAACCATGTAATTAGGTCAAGATGATGCCATTGAAACCTTGAAATCATGTTTGAACTCAATTGGTCATTGGCTAGGTTAAAAATCAGAAATTTCCCTTTTTCAGTCAAAACCCTAATTTTGACTATTTTGCCCTTTTGATGATTTGATCAAATTTCTTGAGGAGTTGTGATCTAAACTTGATCAAATGGTACATATGAGTCTAAAATGTTTATGTGGATAAAAAATTATGAAGTTTGACTGTAAATTGGCCATGCTTGACTTTTTCCCCAATACAGCTGATTTTTAGGTCAACTGTCCAATTGACTGATCAAAATGTGGTTCAAGGCTTGAAACTTAACATGAGCAACCTTAGGAGTCCAAGATGAAGTATGAAAGTCACATGAAGCATTGGTGGTCCAAAAATCTTTGTGCAAACTCAAACCCTGATTTTGGGGTATCAGTGCAAGATGAGAGGTCTTGAGCTGACCAAACCCTAATCTTGTCTTGAGTCCAAGAAGTCTTGTGAGAAAAATCTTGATAAATGAGAGGGAAAATTTTGGGGTACAACAATGAGTAAGCAATAATTTAATACACATAGTTACATATATCATATCTCACACCGACATATCTATTACATCCATCATAACAAGCATACTAATCACATGCACACATATCATCTTCATATCACAACATTGACAATTAAATAATGCAATATAATGTAACTGACATTATGCATGTGGTACCATCAGGGCATAAGCCCTCTCCATAAAGCCAAATCCAGGTTATCAACATACGACCAAGTTCGGGCCAACAACATAAGCCAAATTTGGCCTATCAATGTACGACTAAATCTAGGCCAATAACATAAGCCAAATTTGGGATATCAATGATGCATGTATGCGACACTGACATGTAACAAGATTATGCAATTGTAGGGCATAATCCCTCAACATAAAGCCAATATGGGCCAACAACAACACCATCATCATCATGCAATACAATATGTAATTCATCCATACATCATTCACATACAATGTGCAATTCATCCATACATCATTCACAAAGGATCACTATGTTCAATCATCATTGTATACTTCAAAATTCATCAGACACTGACACTCAAGGCATAAGCCTCCAAACCAAAAATAATTCACCTAATGTTATCAAAATTATTATCATATTGTAGAAAATGTTTTTAGCTTTTCAACAGTCTGACCGGCGGATCAAACAGACACCCGAGTCAAAAGTTACGAATTTTACAAGTTTTTGAAAAATGTTGTCAGCTTCAGGAAATCGATTCCCCTGATACTGGAAATTGATTTCCACACTCCAGCAGCTGAATTTTTGGAAATTTTAGTTCAGGAAATTGATTTCCTCAATACTGGAAATCGATTTCTGCAGTGTGACAGTGAAAAATCATGCTATTTTTCCAGTTACGGGAATCAATAGTTTTAACCCTAAAAACCCATTTTTTGACATCAAACTAGAATTTTAATCTTCTCAAAATGAACCTAAGAAATACCTAACATCCCCATTCCTCCCCAAACACAAATATTCATCAATTTCATAGAAGTTAAATCATAAATCACCATAAAACATCAACATTATCACATACACACAAAACCCCAAATTGATCATCACATAAATCATACAACTATGAGTCATATAACTACCACAATCCATATATATATATATATATATATATATATATATATATATATATATATATATATATATATATATATATATATATATATATATATATATATATATATATATATATATATATATATATATATATATATATATATATATATATATATATATATATATATATATATATATATATATATATATATATATTCCCTTATAGAGTTAGAACTTCATTCTTACCTTGGTTGACGATTCTTAGTTCCCTACCAAAAAATTCCTTGCCCTAGCTTGTGCGTTCTTTTCCTTTCCTCTGGCTTCTACGATCAATTGCAACAAATGATTATCTAATCCCTTATTTTCCAACCTATAACCCTTGGACCCCTAAATTAGAATCCCCACAATACCGCTCCTCTAATTTAAATCATTATTAAAAGTCTAATTATTTAATCACCAACTATAGTCCAATTATTATATTAATAATAATAATAAGTCTAATAATGCACTATATATTATAACCACCTCTATTTTTATAATTCTAATAGACACTACCCTTCCCTAAGGTACTATAACACCGCAGAGCACATCATAACATAATCGATTTATTAAAAATAAATATGATAAAATCGGGGCGTTACTGGAATCCCCCAAATATAGATATTATTTATGGAAGACACTTCAAACATGAAAGGAAGTGGCACAAAAATAGTGCTAGAGGGAGCAGATGACCTCCTGGAAAAGCAATCATTGAGGTTTGAGTTTAAATCCAAGAAAATCCAAGCTGAGTATGAAGCCCTCATCAACGACATAGGTCTCTCCATAAAAATGGGCGCTTCAAGCCTCCAAGCCAAGAGAGACTCATAATTGATAGTGGATCAAGTTATCAGGGAGTATCACGCGAAGAAGTCACAGAACTCCCTTCAAAACTTATGAGAAAACATATGTGCCTAGGGAACAAAACTCTAGAATATAACTCCTCCCAAAGCTTGCCAACACAAAACATTCCAGATATAATCGGACTTCCATAAAAAAAACTCTAGTTGCGACCAATATTAAAATAGAAGAAATCAATACTATTGAAGTCACATGGCACACTTAATACATTTCCTGATCTCAAACAAACTCCCATTAAATGAGCTGGAGGCAAAGAAGGTCCAAAAATGTGCAACAAAATACACCATGATGTATGGAAAGGTCTATAAGATGGGAAAAGTCTCACCATGCTAAGATGTCTAGTGCAGAGTGATACCGCTTCTTCCCTCATATTGGTCCACCAAGGAACTTGCGACAATCATATTAGTGGGCGAGCTTTTTCTCACAAACTGATAAGGGCGGATTATTATTGGCTCGTTGTTGCAGCGATATAGCGGCAAGCAAAAAGTAAAGTATTATTTTACCGGGTGATATAGGATATATCGTATCGTGTCCATGGAGATTGGTTATCGAGTCACCGTTCGACAGATCATTCGTTAATGAGTTTGGGGTTTGAATGGGAAGGGTAAAAGTTATCAACAGAAAATAAATGTATAAAAAGGAAAAGGAAAGACAAACTTATCCAGTACGAATGTACACTACTCTTCACAAACTTAAACCTATCATCGATTTATACTCAACCTACAATACTCGTTAATGTCACCACGTATCACTCACAAGCTAAGTCATTTCTAACCCAAATTGAGAGGCCGACTGTATCACCTCGGTAGAGATCTCTCAACCACCTCAACAATGCAGAAGTCAATCGTTCTAATCGCATTGACAATCTCTCAGAGCGACACAACCAACACAGAGGCATTAATCACAGACACCCAAGTGAATGTCAGCTCTAAATTTATCTCTAGAATCCATAAACTAACAGACTATCATCCTCGATAAGAATCCAAGCGGTATATGTATATAACAACCCAAATCCTGAACACAGAGCAAAAATCTAGGACAACAATCAACAAATATTTGTAAATAAAGTTTTATATAACGCCATGGGCGATAAATATACATGAGTTAAAAGTTAATATACATATAATACCCAACAAAAGATAAATACATAGAGAGAAGAAGAGATAAAACACAAATCTCCCAGTTTGTCAGCGCTAGTCAATGAGAAATCCACCTCCAATCATCCATAAGAAAATCCCTAATGTTGTTTTCTAAGCTAATCTATCAAAAATATGAGGTTGATGGAGTTGGGAGATTAAAAACCACCCCAAAACGATAACCTTCCAAAATGAAATGAAAAGAAAATATAAACAAAATCAGACCCACGCGCGTCGCCTGATGACATAAAAGTGTCAACCGTTCTAATCGCGTCGATAATCTCTCAGAGCGACACAACCAACACAGAGGCATTAATAACAGACACCCAAGTGAATGTCAGCTCTAAATTTATCTCTAGAATCCAGAAACTAACAGACTATCATCCTAGATAAGAATTCAAGCAGTATATGTATATAACAACCCAAATCCTGAGCACAGAGCAAAAATCCAGGACAACAATCAATAAATATTTGTAAATCAAGTTTTATATAACGCCATGGGCGATAAATATACATGAGTTCAAAGTTAATATACATACAATATCCAACAAAAGATAAATACATAGAGAGAAGAAGAGATAAAACACAAATCTCCTAGTTTGTCAGCGCTAGTCGATGAGAAATCCACCTCCAATCATCCATAAGCAAAGCCCTAGTGTTGTTTTCTAAGCTAATATATCAAAAATATGAGGTTGATGGAGTTGGGAGATTAAAAACCACCCCAAAACCATAACCTTCCAAAATGAAATGAAAAGAAAATATAAACAAAATCAGACCCACGCGCGTCGCCCGACGACATAAAAGTGTCAACCGTTCTAATCACGTCGACAATCTCTCAGAGCGACATAACCAACACAGAGGAATTAATCACAGACACCCAAGTGAATGTCAGCTCTAAATTTATCTCTAGAATCCAGAAACTAACAGACTATAATCCTAGATAAGAATTCAAGCAGTATATGTATATAACAACCCAAATCCTGAGCACAGAGCAAAAATCCAGGACAACAATCAATAAATATTTGTAAATCAAGTTTTATATAATGCCATGGGCGATAAATATACATGAGTTCAAAGTTAATATACATACAATACCCAAAAAAATATAAATACATAGAGAGAAGAAGAGATAAAACACAAATCTTCCAGTTTGTCAGCGCTAGTCGATGAGAAATCCACCTCCAATCATCCATAAGCAAAGCCCTAGTGTTATTTTCTAAGCTAATCTATCAAAAATATGAGGTTGATGGAGTTGGGAGATTAAAAACCACCCCAAAACCATAACCTTCCAAAATGAAATGAAAAGAAAATATAAACAAAATCAGACCCACGCGCGTCGCCCGACGACATAAAAGTGTCTCCCTGTGACAGTTCTTAAATACAAGGCCCAGGTTGCGCCATGTACGCAACTGGCCACAAATATATTCCATCTCCCTCGCGACAGAAAAGCCTCGCTCGACGACATCCCTATTTCTCTCCCAGCAACATAGCAGCGAAGCAAGGAAGATGATTTACTCCAACCCATCACTCCCTCGTCGCCTGGCGATGCATACACGATGCATCTCGCCCGACCATCGCCTGACGATGCACACCAGTCCATCAACTTTTATTTCATTCTTTGCACAACTTCAAATGGCTTCTTATTTTTCCTTGTTACTTTATTGATCCAAAAATGCATCTTGGATCTTTTATTCTTCTTGCTCCATCAATGCTTAAATACCTACAAAATAAATACAAAACTCTTTTTGCTTTTTCTCAACCTCATAGAAACCAACATATAAATGAGAAAATATTGCTCTCCCCAACTTAAATTCAACCAACATCAATGAGTGAATACTCCCTACTTTCTAAGGCAAGGTAAAATTTTAAACCTACAACAATGGTTGAGGGTTAAAGAAAACAAAAGAATCAACATCCATATAAAAAGATGAACTAAACACTCATAGATAAGCATTTAGCAAAAACAACATGGACATTGACAAAAAGCTCAAAGGGGCTAGCAAATGATCACACACTCACAAGGTGAATTAACTATTTGGTTAGGTTGTTGTGTTCAAAATTAAACAAAATGACTTGATAACTTTCATGCATTCATACAATCAACACAAACAAAAGATTAAACATAATAAAATCCAGTTAAAACAAGAATTATGGCCTCCAAAATATATGAACAATGGAAAGCTTTCTCACATTTGGGGGTAAAAATGGAACCAAGTGATTCAAATCATGAACAAGTAATGCAAAAAGAATGAATGGCATGGTAATTATACAAATGAAAAGTTTTCTAAACATGTTATGCTATAAAAGCAATAAACGAGTACCTGGCGTGTACCAACTACAAAACTATAATTACCATACATCCGCAAGTTGAAACACTCAAAATCAGAAAATTACCTCAAAATTCTTCAAGTTACCGGACCAAAATTGAGTCCAAACAACAACAAAAGAATTTAGAAAAACAAAATTATACACATACACATTTCCTCAAGCTAATAAAAGCAAGCTTTCGGAAAAATGAAAGAAAGTGAATAAACGGTTTGAAAAGTGAAGATTTGATAATTTTAAAACTGATCCAATTTCAATTTGTTTAAACAACAATCAACATACTACCCAAACTAACAAAATGAAAAATAATAAAACTTGCTTGTTTTACGTCGTAAGCTCGACGCCTGTTATTTACAAACGTTCCTCCAAGTTGTTTCCACCTGGTTATTCCTAACCAACACATAAGCAAACATGAAAGGAAGAAAACAATGATATAACAAATTCACAAGTATAGTAAACATATACAAGTATCAATATAAACAAGTGAAAATAGACAATATATACGATATCTACAAAACTCAAAAACAAAGAAACTATCACAACACGATCCAATAAACACCAATCTCCGACAACGGCACCATTTTGTTACAGTGGCAAGAAAAAAGTAAAGTGTTAATTTACCGGGTGATATAGGTCATATCATATCGTGTACACAGAGATTAGTTATCAATTCGTCGTTCGATAAATCATTCATTAATGAGTTTGGGGTTTGAATCGGAAGGGTAAAAGTTATCAACAAAAATTAAATGTATAAAAAGGAAAAGGAAAGACAGACTTATCTGGTACGAATGTACACTACTCTTCACAAACTTAAACCTATCATCCAGTTATACTAAACCTGCAATACTCGCCAATATCACCACATATCACTCACAACCTAAGTCATTTCTAACCCAAATTGAGAGGCCGACTGTATCACCTTGGTAGCGATCTCTCAACCACCTCAACAACACAGAAGTCAACCGTACTAATCGCGTCGACGATCTCTTAGAGTGACACAACCAACACAAAGGCATTAATCAAAGACACTCAAGTGAATGTCATCTCTAAATATATCTCTAGAATCCAGAAACTAACAAACTATCTTTCTAGATAAGAATTCAATGCAGTATATGTTCAAGCTTCGATATTTTTCTTAAGGTCGGCCTAGGTATCATTACTTCCAGTCTTAAGTGTGGTAGGTTATTAGAGATCACATGGAATGTGTCATTTCTAATTCGGGCCGGATCATTGGCACGAGGGAACATATTAATTTTTGGAAGAATAATTAGCTTGGTAATCCTTTGTTGAATTTATTAGCGCTCCCTTGGTCTCTACACTCACTTCTCCAAGACAAGCTCTATTCCATCATTTCATATGGTAGACTTGATATACTTGTTGATGTGTTAAGGAGTACAGAGGTTACCTCTCATCGGCCTTCTATTACTCTTCTAGTTTATCCTCTCATAAACAAGATTGTCTGGTCTCATTAAGCAAGCTTTTCAATTTTTGCATCCTCCTACCTTGTCAGTTGACTGGTCCACCAAGATTTGGAGGCCTTGTATACATGTATCACATTATTTTATGTTTTCGAGGCTTATGCATAAAAAAATTCATACAAATGAAAACTCAAAACTCGGGGATATATGGTTGTGTCCATACATATTTTTGTATGGTTGTGTCCGTTCACATTGAATTTCCATCTACAAAGTCTATAATTTCTTTCATCACTTAGAGGTGTAGCTCGCAAATGAAAGATATTATTCTTTCCTGCATCATCCATACTTTTCACACAATTCAGATGTTAAGAAATTTGTTCGTTTTCAAGATCCTAAAATTTCTTTGCATGCTGCAAGATTTAAAAATTTTATAGTGGTATCCATGAGTGGTTGTTGTTCTAAAAAATTATATTTATGAGATATTTATTCATTAAAAAATATTTAATTTTTATAAATAATTTATTTTGTTTATAAAAATAATATTTATGAGATATTTATTCCAATTATTGTTAAAAACATTTGTCTTATTTTTTTAATATTTTCTTTATAATTTAAAACATACTATTTCCTATAAATGATATACAATTTATAATTTTTTACCATTTAGAGAAAAGGTATAAAAAAAACTAGATTTTCCAATAGAAATTGATTATTGTCTGCGTACAATTGTACATACTAATTTCTTGAGCGGAAACCACCATACTGGTCAACTTTAGCAGAAACGACCATAATAGTCAACTTTAGATATAAAAATATAGAGAAAAAAATCTAGATTCAATAAATACAATTTATTAAAATTAGATAAGTTTTAAGTAGAAAACAAAAAATATTGACTAAAAAGTGTTTTATATTTAAAAAAAAAAGGTATTTTGGTCATTTAAAATAGTAAAAATAACTTTATCTAGATGTTCTATAGTGTTTCTCCTCTTTCTCTCAAAATCAATTATAATGTCTTTGTGTTTGTTTGAAAGTAAGAAAATTTTAAATCGAAAACCTAGTTACAAGCCTATACATACTCAGTTTATCATATTGTAATGGCTAAGATTTTGAACTCAGACGTCCAGGTCCTAATTGAAGAGAAGACTGAAGAACCACAAATCTCAACATTACGAAAGAGAGGGAGACCATCGAAACAATCCACTTCACGTACGAAGAAACAAAAAGCTCCTAATCCTTTATGGATTGGAAGATGGCTCAAGCGATATAAAATAAGGAGAGATGGAAGAAAAGATGCTGTAAGATCTTCATTTAATATCCTCACAATTTGATGTTTTGAAAATGTAAACTAGGTGAACATTTTTCTCATGATAAAAGAAGATAATGATTGAATGTATCTTATTTATTTAACATTGGTGTTCCTATTCAATTTTATTGATATTTCTCAATCAAAATAATGAAATGAATGTTAAACTAATGTCTATCAAATTGATGTTTTGTAGTTTTACATTCATAAGATGATACCTAAACTTACTTGTCGATCTAAGAAAGAGGTAGAGAGATATGAAGAATATGGAATTTGTCCAGGTAGAAAAGCAGATGAAAATGGAAATGAAATACCTAAGAGTATCACTAAAAAAGAAAAAGGTTAGTATGAGAATCCTCAATATATTGTTCTTTATCTGAGTTTTTTCAAATGGTTTTCTATCTAGGAAAATTAATTCAGAACTTAAATAAATTATTAAAAATTTGGTGAATAAATTGATAATTTTTATTTTTTGCTTACTTAAATAAATTATTAAAAATTTGGTGATCAAATTAATAATTTTTATTTTGTGCTTATATTCTCTCTCTAAGTTTAGCGTGGCTTCTCAAAATACACTGAGATATGTTGGAATATGTCCATGTTCTAATATATTGAATTTAAAAATTTCTCAAGTCCCACATTGTTAGAATATCTTTTTGGTTGAAAAAATCATTTAGTCTCACATTGCTCATGTGAGAAATATTAACTATCTTACTTCAATATATAAGGAGTGCACATGTTTTATTTCAAATCACACCAAAAATTATTCTATTAGTTTTTTCTTCCCCACTCTCATAACTCTGCGTCTCTCGAATTGTCGAAGCGCCATCTTCTTCCCCTTTCTTCCTACTCGTTGAATTTTCTGAGTATTTTTTTGAATTCTCTTTAGAGAATTATGTTAATTTCTCCTCATTTGAGTTGAGAAATTTTCAAGTTTAATCTTTTGGAATCTCTTTGGAGAATTATTTGAATTTCTCTTTGTTGGAGAAATTATTATGAGTGGTCAAATGACCATTATTAATTTCTCTTTGGAGAATTATTTGAGTTTCTTTTTGTTTGAGAAATTATTATGACTGGTCTTTGTACAAGATACTACGAGTGGTGATGATACCATATTTGAATGGTCTTGTATCATTAGAAGGTGTATTTCTAGACCGATCATCTATCATACAAGTAGTAATCGTACAATATAGAACTGAATTGTTTTATTTTGGAGGCGGCGCGGTAATTCGACTGCTTTGCATAATTTTGAGCAGTGTTGCGAAACGTCTTAAAGAGAGCAACCTAGTCCGCGACTCAACCTGGCAATTTCTTCGGTGGTAAATATATCAAAATCTACAAAGGATCACAAAGGATCAATCATCATCAAAGGATCATTATGTTCAATCATCATCGTATACTTCAAAATTCATCAGACACTGACACTCAAGGCATAAGCCTCCAACCAAAAAATAATTCATCTAATGTTATCAAAATTATTATCATATTGTAGAAAATGTTTTTAGCTTTTCAACAGTCTGACCGGCGGATCAAACAGACACCCGAGTCAAAAGTTACGAATTTTACAAGTTTTTGAAAAATGTTGTCAGCTTCAGGAAATCGATTCCCCTGATATTGGAAATTGATTTCCACACTCCAGCAGCTGAATTTTTGGCAATTTTAGTTCAGGAAATTGATATCCTCAATACTGGAAATCGATTTCTGCAGTGTGACAGTGAAAAATCCTGCAATTTTTCCAGTTACGGGAATCAATAGTTTTAACCCCAAAAACCCATTTTTTGACATCAAACTAGAATTTTAATCTTCTCAAAATGAACCTAAGAAATACCTAACATCCCCATTCCTCCCCAAACACAAATATTCATCAATTTCATAGAAGTTCAATCATAAATCATCATAAAACATCAACATTATCACATACACACAAAACCCCAAATTGATCATCACATAAATCATACAACTATGAGTCATACAACCACCACAATCCATATATATATATATATATATATATATATATATATATATATATATATATATATATATATATATATATATATATATATATATATATATATATATATATATATATATATATATATATATATATATATATATATATATATATATATATATATATATATATATATATATATATATATATATATATATATATATATATATATATATATATATATATATATATATATATATATATATATATATATATATATATATATATATATATATATATATATTCCCTTATAGAGTTAGAACTTCACCCTTACCTTGGTTGACGATTCTTAGTTCCCTACCAAAAAATTCCTTGCCCTAGCTTGTGCGTTCTTTTCCTTTCCTCTGGCTTCTACGATTAATTGCAACAAATGATTCTCTAATCCCTTATTTTTCAACCTATAACCCTTGGACCCCAAAATTAGAATCCCCACAATACCACTCCTCTAATTTAAATCATTATTAAAAGTATAATTATTTAATCACCAACTATAGTCCAATTATTATATTAATAATAATAATAAGTCTAATAATGCACTATATATTATAACCACCTCTATTTTTATAATTCTAATAGCCACTACCCTTCCCTAAGGTACTATAACACCGCAGAGCACATCATAACATAATCGATTTATTAAAAATAAATATGATAAAATCGGGGCGTTACTGGAATCCCCCAAATATAGATATTATTTATGGAAGACACTTCAAACATGAAAGGAAGTGGCACAAAAATAGTGCTAGAGGGAGCAGATGACCTCCTGGAAAAGCAATCATTGAGGTTTGAGTTTAAATCCAAGAAAATCCAAGCTGAGTATGGAGCCCTCATCAACGACATAGGTCTCTCCATAAAAATGGGCGCTTCAAGCTTCCAAGCCAGGAGAGACTCATAATTGATAGTGGATCAAGTTATCAGGGAGTATCACGCGAAGAAGTCACATAACTCCCTTCAAAACTTTTGAGAAAACATATGTGCCTAGGGAACAAAACTCTAGAATATAACTCCTCCCAAAGCTTGCCAACACAAAACATTCCAGATATAATCGGACTTCCATAAAAAAACTCTAGTTGCGACCAATATTAAAATAGAAGAAAGCAATACTATTGAAGTCACATGGCATACTTAATACATTTCCTGATCTCAAACAAACTCTCATTAAATGAGCTGGAGGCAAAGAATGTCCAAAAATGTGCAACAAAATACACCATGATGTATGGAAAGGTCTATAAGATGGGAAAAGTCTCACCATGCTAAGATGTCTAGTGCAGAGTGATACCGCTTCTTCCCTCATATTGGTCCACCAAGGAACTTGCGACAATCATATTAGTGGGCGAGCTTTTTCTCACAAACTGATAAGGGCGGATTATTATTGGCCCGTTGTTGCAGCGATATAGCGGTAAGCAAAAAGTAAAGTATTATTTTACCGGGTGATATAGGTTATATCGTATCGTGTCCATGGAGATTGGTTATCGAGTCACCGTTCGACATATCATTCGTTAATGAGTTTGGGGTTTGAATGGAAAGGGTAAAAGTTATCAACAGAAAATAAATGTATAAAAAGGAAAAGGAAAGACAAACTTATCCAGTACGAATGTACACTACTCTTCACAAACTTAAACCTATCGTCGATTTATACTCAACCTACAATACTCGTTAATGTCACCACGTATCACTCACAAGATAAGTCATTTCTAACCCAAATTGAGAGGCCGACTGTATCACCTCGGTAGAGATCTCTCAACCACCTCAACAATGCAGAAGTCAACCGTTCTAATCGCGTCGACAATCTCTCAGAGCGACACAACTAACACAACCAACACAGAGCCATTAATCACAGACACCCAAGTGAATGTCAGCTCTAAATTTATCTCTAGAATCCAGAAACTAACAGACTATCATCCTAGATAAGAATCCAAGCAATATATGTATATAACAACCTAAATCCTGAGCACAAAGCAAAAATCTAGGACAACAATCAATAAATATTTGTAAATAAAGTTTTATATAACGCCATGGGCGATAAATATACATGAGTTAAAAGTTAATATACATATAATACCCAACAAAATTTAAATACATAGAGAGAAGAAGAGATAAAACACAAATCTCCCAGTTTGTCAGCGCTAGTCGATGAGAAATCCACCTCCAATCATCCATAAGAAAATCCTTGATGTTGTTTTCTAAGCTAATCTATCAAAAATATGAGGTTGATGGAGTTGGGAGATTAAAACCCACCCCAAAACTATAACCTTCCAAAATGAAATAAAAAGAAAATATAAACAAAATCAGACCCACGCGCGTCGCCCGATGACATAAAAGTGTCAACCGTTTTAATCGCGTCGACAATCTCTCAGAGCGACACAACCAACACAGAGGCATTAATCACAGACACCCAAGTGAATGTCAGCTCTAAATTTATCTCTAGAATCCAGAAACTAACAGAATATCATCCTAGATAAGAATTCAAGCAGTATATGTATATAACAACCCAAATCCTGAGCACAGAGCAAAAATCCAGGACAACAATCAATAAATATTTGTAAATCAAGTTTTATATAACGCCATGGACGATAAATATGCATGAGTTCAAAGTTAATATACATACAATACCCAACAAAAGATAAATACATAGAGAGAAGAAGAGATAAAACACAAATCTCCTAGTTTGTCAGCGCTAGTCGATGAGAAATCCACCTCCAATCATCCATAAGCAAATCCCTAGTGTTGTTTTCTAAGCTAATCTATCAAAAATATGAGGTTGATGGAGTTGGGAGATTAAAAACCACCCCAAAACCATAACCTTCCAAAATTAAATGAAAAGAAAATATAAACAAAATCAGACCCACGCGCGTCGCCCGACGACATAAAAGTGTCAATCGTTCTAATCACGTCGACAATCTCTTAGAGCGACACAACCAACACAGAGGAATTAATCACAGACACCCAAGTGAATGTCATCTCTAAATTTATCTCTAAAGAGTATTTTTTTGAATTCTCTTTAGAGAATTATGTTAATTTCTCCTCATTTGAGTTGGGAAATTTTCAAGTTTAATCTTTTGGAATCTCTTTGGAGAATTATTTGAATTTCTCTTTGTTGGAGAAATTATTATGAGTGGTCAAATGACCATTATTAATTTCTCTTTGGAGAATTATTTGAGTTTCTTTTTGTTTGAGAAATTATTATGACGGGTCTTTGTACTAGATACTACGAGTGGTGATGATACCATATTTGAATGGTCTTGTATCATCAGAGGGTGTATTTCTAGACCGATTATCTATCATACAAGTAGTAATCGTACATTATAGGACTGAGTTGTTTTATCTTGGAGGCGGCGCGGTAGTTCGACTGCTTTGCATAATTTTGAGTAGTGTTGCGAAACGTCTTAAAGAGAGCGACCTAGTTCGCGACTCAACCTGGCAATTTCTTCGGTGGTAAATATATCAAAATCTGAAAATAAAAATTTTAAGACGTTTCAAACTGCCATGGCTACCGAAGAAATTATTGGTTCTTTTGCGGATATTGTCTTTGAGAAATCGTTCATGTTTGAGAGAAGTAAGTCACTTCAAATGTTGACAACAAAAGATGAAGTTCTTAACGTTGAAAAAAAGTTGCTAACGTTCTGATCGATGATATTTTGTTGCTCATTCTGGATCAATCGAACAAACTAACGGTAGTAAATATGGAGATTTAGAAGGAACACTTAATAGTGTTGAAGTTGAATCTGCTGCACAGATAAAAGCGAATGATTTATAGCATAGTAAAGAAATCACCTTATAGAAAGAGAATGAAAATCTCTACAAAATCATATTTTGAATAGACTCGCAGATGATCTATATGATAATTACAGTTGATGTGATACTGCAAAACAAGATTGAGAGACTCAGAAAAAGAAGTATGACGTAGAAGCTGAAGCAAAGAAGTATGTTGTTAGAAGCTACTTCAAGTATCAAATGTAAAGATGTAAGGTCGATAGAGGCTCAATGTTACGAACTTTAAAAGATTGCTTAAAAGATCATCACAAAAGGTATGTGTTTAAATGAACAATTTCGAATTGGTTTTATTATTGACAAACTACATCATAGTTTGAATGTTTAAAAAACATAAAGGGAATCTTAGAGACAATATCAAAAAGAAAAAGTCTTGGTTGTTTCAAACAACAAAAAGAAATTCAGTGTAGTTCTGAAGCCATTTGACAAATGATTAAAGAATCAGAACCGCAATATTGTGAACCGAATTAAGAATGTGAATTCTTCTATGATCCAAATAGCTCCAACTAGGCAACAACCACCACCTAAAAGAAATGAAGTTGGTTTCCCTTTGTTTTAACTATGGAAAATCAACTCATATGACTAAGAAATATGGAAGTAAGCTTGAACTTGGTGTTGTCCCTAATGCACAGGTCAACCTGACTAATGGGCAATTTATTGCTATGGTCATTGAAATCAACATGGTTGGTGGATAGACACCCGCGTCTCTCGTTGTGTTTGTTATGATTGTGTTATGTTTAAACATACACGAATACTAAAGATAAGAAAGTGTTGTTGGGAGATGGCCAAACCACGAATGTTGCTGGAATTGTAGACATGAAGCTAAATTTCACCTTCAAAAAGACTTTAATCTTAAGGAACGTTATGCATGTTCCTAAGATTAGAAAGAATATTATTTCTGATTTTCTTTTAAATAAGACAGGGTTTAGTCAGTCTATTGGGGTAGATTTGTACTCCATTACGAAGAATGAAGTTTATATGTTTAAAATTTTTGTAAAGAATTTGAAAATGATATAATAAGAATTTGTAGTGATAGATAAATTGTATGATTCTAGTTTATTAATGAATTTTATACATGGAATTGTATATGAAATGACTAAACCATACTATCTTGCAATGAATGGTAAAGCAGAAAGAAAGAATATAACTCTTACTGAACTTGTTGCAATTATGTTGAATTCTAGTGTTGCACCTCACTGGTGGGGGGATTTTTATTGACTGTTTGCTATGTCCTGAATAAAGTTCCCAAGTCAAAATGTAAGATCTCTCCTTATGAGATATTAAAGAAAAGACAACCAAACTTGTCTTATTTGAGAACTTGGGGTTGTCTGGCTTATGTCAGAATTTCGGATTTAAAACGAGTTAAACTCGCTAGTAGAGCATATGAATATGTTTTCATTGGGTATGCAACAAACAGTAAAGCATATAGGTTTTATGACCTAAAGGAAAAAGTGATCATAGAATCAAATGATGTTGAATTCTATGAAGACAAATTTCCTTTCAAATTTAGAAATAGTGGGGGCACACAATCGAGTCACATTCTTGTGATAAGAAGCACAGAAAGCAACAACAACATAGAAATAGAAATTCAACGAAGTAAATGAGTAAGAGTTGCTAAAGACTATAGGCGTGATTATGCGGCTTATAATGTAGAAGAAGATCCAATGAATCTTCAAGAAGCCTTGTCATCTCTGGATGTTTATTTATGGCAAGAAGCTATCAATGATGAGATAGAATCTCTAGAATCTAACAAGACCTGGCACTTAGTAGACTTGCCTCCTGGTTGCAAACTAATCGGTTGTAAATGGGTTTTGAAAAAGAAACTAAAATCTGATGGAACTATTGATAAATACAAGGTTCGCCTTGTTGCCAAGGGTTTTAGACAAAGAGAAAATATAGATTTCTTCGACACCTTTTCTCCTGTCACTAGACTTACATCCATTAGGGTACTTATTTCAATAGTTGCTATTTATAACTTAATAGTACACCAAATGGATGTTAAAACAACTTTTTTAAACGGTGACTTAGAATAAGAAATCTATATGAAACAACCGGAAGGGTTTGTGATATATGGATAAGAAAACAAGGTCTGTAAGTTAGATAAGTCTTTGTGTGGGCTAAAACAAGTTCAAAGCAATGGCATGTAAAATTTGATAACTTAATGATACCGAATGTGTACAAAGTGAATGAAAGTGATAAATACGTTTATTACAAATTTGAGAATTGTATTTGCACTATCATATGTCTATATGTAGACGATCCACTCATATTTGGATCAAACATTCAGGCCATTAATGATATGAAATCATTGTTGTGCAACAACTTTGATATGAAAGACCTCGGAGAAGTGAGTGTGATTCTTGGTATCAAGATCACAAAATCCGAGCAAGGAATTTCTTTGGATCATTCACAATATGTGAAAATATCTTAAAGAAATATAATTACTTTGACAGTAAACTTGTGAGCACGCCAAATGATCCAAACGTGAAGCTGTTTAAGAACACTGGTGAGAAAGTGTTAGACAAACAGAACATGCGAGCATCATTGAAAGTCTTATGTATTCCATTGATTGTACTAAACCTGACATTGCATATGTCATGGGATTGTTGTGCGGGTTTACTAGTAGACCGAGTAATGAACATTGGCAAGCTATTGAGCGAGTCATACAGTACCTTAAAAGGACCATGAATCTCAGTTTACATTATCAGAGATTTCCTATTGTACCTGAAGGATACAATGATGCAGAATGGAATACCTTATCAGATGATTCCAAAGAAACTAGTGGCTATGTATTCAACATAGCTAGAGGAGTTGTATCTTGGAAATCAAATAAACATACTATCTTGAGAATATAGCATTAGTGACTGCTAGTGAAGAAGCAAGTTGGTTAAGATGCTTGCTAACTGAGATTCCCTTATGGGAAAAACATATATCTATTGTGTTGATCCACTGCGATAGTACCGCGGCTATTACAAAAATTGAGAACCATTATTATAATAGTAAAAGACGTAAAATAATAAGAAAGCACAACACTGTTAGAGATTGTATGTCTAAAGGAGCTATAAGAGTGGATCATGTACGCACTGATGAAAATTTAGCAGATCCTTTGACGAAAGGATTAGCTAAAGAGAAAGTATATAATACATCATATAAGATGGGACTAATGCCTATAGGAAAATGAGTTTCTCATGATTGTAACCCGACCTAAATGACTGGAGATCTCAAGAAATAGGTTCAATGGGTAATAACAAGTTATGAGTTATATGAGATGATCATGCAAGTAAAGCATTAATTCTGAAGTAATAAGAGGATGGGATGATAAAAACTCTTAATGAGATCTATACTTTGTATGAGGGAGTACCTAGACTACATGAGTACTCTTGATAGACTCACATATGTGATTGTGGAACTTAGGCTGGTTCTTATGGAATTTCAAGGCAGAATTCCTAGAGCTTTCATTAAACTGGGATACACGCGCAGGGCCATTAAAGCACGAGCTATTAGAATACACCTTAAGAAAAGGTTGTGTGCGGGTTTGATGTCTGAGATAGAGTTCAAGACATTTGTGTCACTCTTGTTGAATTGGAATCTTACTTGCTATGCAAAGGTTCAAGTCGTAGACACCTTTGCTTATGCACAATCTTAGAAACGTTTGACGTTACTTCTAAAATCAATTTTTTAAATTCAAGTGGGGGATTGTTGGAACATGTCCATGTTCCAATATGTTGAATTTAAAAATTTCTCAAGTCCCACATTGTTAGAATATCTTTTTGGTTAAAAAAACCATTTAGTCCCACATTGCTCATGTGAGAAACATTAACTATCTTACTTCACTATATAAGGAGTGCACATGTTTTATTCCAAATCACACCAAAAATTATTCTATTAGTTTTTCCTTCCTCACTCTCATAACTTTGCGTCTCTCGAATTGTCGAAGCGCCATCTTCTTCCCCTTTCTTCCTACTCGTTGAATTTTCTGAGTATTTTCTTGAATTCTCTTTAGAGAATTATGTTAATTTCTCCTCATTTGAGTTGAGACATTTTCAAGTTTAATCTTTTGGATTCTCTTTGGAGAATTATTTGAATTATCTTTGTTGGAGAAATTATTATGAGTGGTCAAATGACTATTATTAATTTCTCCTTGGAGAATTATTTAAGTTTCTTTTTGTTTGAGAAATTATTATGACTGTTCTTTGTACCAGATACTACGAATGGTGATGATACCATATTTGAATGGTCTTGTACTATCAGAGGGTGTATTTCTAGACCGATTATCTACCATGCAAGTAGTAATCATACAGTATAGAACCGATCTGTTTTATCCTGGAGGCGGCGCAGTAGTTCGACTGTTTTGCATAATTTTGAGCAGTGCTGCGAAACGTCTTAAAGAGAGCGACCAGTCCGCGACTCAACCTGGTAATTTCTTCGGTGGCAAATATTTCAAAATCTGAAAACAACAAGATATCTCACATCATTAAGGTTTCACAATTAGGTTACCTTATATCCTTTACGAGTCTAATATCGTATTCAGATTTTATTTGAATTGCGTGCCCTTGAACTATAATAGAAGGAACTTAATCCAAATAGTGGTCTAACAAGAGAAAATATGGTCCGATAGACTTTTGGTTTTCTATGATATTATGGTCCAATATTATCAGGAGTTATTTACTTCTTAAAAATTCAATTCATATATGAGAATGGAAAAGGATATTAGTTTGGATCCTTTAACTCATATTTTTGTTTGAGCAATACGCTTGCTAGTTTTAGAGGTGTGATTTTTCTACTTAACTTGTTCTTTAATAATATCATATTTTATATCCATCATTATTGATTATTCTTGTGAAAGTTTAGAAATTCGTCTCTCAACAATGTTAAAGTTTTAAGATATATTTCAACAATTTTCATTTTGACTTGAAACCATGTTGATATCAATTTATCTATCAAAAACCTTTCCACACTTCACAAAATTCAACATCTATAGAACAATTTTTATCAAGTTCAAATCTCGTTTGAACCTTGATCTTTCCACTTGCCCCCAACCAAAAATTTCTTCTTTAGTGGTATAATAAGCCCACAAGTTTGATTATTCAACGATCTTTGACTCCACCTGATTTTGAATGCCTCCCCAAAAATCTCAATTTTTAAATTTTGTAACTCTTCAGGCACCTTCAAAGCATAACACTCCAGGTGTGCATAATCATCCCTTTTAAATGGTAAAATATCTCTCCTTACCTTATTATAAGTCAAATGATACTCAAAGACATTTGTAATTTTTATATCACTACTACTAGTTCCATTGTAGGAACCTCTACCTCAAACTGAGTATTCTTTGTCATAGTTTCTTAAAACAACATCCTTATGTATTTACTCTTCTTCCACTGACCAGACTTACTGAAAGTAATACATATGTGGTTGATGAACTTTGATCCTTTTGTTCTCAATCCCAACAACTCATAACCTTTCTTACCTCCTAGATAGCCATTAATACACAATCGACAACTTTATCATCATGCTTAGTTGGCTTAATTTGATCAATAAACAAAGTTTTAATGACCTTCAAAACATAGTAGGTTATATTATTCCTACTCAAACTTCCATAATTTTTTGGAAGTCTATTCTTATAAATGAATACATGTCTATAAAGTTAGCTGCTTTGGTGCCATCCTTACTCTAAAAACTCCTTGACAACTTTGTTGTCAAATGAGTTTTCATCCCTTGTCTTCTGCCAAATTCATTAAAGTTCTTTGAAACAACCTCCAGACATCCACCGTGCCTTGACCTCAAATCCCATTTCCTGTTATTTTCACGAAAGTATTCACTAGCCGATGATGAATGAACAATAACATTGAAACCTTATAAAATATATAGCAGCATAAAACCTTTTAGTTATTATTTCTTCACCGTGTAAAATCATCAACACATCATGTTCAACTCTAGTGCAATATCCTATATCATCAAACATGTTTATGGATAACAAATTTCACGTTAGCTTTGGAACATACCTTACATTATGAAGAAGAAACTCACTATCATCGAACATTTTAAGCCTGAATGTATCAATACTATGAACCTTACAAGCCTTATTGTCAATTGAGTGATATACTCTAACATCCTTCAACTTCAAAGTCTTAAAGTATTATTTTCTTTGACAAATTTGATAAGAGAAACTTCAGTCCATGACTTATCTCTCTTCAGTCTCCAAACTCAACACCACTTGTTCACTAGCACTATCATGACTATCATCATCCAAGGAAACTACTGTATGAACATAATCCTTATTTCCCCTTCCCAATCAACCCCTCATAAAATGATTGGTTTTTGGACAAATAAAGAATTTTAACCTTGACTCATCATACATTTTTAATTTGATATTCCTTTACACCCATTTCCTCATCTTGAGACACTAAATCCCTCACCACTATCATCATTATTAAAAAGTTCCACCTTTAAAATTATTTGGATCTCACGATTGTCTAGACTACATCCAAAGAAATACTAACTTCCTTACCATAAATAAGGGTGTAATTAAAGTGATCAAATAATTTGAGTAATGAGCTCAACTAAATTATAATTGTATCCTCATCTTCAATTTTTACGTCAATATTTTCCATATCATCAATGATCTTGTGAAATTATATCAACTGCTCTACTATGAAATTGTTCTCTACCATTTAGAATGAGTAGAGTAGTTATTTGAAACACAACATGTGAGCCAACGACTTAGTCATATACAATTATTCAAGTTTTGACTACATCGAAACTGCATTTTTTGCACTAGAGACTATCCTTTGAACTTTATCCCCAAGACACGAGACATTGGGACTTCTATCCTTACTTACCATCCCGATCTTCTCTGCTTATGTAGGGTGTGCATGCATCAATGCTTCACCCTTAAATGCTTAAATAGACATATTTTGAGTTATAATTTTTTGCAACTTCACTTTCCATAACCCAAAATCGTTGCCTCCGTAAAATTTATCAATCTGGCAGTTAGAATCCATGGTGCTCAGGTGTAAACAAAATCTCTTTACCCCCACGGTGGATGCCACTTTTTGTGAAATTGAAATTTTCAATCACACAAAAATTTGATGCGTGGGAACAAAGAACAATGACAACCAAAATAAATAGCTTTCAACAAAAATAATTCTCTATTAAATACAAAGATAATAACTTGTTCATCTAGTTCGATCAAATATTTTACTCTTGGGAAGAGAGAAGTTCTCTAATTCACTATACTTTCAAAAGTTGTTATAAAAGATTACGAATGAGTTACAAGAAAATAGTCACCCTAGTTCCCAAGAACAAACTCTGTTTTCCATCCAAGTGTTTCTTAAATTCTCAAACTCTTTATATATGAATCATATAAGCGCAAAGTATTTAGATATATTTCTCAATCTCCTAAATATCTCCAAGAGTTTTCTAAATTCCAAGAACATACTCTTAGGAATTCATCTTTTCCTCTGTAATATTAGAACTACTATTATCAAATCATTCTCTTTATCTTCAACTCTAAAGTTTTAAAGGTTGCGATAACAAAAATGATGGAAATACATATTTATAATTGCTAAACCCAATAAATACTTACTAGACTCAAAACACAATCCATTAACAAAAGGATCCACAAATGAAACAACCAATCCTAATATTCAAAAAGTATTTGGACTCAATCTAATACCTGACAGACTTGAGTTGACCGCCAAAATCATCGCCGCAACTTTGACCTTCTTCGACTTCTAGACTAATTTTTTGGTTTCTGCATACTCAAAATATGTTTCCTTTCTCTTTTACACTTAAGATTTTAAGAAATATTTCAACAATTGAAAAGTATCAAAGGTGATTACATTTCTCTTGGCAAGCCCGAACCTGTGCAGGAGCAGCAGACTCTACAGCACAGGGTCTCATATTTTAGAAGCACAAAATTTTGAAAAGTCCAATTTTTTTTTTACATTAATATTAATAAAAATAAAAACATGTTATAAATAAATTCAATAAATAAATAAAATACTATGATAAAAATCCAATACATTAAAAAAAATGAGATTGATCAAAGTAAAAATAATTATAATTAAATATTTTTTTATTAATTTATAATTATCTTTTTTATATGTTATTATTAATTTATAATAATTATATATTTTTAAAATTTAGGCTAATTTTTAAAATTAAAACGGGCCCTCATGCATTATATGGTTTTTTTATTTTAATTCAGAGTGTTATGCTAACCTAAATTTTTTTCGAGTGATCAATCTCAATAAATGTAGTATAAAATTTTTAGCTACATTCTTTCTAGTATTTGTTTGCTTCTTTCCTTAAATTGTTTTTTATCATTTCATTTCTAAAAATTATTGCTTCTCTTTTAAATTTTGCATTTTTTTAGTGGATTTAATTATCATTTATATTATGATTTATTAATATCATTTTTTATTAATAAAAACATAAAGAATATCTTATAATTTACTTGAGATGTATATCAATAAATATTAGATATTTCCTCAATCCAAACTTATATATTCACCTTCACCTAGATATCTCCTATATTTGTGCACCTCTTATAAATACATCATCAACTTAACTGATTTATTCTCATCAATCCAAACTTATATATTCACCTTCACCTAGATATCCATTTAAATATATATTTTTCCACCATATTCAGACACCATGGCTTCTTTCCACATCATATTTAGATCAACGGAACATATAAAAATTAACAAAACTTTGATCTTACAATAATTACTTCATTAAACTCAGATCCGGCCTTTGGGTAAGGTGACCAAGGCACTTGCCTTAGGCCTTTTATATATATTTTTCCATCATATTCAGACACCATCATCCTAAAAACCTAAATCTTCCACTAAGACTTCTTTCCACATCATGTTTAGATCAACTAAACATATAAAAATTAACAAAACCTTGATCTTACAATAATTACATCATTAAACTCAGACCCGGCCTTTGGGTAAGGTGACCAAGGCACTTGCCTTAGGCCTTTTATATATATTTTCCCACCATATTCAGACACCATCATCCTAAAAACCTAAATCTTCCACTAAGGCTTCTTTCCACATCATGTTTAGATCAACGAAACATATAAAAATTAACAAAACCTTGATCTTACAATAATTACTTCATTAAACTCAGACCCGGCCTTTGGGTAAGGTGACCAAGACACTTGCCTTAAGCCTTTTATATATATTTTCCCACCGTATTCAGACACCATCATCCTAAAAACCTAAATCTTCCACTAAGGCTTCTTTCCATATCATGTTTAGATCAACGGAACATATAAAAATTAACAAACCTTGATCTTACAATAATTACGTCATTAAACTCAGACTCGACCTTTGGGTAAGGTGACCAAGGCACTTGCCTTAGGCCTTTTATATATATGACCTATCATAGACTTATTTTTTGTCTTGAATCTGACATTTTTGAATGCCTAATTAGTCTATTAACCCGCTTAAAAGCCTATATTATTTGAACATATGCAAATAAGTAATTCAATTAATTTTTAAATATACTAGAAAATCCAAAATACAATGAGATTAAATATTTATTTATATTGACTTATTTGATCTTCTATAGTAGCATAAGTTTTAAAAGATTATTTGTTTGAGATACTTCATAAAAACAACTTATAACATTATTTATAAAGTTTTTTCAACTTATTTTCGCAAGTTCTTTAAAATAATTAAAGTTTACTTTCGTATTTTAATATAAAGTAAAAAATATAATATAAAAAAAATAAATTTATTCATATTCATTAAATAGTCCGGTTTGATAAATTTAAAAGACTTTTTTATAGTATATAGCATAATCTATTTAACTAAATAAACATATAAAAAAGTCTAAATCTTTTCTACTTAAAAAAAAATATAACCGGGCTTTAGCTTGTGTGAGCTAGGCCATAAACCTTGTTAATTGGCCTGGTTTATTCTCACTTCTAACACTCCTGTGCATTTGTTTAATTGATTTGCAATTTATTTTTTTAATTTATTTTATTTGTTTATCATTGTAAATTTTAATCTTTTATAATAATTTCATTATGTAGTGTTTTATTTTGTTTTTAATAAGTAGTTTAATTTTCAAAAACATTATTTTCTATATTTATTTAATAATTTCTGTCAACAATTTTATTTTATATTTAAAATATATATTTATGAAAAGTTAATATTACTCAAAATCTAATTTTATAATTCTAATATTTTTCATTTAATCTTTGTTTATACTTTCCTATGTGTGTCTGTTACAATATATTTATTGATTTTCTTTTAGTAAAATTTTATCTTAAAATTTTGAATTTGAAAGTTCAAAACTAAAAGAATAAGAGAAAGTAGTTAAAATTTTAAGACCTAGCAAAATAGATTAATTTTATTATGGATAAACAAATGTTAAATAAAATCAATTATAATAATGACAAATGATTTTGTATATTAAAATACTAAAAATTAATAATTTCATTTAAATATTTTATTTTAAAATTTACCTTACATCTTAATTTGTGTTGGACCGGTCCTGAATAAATTAATTCTCATCACAAATGTTCATATTTAAATAATAGTTGTTTTGAAAAGTAATTTGATGAAAATTGATTGTCTTACATCTATAAATAACATGTTTTTATGATAGAGAACTTCTCACATGATTAAAATAAATCTCTACATACTTTAAAATATATTGAACTTAAATTTACTCACTTGAATTGATACTTTGAAATTTGAATTGTTTTTCTAATTTTCTGTTGTAAGTTATGTGATTTAATTGTTGTAAACAATTTAGGATAGTTAGTTCATTGAATTATAACTTTTAATTACATATTTGTAGATTTCCTAATTTTTCTAGTCAATTTAATAATGGGTCTTTGCGGTGCAGGTTCATCATCAAAATAAAGGTGGGTTCAACTTTGAGTCTTTAAAAGTTTGTGTGTTGAAACAATATTTATCATATTGAACTTAAATTGTATTTAGATTTAGACATTTATGTCTCGTTATTCTGTAACAATGAATGTTAATTACCTCAATTATCTTTTTATGCAACATAATCAGAGCATTTTATTTTAAATTTTATTTTTGATTGAACAATGATAATGTGACCAATTCTGAAGTCACTACCATTAAAAAAAAAAAGATTTTGCAGGAAAAAAAGTTGTTGAGAAAATGATAAAATTATTGTAAAATGCATTTTTAGTATAAAATAAATGTTATTGTATATCGTTGGTATAAATATTTTTGTGAAAGTTTTTTGCATCCACATTAAAAGCCGTTGTCGTACTAATGTTTTTGTAACAAAAAATATTGTAGTCTTATTAGACATAATATGGTGATTATAGTCATTGCAAAAAATATTTTTTTTTTTTTTGAAAGAAATGAGGGTTGGGGTTCAAAGAGAAAATATTATATAGCAATCAATTTAGCAGTAGAGATGTTATCAATTAACAAAAGAAAGAAAACTTGAGTAGGAATTTTCTCATAAAGCATCAAATTAAAATCTAGATCACACTCATTGTTGACAAGTGCATCTGCACAAGTATTCGACTCACGGTAAATATTACAAATCTCTATCTCCCAATCCAATTTGAGCAATTGTTAAATTTGTTGTATCAATCACATTTCAATTATATTATCCTGTCCAACATCTAAAACATTTTAAACAACCACTTTGAAATCTATATGAAACTCAATAACTTGAAATCCAAGATCTTTTTGTTAATCTGAGTCCTTCTAGCACACTTTAAAGTTTAATAATATATGCACTACAAGAATCTGCAAAGCTTCCAAGTTACTCACTCGTACAACCCTTAAAAGACCACCAAATTCAACTATCAGATCATTTTTAATAGCTTCACAAAAATAAAAAAATATCTTTGTCAACAATTAAAGTAGTTGTAATAATTTTTTTATTGAGCATACAAATTGTTGGTATATGCACATAATATACACATAAAGTTGGAGTTATTGCTTACCGTGTGGCTTTACCCTCATCACTTTCGAACCTGTATGATGTTTTCTATGTGTTGCAGCTTCGGAAGTATATCCATGACCCATCGCACGTAATCCAGATGAATAATGTGTAAGTTCAGGATAATCTCACTATTGAGGCGTTGCCTATTCGGGTTGTGGATCGAGAGGTGAAGCAACTATGTGGTAAAGAGTTTCTCCTTGTCAAGGTTGTTTGGGGAGGACCCGCAGGAGGTAGCATGACCTGGGAGCTAGAGAGCTGGATGAAGTAATCTTATCCGGAGTTGTTTTTGCCAGGTAATTTTTTAGGGCGAAAATCTTTTTAAGTGGGGGAGAGTTATAGCACCCTTAACTTAGTTTTATTATTTTATTAAAATTATTATATTATTATGACTCGTGGAGTGATTTATTTAAATTATTGTGGTGTTTTGGGGATTTTTAGTAATATAAGGGTATTTTGATAATTTAGTAATTACTGAAATAATTGTGTTCGAGGGCGTTAGATATTTTATTTAATTAAGTAAATTAAAAGGGAGTATAATATTTAAAATGAATTATTTAATTAATTAATTAATAGGTGTGTTAATTAGAGAGAATTATTTTATTAAATAACTATTTAATTTAATAATAATAGTAATAATTAGAATTATTATAATTAAGGATTTATTTATATAATTCTTTCGAATGTGTAAATTTGTTTCAATGGTAACAATGTTTTGAGGAACGTTACACTTAGTTATTCCTTAATTTGAGAGTAACGTGCGAGAAAGAAAGAAATTAGAAAATTAAACTTTTGGAAAGAAGAACGAGAGAAGCAGAGCTTGGAGAGGGAGGAACATCAAGAAACTAGTAAAAACTTTGATTGAGGTAAGGGGGGATTTATTTGTTGTATGGTGGTTTGAACAACAGGATGATGAGGGTACCCTTGCCCTCTCATCAGTGCTACGAGTCTTTGATTTTGGGATTTGCATCGATTATATTGTTTATCGATATAGTTTTGTTATTTGTATGGTCTGCGCGAATATTTGTATGTATGTTGTGTTTTGACCATATGGGGTTTTGCCCAACCCCTAGAATATACTATGTATGATAATATTTCATAAGTATTAAATGTGTTATATGTATGAACTTATTTTTGGTGGTGATGATCGATTGTTTATATCGATCTGTAACCAAACATGATAATCTCATTTATTTATTTTTTTGGTAATCGATTGTTATCTGGATAAAATTAGATTAAAAATATATAATAGAATTATTATTGTTATTAAAATTTTATTTTTGGAATAATTTTATTCGACATTTTCTCAATAATACTATGAAATTGTTGTTTATGTGAAAAGTTGGTTTATGTGAAAAGTTGTTTTGGTAGAATCAATTTTTTTTGGGAAAATAAATCAGATCGTACAAAATCGAAAAAATCAAGTTTTTAAAAAAGGTCAAAATTTTCGCTGAGTCGTACAAAATCGAGAAAATCAAAGAAAAAAACGGAAATCAATGAGCGGCGGCGAGGGACTGGCGGTCAGGTTCCGGCCAGGGGCATTTTCGTATTTTTGGCCAGGGGCGTAATTTTCCTGGCTAGAGGCATTTTGTTAATTTTTGCAGCTTTTGGATTTTTTTTATTTCTAGACTACTTTTTATGGTTTGAAGCAACTTCTCTTTTATTTAAGTTGTGAACTAATATTTTTATATTAAAAATAAATAAGTTTATTATAAGAGGTAATATATATTTATTATAAATATAATTCTTATAAACTAGTATAAATATAAAGAGGTTATAAAGACAACATTTTGGTGACGTCTAGTTCATTCTTGGAACCTATTTTGGTGATACCCTTAGGGGTAAATTGGGTGATCATGATGATTGTTTTAGTGTTTGTGCATTTTATTCATGCATCCATGTATTTTGAATTTTAGGTGAGACTTCGGTCTATTTGGTGGCCTCAGATCTCTTGACGGGGATCGTTGGTCTCGGTGGAAAAGACCAGAGGCGGGTCTTAGATCCATTGATGGGGATCGTCGGTTTGGTGGAAAAATCAGAGACCGTTAGATTATATATCCATATGAAAACTTGGTACCACATGCATTTAGGTGACATTGTTTGAGTACATTACATTACATAAGCATTATATCAATATTATTTTTTGTGTGGCTGGTTATAAACAAACAATGATGTTTTAAACAATATTCCTAATTTAAGCGGATATATAGATACCTAATTTTGCAGTTATAAATGGACTTACAATCAATAACTAAATATTGTGTCTCCACCGTGTTCAATGTCTCATTTTTCCATAGGACATTATTAGTTCAACATAACCACACACCTTAATGTTGACCCTTTAAACATTTGGAAGTAACTTACTTTGTAAGGAAAGAGACTCTCCCAAGTCAGGTACAAATTCTCCTAAAGGATCATATATATTATGTTGCATGTGCTTTCTTAATCTATCAAGACACTTTGTACGTCATAGTTGTCCATTAAAACTCATATCAACATCGATACAAGGGAGTTACGTGCTTTGTTAATCAATTTTTTGTTATAAGTTGAAATTGGAACCTGACATTTCTTGGTTGCTTCTTTGCTTGAATTATGATCTTATAGTATCACTTATATTAAATTCCTCTTCACTGAGTTAAAGAAGCCCTCTATGATTTGGGAAGCCTTGTGAAACCCCTCTTGTGGTTATTAGTAAGATTTATTCCCCGAACGCCTTGTCTTGCTTGGCTTTTTCCCTTGCGGTTCATTTTTACATCCAAAACTAATGGGTAAAACCTCCTAATTTTGGAGTATCTCTTCCTTAATGTTCATAAGAATGGTAATCTTTCCATTCAATAAGAGCTCCCTCGATGACAAGGTATGCGACCGACAACGTATGTGAATGACAGGCCTTTTTCTACATGATTTCTACCCTTCTCTTCTTTCTTTTAACATATTTTAATGGGTGAATTTAGATAACCTTACCTTCTTTACTAGATATTAAATGGCATATTTTTATACCCTAATTTTTACCCCTAAGATCCCTCATCATTTCGCATTTTACAATACATCAAGATCACAACCTTGGGTTACTTCTCACCTTTGCTCTCTCTCTCTCTCTCTCTCTCTCTCTCTCTCTCTCTCTCTCTCTCTCTCTCTCTCTCTCTCTCTCTCTCTCTCTCTCTCTCTCTCTCTCTCTCTCTCTCTCTCTCTCTCTCTCTCTCTCTCTCTCTCTCTCTCTCTCTCTCTTCTTTAAGTTTTCCTTTGAGGTATCACCAAGCACCCTATTGTGAATCTTGTACATTTTTTTATACATTTTTTATGTTCCACTAATATCTAACCCAAAATCCAAAAAGATGTTTTGTTTCCTTTTTGTATCTTGTACATTGTAGGTGTTAAGCCAAGTGCATCTATCCCACCTCCTAAGCTAGGGTTTTGAGAATTGACCCTTACTCAATTGATCATTCATTGAACCTCAAAGGCTTGAACTTAAAATCTATTCTTCTATCCTCAAAGTTTTATGGCTTGAGCATCTCTCAATTTCATGTGGTCAAGTTTATCTCAAGGCTTTGTGTTTTTGGTTCATCAAGAAACTTCATAGGTTCATGTGTTTATTTCTATTCCTTCTTCAACAAGTTTCACCAAGATATGAGCCTCGTCATCAAGTGTGATTAAGTATAACATCATTTCAAGGTCCTATATTCTTCATCATACCTTAAATGGAAAGTAAAGTTCAAAAGATTCAAGGTTGATTCAAGATGTTTGACCTAGTTTGGCAAGTTCTTGACTCTCTGGTATCAAGTGCATAACTCTCTCCAATTTTCAATATTTTGAAGTGATTTTTTTTTCTATGGACTCTTCTCATCATCCCTAAAAAACTTCTATTTACATGAAAAGATCCAATTATGCTTGGAGGATCATCAAAAGTTTACTTACATTATAGGTCATTTGAGGACTTAGTGAAATTTTTACAAACTTTCAAAGTGATTTTTTTACCAACTTTCAAGGATCATAACTTGATCAATTCTCATCATTCGAAGCTCATTCTTTTTCTACCAGAATCTTGAGGATATTTTCTACAAGTTTTATTCAAGGAGCAAGAACTAAAAGTGCTTGGAAGGGCCTTGAATTGAAAGGAACATTATGGGTCATTTTCAGTCCTTCATGACTTGAAATTTGACCAAGTTAAATGTGCTTGTTTTCATCCACTTCAACACATCATAAATTTTGATCCAAGTTACCAAATTAATACTTTCTTTGCACATTGTAAAGCTTGTGGAAAGACTTCAATTGCAAAAGGAATGAGGTCATAAAGCTACCTATGCATGATGCCCCTTGGATCTAAAGTTGGTAAATTGAAACCATGTTTTGCACCAAGATCAAATTTTTGAATCCTTTTAATCCCAATTACAAGTCAATTAAGCACACATTTTTGCTTCTAATTAAGTCTAAACAAGTTTCTAGAAGAGGATTAGCAACCAAAACGCATAGAGTTGATGAATTTTGAGGATTCCAAGTCACACTTCCACGTAACACCGTTCTAAACCTCAACGAATATTCGCAAAATAATTCAATATTTATATCTGAGTAATGTACCAAAAAGGGTGTCACATTTCTTCAAACAAACTTCATAGTAAAACACATCCTGCTCCGTAACAAGGGTTTTCAAAATCAATTACGTTAAGTACTCCATGATTAACAACCATAATTTTCAAACATCTGTATTAAGATACTTTTAAATAACTTCATCAAATCAAAACAGCTCAGTTACCACAAGGGTAGTTTAAATCTCAAATTAAACAAGATAACATGATTATTAAAAAAACGATCTCATCCCCGATGTTACATATTAGAGCAAGACCGCTTTTATTCTACATGAAATAAAGAACATACTCCGCAGCTATCCACTAAGCCTTGGCAAACTATTCTTGATTACCTGCAAGTTACCCACGTATAAAGGCAACATTTCCAAGCAACAAGGGTGAGTAAATCATAATCATTATAAAAGACATAAAGAGTAAATATAGTAGTTATAATACAACACCAAAGAAACACACCATCGAAACCTCATGTCATACTCACACCTTCAAGCATCATAATACGCATCAATCATATGGTAATACCATCAATTAGCAATTATCACAACACGCATCCACAAACATCAATCAATCAAATCATCATGCAATGCCACATATAATTCCATGCAACTTCTTTAGATTCATCCACGTGGTACCAAAACTTCACTGATGACACCGTCATCGTTTTATCTAAAGATCCCCACCAATAAGATTGATTCTCGCTTAGAACCAGAGCACATCACCAATTTCACTCAATCCATACTATGGGATTGAGGCCATCTGTAATACTCTATTTCCTCATCGGTAATTTAACCAAAAATAATAGTAAATTAATTTATAAAATAAAAAATTAATAATAGGATGTCACATCTTCATACGTACACGCATGCTCATATAATAATATACACAACACATAATCACATATTCAACAAGTCTGGACTTCATTTCATTTATTCGCAACAGAAAACATCAACAATAGTTATCTTTAACTCCTTAACATGAGTTACAATTATCATAATTCAAACTTCAACATGCATCATTAAATAAATCCAACAAAGTGGAGTTCTACAATAGTTTACTCCCATCATAATAAAACAAATGCAAAAACCCCAAAGTGTTACGTATCAGAGCTGACACGGGCTCAATCTACGCAAAATGAGGCACTTCTCAACAATCATCAATCATAATTCATATACAACAGATACAGACTATGCAACTAAACTTCATTGTTATGTCAACAATTCAATCAAATGCAATGCAACTGACGTTAATGCAATATGCATGTGGTACCAATAGGGCAGAACCCTCTGATAATGCCAACTTATGAAAACAACATTATAACGCCAATACATGCCATCGTTCGCCAATACATGCCATCGTTCGCCAATACAGGCCATCATTCGCTAATACATGCCATCATTCGCCAATACCGGCCATTGTTCACCAATATAGGCCATCATCCGCCAATAAAAGCCATTGTTTTCCAATATAGGTCATCATTCGCCAATACAGGCCATCGTTTGCCAATACAGGTCATCATTCGCCAATACAGGCCATCGTACAGACATAAGCCCTTATCATGAATGGATGCGAAACTGACATGAAACAACATAAAATGAATTAATATTACTACTCACCAATGCCACACCAATATAGGACATCATCATCATGCAGTATTTATGCAATTCATTCATACACATTCATACAACACCATCATATTCAATCACAACAATATGTATCACACTTCATACAACATTAACACACAAGGCATGAACCTTCACCAAAATAATCATCATAATATAGAAAATATCACATCACATCAACATAAAAATTCTCATGATTAATTCCACAACAACAACAACTCATCATTAAAAATAGAACATTCCCAATTAATCTATTATACAAAGCATTTGCATACATTTCACAAAATGATATAACTTGACAGTACGAAACACCTATCCATGCATGAAATAGTTGGAACTTTAGTACTGAAAATATTTTTAAGATAAAGTAGATTAAATCAGTATTCCAACATTCGAACTACGCGTCAATCGGATACCCGAAACTCAAGTTATGAATTTTTGAAGTTTTACAAGATATACCAACACCGACAACCTACAACAACAGACACTGACACCACAAAACATATTTATATACCAATTAAATTTAATTCCAGAACTTGAAACTATTTTTACAAAAAAAGTATATTGTATTAGCTTTCTAACGGTTCAAACGGCACCCAAAACGGACTCACAGTTTGAAAGTTATGAACTTTTGAAAATTTTATTATTTTCAATTTACTCTCGGGGTAACCGATTACCCAATATGTGGTACCCGGGTACACTCAGTTAAACTACCCAAAATGTTGTTTTTTCACGCGGTAATTGGTTACGCATATACTATAACCGATTCCCATTGTACCAGAGTAAAAAAAACAGATTTTTATGTTAGGAAAGTCATCATTTTCCAACCCAAAACCCCAATTTTTCTACATCAAAATACATAATCTAATTTATCACATTGTCATACTACATCTACTATATTCTAACTCAATTCACATCATCAATTTCATCAATTATGCATAATTTCAGCAGATTAAATAAAAAACAATCTACACCAAAAACCTAATATTCAATATCATCATCTACCCACAATTATACCACTTATTAGAGAGTCAGAACTCCGTCCTTACCTTAGGTTGTAGATTCCTCAAGCTACAACAATGGTTCCTCTCTTCTTGGCTCTTCCTCTTTCTCACTTATGCTCTTCTCTCGTTTCTATGATCGATCAAAATAAGAATTTTCTTCTATTCCTCTTGTTTTTACTTATCTAGCCTTTGGACCCCTAAATCATAAATCTCAATCTTGCCCTCACTTGTTCAACACAATGTTACCATCCTGCCCTTCTTGCCTTACATTATTATTCTCCTCATATTATTATAAACAATAATTTTAAATATTATTAATAAATCCAATTTAATCTCAAATAACTATTTAAGCTCTAAATAATTATAAACTAATTAAATTCTCATATTACTCTCATTCCCACACTACTCATAGCACTGCATTCACCAATGCATCATCATAACTCACATAATTCATATATTCACCAATAATCCTCAATATTCACACTAAATTAATTAAATAATTAATTAAATAATTAATCTAGATTTTTGGAGTGTTTCAACTCTCCCCCACTTAGAATATTTTTGTCCTAAAAAATTACCCGATGCGAACAATTCCGGATACGACTCTCGCATCCTACTTTCTAGCCTTTACGGCATGAACATCATCTCTACTATTTCATCATACAATACCTCCATAAGAACACCAATGTAACCGTGATACCAATATCATTTTACATACAATATAAGTACCACAATGCTACGACTCACCGATCGAACATGTAAATTAACACATCAATTGAAATGGAAGTAACACCAATAATACATAAACCTTTTCACATAAAAATTCCATTTTGGAATGTCCATTGGTCTGCATCATCACCACATTCTTCCAATGTTTAACCATTGACTCCTAGCAAGTCACACCGCACAACCAACTTATGCCACATGACGCTTCAACTGTGTCACTCTGATTATTTACCTTAATGTCAATGTCCTCATTTTGACTTCCATCTACTATCAGATCTACAAGTTCACATCTAGCTTCTGAATCTCTTTAACATCCACCAGGAAGTCATTGTTCACTTTAGATATCCTCAACCTTCCACTCTGCAGTATTAGCTCACATACTAATTCAAGTCTCTGAACTATTCAATACGTCCCAACTCTTTCATAATCACTTTTGTATTAGGTTCACACAAAATGGTGAACAAGTAACCTCTCGATAAAGCGTCAATCACTTTACTCACTATCAAGCTAGCAAGACAAGTTTATCTCATCCAATAAGACCCTGTATACTATCAACAAGAGATTGAGGGTGATCAATTCCTCAATTTGTGAATAGATAGCCGACAACCATAAAAGAGCACAAACCATCATTACCAAACTATAATAGCGTTTCTTTAGAACTTGTGCTCAAAGTTACCTAATCATAATTTTTAGCAATCTCCTTAAGGTTTACAAATGTTTCCTTAATTTGCTTCTTTTCAACCTCGTCACTGATACATAACGCCTAAAATCCATTACATATTCTCCTATACACGCTCGTAGCACAACACAATTGTTAAATATTCTCCCAATATCAGAATTGCTTACTACACCAAGTACAATCCAAATCGGTTCGCTCCAAATGGAGTATTTATCCAAGTAGAGAACTTTAATAACACTAATAAATCCTTTGTCTTTCCTTTAATCTCATAACCTCAATGATCTGTATAGTTTCACATTTGTATTTCATTCTAACCACAATCTCAATAATACCATCTCATTATCCGATTGGTAATAGAATCTTCCAAAATTTTCCTGACACAGGTTGATACCGATACGTTGTTGTACCCCAACTTTTGCCCCTAAGATCCCTTCATCATACCATATTGATTCAATCACAACAAGGTCACATTAGGGTTTTTGGTTCCCCTCCCTATCTTTAGCTTTTCTCTTTGAGGAATCACCAAGCACCTTGACTTATTTTTCTTTTGTGATCATAATGTTGGTTTGTCTTACTTGTTAATAATGTAGGTAAAGGCAATATGGCTTAGCAAGTTGATCCATGGGTTCATGAGTTTATTTTCATGCCCTAGTCAATAAAGCTTGATAAATTCAAACCTCACCATTGAAGTTATTTTGGAAGACATGGCATGGAAAGGTTTATCTTGGTTCACCACATTTCAAAGTTATCAAGATTAATTAAAAAGTACAAGGGGTTGATTGAAGAAGTTGTCATGGTTGGACAATGCCTTGTTCCCATTGGTCACAAGTGCATGTTTCTCTCAATTATCAAGATATGGAAGTGGTTTTGGTGGCTATGAGTTATCATTATCATCCTCAACAACTTCTATTTACAAAGCAAAAGTGTTGGTACAAGAAGGTTGTTCAAAATTGTCAAAGTTCCTCAAAGCATTTTGATCTAGGGGCTAGGGTTTTGAAATTTAAAGAAGTATAGCTTGCTCATCTTTGGGTATTTTTGAGTGATTCCAAATAAATCCTTCTCTTCAAATGGTTATTAACAAATCACTTCAAAAGTTTCCAATAGTTTTCATGTGGAAGAAACTTGATGATGAAGAAAGATTACAAGTCCTCCAGATGAACCCCCATTCTCCCATGCGTGACTTCAAATGATCATAACTTAGTCAATTTTTATCACCTTGAGCCCAATCTTTTCCCACAATGATCTTAAGGATGTGAAATTTACTCCTTCTTTTATGTGCAAAGTGAGAAAATAGATGGAAGATGCCCTAAGGATACAAAATATTATAGGTCATTTCATGATTTTTTGCCAAATTCAACAATTCATAACTCTCTCAATTTTTGGATATTTTGAATGGTTCAAGTTTCAAAATGTCATTCAAGAGGTCTATTTCATTCCATATTTTTTGGTCAAGAGCAAATTCCAAGTGGAAGGCCATGTTTGGATGCAAAGCATTATAGGTCACTTTTGAAGAAAAACATGAAATATTTCGAAGTATGGAAAGTCAACCTTTTTTTTCCCAACTTTGACTCATTGCAACTTTCAGCTCAAAGATCCATTTGATTCCATTCTTTTCCCATTGCAAAGCTTGTAATCTCATCTTTCTAAAGCATCAAGAATCATGCCCTAAGACCCCTTGAGCTGAGAATGCCATTGGTTTGAACTTGGTAACTTGAAATTGAAGTTTCTTCAAAAGTCAGAATTTGAAATCCTTGATTTAGCTTCTAAACATATTTTCTTCTGCGCGTTTTTGCTTCTAAACATGTTTAGTGAACTTCCAGAAGTGATTAGCATAGCAAAACACGTGTTTTGGATGAGTTTTGATCAATATAGAAGTCACACTTTTCTTGTTTGCAACTTCACACGATTTCCCTCCAAAATTCATCATTTCACACGCTTCAACATTCCATTTGATTAATAGAGGGTCATTCCTCATTCATTTCCTCAAGCTTGAGCATCCATAATCACCCTGCCAAACTTGCTCCATAACTTATTTTTCTGCAACTTCGAAATCAGTGTTCAAGCCTTTTTCAATCCATTTTTTCTATCAATTCACCTTCCTTGATCTTCCCTGAAGCTAACTGTGATCGGTGGATCTGGAACTGACTGTTTAACGCTGGTTCGCGAAATGTCGCGGAAGCAAGAGTCGCCACCGTCTTTTATTTTCTCCAAAGGGAAAGGACAAAAGCACAGAAAAATTCCTTAAAGAGATTGCTCTCGGTCCGGGAGGTAGGTTATAGAAAGGGAAGGTGTTAGCACCCTTTCTATCCATGGTTATCCATGGGCTCTTAGATACTTGCTCATTTGTGTTTTCAAAAGTGGTTTGTTTGCTTTTCAATGTGGGTTTAAAAAAGTTTCTTTGAAAAATTTCAGTTCGACTCGTACGTCAGAGTGTTTGAAAAATTTGCTTTGAAAGCTTTTGAAAAGTGTCGGTGTGAAAAGTCTTTTTGAGTTTGTTTTGAGATTAGAGCAAGTATCCTTGAGAACCTACCTACCCTAAGGAATTCGTCTGTGTAGAGGTCCTTTAAAGTAGTGCCATCCCACCATTGAGAGGTAGGTAGCACCACCGTTGGAGGTGTTCGGGTCAATTCGAGTTTTAGGGACATGGTGATCACCGGAGCAATGGGAAGACACCTTAGAAGCTACCCTCATGCCAGGTTCCCGGATCATGAGGACTTACTAAGACATCCTCTACTCGACGATCACCTTTCGAGGCAAGGCAACAGTGAGGCGTACTCTAGGGGTGGTGTGTGCGAATTGTGTGTCGTTTTCATTGATATTTGTCTTGTCATGTTTGTTGTGATCTACGCTTGATTTTATTTAAGACATTCATTCTTGCATGCTTCTTAACAGTTATAAGGTTTGCGGGAAAATAAATCTACAGCTATTACAAATGGCGCGGGTCCACATCGCCAAAATTAAACCGGACCCGATTTGACTGAAAAAATAAATAAAGCGAATAAAAGTGCGAAAAGTTAAATTGTTACAATGCTTCGGGAGAGGTACATAATTAATTAAACGACATAAAATAAAATACGCGAAATTAAAGAAACGAGGGCGTTGGACCCTTTTGCAAATAATTAAAGTTAATGAGGCATTAAAATTAAAGTTAATGTTTTTGGTATTTGTGTTTTTTAAGATTTAATGGAAAAAAGAGAATTAATTACAATTAAAATAAAATGTCAAACCCTAATTCTGATTATTTTTAGTTATTATGAAAATGTTATATTAACCTAAATTAAACCCTAATTTTTACTTATGTACATTTAATTATAAAAATAAAATAAATAAATAAATAATATTGTGATAAAGAAAAGGGAAAATTTAAAAGGTAAAAATTATCAATTAACCTAATTCTATATTTTTAGATTTTTAGTTATTAAAAAGAATTAAAATTGCAACCTAATTAAAACTAAATATTTACATGCTAATTTATTTAGAAAAAATAATTAAAATAAAATAATTATTAAATTTTTGTCTTTTCTGAATTTTTGTGAAGTTTTTTTTGTATTTTGTTAAAAAAACAATTAATTAAATTAAGACAATAAAACAAACAAACAAATAATTAAAAATAATAAAACATAAAGAAAATTAGAAAAGATAAAACCAGGGGGGTTTGCTGTCCCATTATGGAGGTATAATCCAAAAGTTTGGGCCCCATAGGCAGTGGCCTGTTTGACTTTCTCAATCATGTGTGACACGTTTGACTAAGGCGTAGTATGCTCTTTGAATCTATGCCTTTGGTGTGGTCGTCTGGGACACGTGTATGCTTGGATCATGAGGTGTATGGTGAGTCTTAGGATTATGCCTGCATGGGAATTATTATAGCAAAATAATATGGAAATTGTCCAGACCTGGGACTTGAACCCAGGTCATGAAGGTCACAAGCACGTACACCTGCCAGCTGAGCTACAACGCTTCAATTAACATATTATAATAAGTAAATAACAAAAAGAAAAACCAACGCGTAGTGGAGAGAAACGCGCGCAATTCAAACAGACCAATGGCTGATGGACACAAAATCATCTTCTTCACTTTTCCTGTAACACAAACTCAAAGGCAACAGTTTTGCAAACGTGGTGTTAGATGGCTTTTAGAAAAATAGCGAATAGCTCAATTCTAAACATAAATTAGGCGCGACTATATCAATCTCTTCGTCCAGATGCGTTGATTGCAATGGTGGTACTGTGATGGTCTAATTTTCTTGGTCTGAAAACCCCTAATTTAAAACCTGCAAACCCTAGAATCTCAACCATGGTGGAATCGAATATAACGTGTAATAATTCAATCAAAGGCATTGGTTAGCTTAGAAACATCACACTGAACAAGAATCCATAAATAAAAATGCAAAAGGATGCGTGAATTATGATATACGATTTCAAAAATTTTGTGACACAGTTCGAGTTCAAACTACCAATTCTTGAGCTTTGGTTGTTGTTTGTGATTGGCACACGTTCAGAGAACCACAATGAAGCTATTGGGATCAAGATTAGGGCTTGAATCGTCTTGTAACCTTGAAATCAGATTTTGAGTTTTTTGGACAATTTTTCAAGTTTGTATGGTATTCTTGAGCGCAGCTTTTTGTCTAATGCCATTAGGTTTGTGATTCTGAATATGTAGTAAAGCTTTTAGGTCAACAAAATTGAATAATATCCATGGCATTCAATGATTTGCATATTTGATTTCCTTAAGATCTTTTCCATATCTTTTCATGTGCATTTGGTGTCAATTAGCTCAAATCCAACCAAAACTTGCCTAATTAGGATGTGCACGTGATATTGAGAGTAAAACATGCATGAAAAGATTTTTTAGGTCAAGTTTGGTATTTTCCACATATTTAAATAATTTAAATGAATTAATATTAATATAAATTCAAATAAACAAATAAAAAATGAGAAAATGCTTCCCTTTGGGCCAAGTGGTCGTGCATGGGCTTGGAATGATGAATCATGGAAGAAAAATGGGCCCATTAGCAAATTTAGGTCATTTGAAGTAAAGTTGACTTTTCAAAATTCCTAAAAATTTCCCAACTTCCACAAGGCATAACTTGCTCAATTTTTAAGCTTTTCATATGTTCTTGGACATTTTGGAAAGGTCTTTGAGTCCTCTAACCAATGTCTTTGGTCCCATGTCATTTTGATTTACCAATCTCAAGTTATGGCCTTTGACTTAAAGTCCCTTTTTGTTGATTTTTGAAAATGACCTATAATGTTGAAATTGATAACTTTTTGTGAGAGCATTTCTTGGACTTGAAGTATGAAGATGAGTTGTAGGAAATGTCTTTCTCTTCAAAATGAGCTTTGGATGGAATTTTTCTGATAATCCATGTGAAAGTTATGCCCTGGTCAATTTCAGTTGACTTTTTCAGCTGTCCAAATATAGTAACTTTTGCATCTTTGATGATTTCTGAGCCAAATTTTGAGAATCATGATCAAGCATTGATCAAATGATGTTTGTGGCTTCAAAATGATATGTTGACCAAAAATTTGAACTTTTGACTGTCAAATGACCATTTTGCCCCTACAGTTGACTGTAGTGCAATCTAGGGTTTTGACTGTGCAATTTTGAGCTGAATGCCTTGAAACTTGATATGAGGATGCTTGACCAACTTTGTAAGCATATGAGACTTGATTGGACCTTTGAAAACTTCATTTTCTTGATCAGACCACAAACCCTAGTTTTGACTGTATAGGAGACAGTTGAGCTGCACCACCCTTGGGGAATTTTGTGACTTGACTTGGCAATTTCTTGAAGAATATGGGAGGGAAAATTTTGGGGTGCAACACTAACCATACAATTACCTTCAAGAATCGTGACCTATATTGATCCATAGAAGTCAAGTTTCAGAGCTCCGCAACTCAACTTCAATAGGTAGATTTCTCCATCAATTCTTCCAAACTTTAATATCATTATAAAGCCCTCATTGCCCTGGTTCTAGTTGTAACACTTGCTTTTATCTGGAAACACATTTGACCATGAATTTTCAAATCCCTTTTCAAAATTTTCCTTCCAAATTGCTTGAGCTACAGTTTATATAAATTTTTCGCGAAGGTGTGGTTGTCTTCGTCTTGATGAGATGAAGCGAATGGTATAGGTCTGAGCTTCTGATTTTACAGTTTGAGAGACCTGCAATTTCACGTTGGCTGGAGGTTGAAGATGACCAACGTGTCATCTTCCAACCAATAATGGCGTGCCATTTGTATTTTTTGAAAATCTGATTTTATATGTGATCCAGTGCTTTATTCAATAATGACCATGATATGCACAATGCACTAGATCCCTTGGATTTGATTACTAACGCATTTTGACTCTCATCCATTGGTCCACATCTTTTTGGTTTTTATTTTATTTTCTTATTTTTATTTTAATTGTTTTAAACTTCAAAAAATCATAGAAAATTCATTTTAAGTCCAAAAAATCTGAAAAATATTTTTGATTTTCCTTTTTATGATTTTTATTTTTTCACAATTTTATTTTGTGTTTTGATATTTTTTTATAAATTTTCACTTTATTTGAATTGTTTTAAATGTTTAAAAATACTTTTATGCATTTTTAAATTCTGAAAAAAATATGGAATGATCCAATGATATTGTGACAAATATGGTGACCTCATTTATTTTTTATGTCTGACTTTGTTATTTTTTTTATCATTTTTAGTTTATTTTACTCATTTATTTTAATTTTAAAAATAGTTTCTGACTTTAAAAAATTACCAAAAATTTTATAAAAATATTTGAGTTCATTTCTGATTTTTCTATGGTTTTACTTAAAATTTCTTGATTAATTTGAACATAGTTAATATTTTTCTCTCTTATTTCTATTTTAAAACATTTTAAAAACCTTTTTAATGTATATATTAAATGCAATATTGTTTTGTGATTATTTTCTGGCTGATCTTGGGTTGAATCTTTGATCATGAACTTTGTTAACATCATTGGATCCATGGTATTGAGTCTAACTCTACAAAAATGGATGAATGATTTTAATAATAGTTTGATTAAATTTTAATTCAAATGTGGTTTGTATATTCTTTCTCACCCCTCTTCATCTTATCCCTTTCTTATTGCACTAAGTGTTATTGGAGCATGATCTCTATATCATGTCTCAAAATAAATGGTTCATAGATTGCTATTGACCGACCTCAAAATAGGTGTGACTTCTATATAAGTCCACTTACGATTGCTTAACATAACACTAAATTTTATCCCGATTCGAATAAATGATCATTTGTGGCCCAAACCTATATTTGCAAGCCCAAGTATGTTAATTTGATCTCTTTGATCCAATAACCTTGAGATTTATTGTGTGGAGACTTTGGTTCTACGAATCCTCTAATGGATCTACATCACTTTTGGTCAATGCGGATCACTTAAACATCGTTGATCATTAAATGGCACTTTTGAGAATTCCAAAATGGATAATATACTTGACAAAAAGTAAATGTAACTTATTGTGTGGAGGCTTTGGTTCTACCAATCCTCTAATGAGTTCCAAATGAAAGTTTCAAGATGGCCATCCAACTAACCACTAATTATTAATAATTAACTTTATTTTGTGATTTTATTTTTTATTCTTTATGTACCATTTACTTTAAGCATTACATTTCATGCCATTTTTATTTTGCTCACTTAAGCATTTATATTCTTGTTATTTTTATTTTGCTCACTTGAGCTTTTCTTCTCTCTTTTAAGACACCTAATAATAAACATGAACCATAAAATACTTTAATGATACTTGGACTATTTGGTTACTATCCTTGGTATTATGGAGTATTGGATTTCTTGGACTTAGGATTAAAGGCCTTAACCTATGTTGGAGACCTTATGACCTTAATTGATATTTTGTCTGGAGTTCTTGAGGTTTACCTTAGGATATTGGGTTGTTTGTTTGTTTTATGTGCGGGTTATTGTGATTACATTCTTTGTTTGTAATATGGAATTCACCCGCATACAACCGTTACTCTGCCCAATCTTTGTGAAGACTTAATACACTTGAAGTTTGGTTCTCTCAAGAGGTCTAGTATCTTTGCTTGTTTGGTTTCAATCCAAGGAATGAGAATTCTATCTTGACTCATAATGTCAAGTATTGGCTTCTTGTTGGTTAGATGGTTCTTATCCCTAGCTTTTACCTTATGCCTTAGGATAGTCTCTTCTTCTCCTCTCATCTTCTTTAATTTAAAAAAAAATCTTCTTCTTCCTCTTGAAAACTCTTCTTGTTTTGAAACTTGAACCATTTTCATAATAAACTTGGACTTAGGTCCATGCATTTTTCAAAAAAATTTCATAAATAAAATTCAATCAACTTAATAATACCTTGACATTTTTTTTGTGAGAAGACTAAAAGTCAATCAATCTCATTTCAAACCATTTTGCCACTTTGACTTTTTACTTTAAAACTTTTCTCAAAAGATTAGACTCTTGTCAATCCTTGTAGTGATGCAAACAACTATACTTCTACAATATATAGTGAAGAGAGATATTTTCCACTTGGGTGTTGAGTGAGGAATTGTTGATTTTAAAATCCAAGCCATATCCTCCACTTTGAGATGATGCAAAATCTCCTTTCTCATGATCGTGGGTAATAAGTATGTTTTCCACACGGTCAATGACGATGATGTCTTATCTCATAAAATCAATCAACACACTTGTGTTTTAAATTTTTTAAAAGAGGAACTACATGTACCCTGATCCCCTATTGTAGGAAAGATGGTACGTAGGCACTAAAGGTTCGCAACCGCGGCGGGTGCAAAAATCATAAAAAAATATATTTCTTTTCTCACCTCCACCATCTATTTTCACACAACACTTTATAGCCAAAATATACAGATTTTTCAAAGAGGTTCTTGTGGAGTACCGTAGATGTTTAGGGTGCTAATACCTTCCATTTTCATAAACAACCCCCTTACCTAGAATCTTTCCCCCTCTTTTTGGGTTATTCTCTCTTTTCACATTCCTTTAGAAACAATAAAGCGCAGTGGCAATTTTTATTTTGATCTGTATAAGTCTAGTCAATCCAATGACTTAGTCTTAAACATTTCTACCGCTACAGTTGGAACTGAGTGTTTTGAGCTTGGAGATCTCTAACTGTTTACACTAGAGCCATTTCTTACTGAAATAAACAGTAAGCAGATGAGAAAACCTGTACGGGAAAACCTGTTATAATGACATACATGATATGTGGATGCAATGTTTTTAAGGATCTCGCGGGGTAAACACAAGAAGATGTTAGAATTTGAACGTTGATCAACAGCTTCGATTGGTGAACTTCGTATCGGTGGATGTCCTTCCACGAGAATCAAGCTCACCATGTCAAGTGGGTCATATCCCTTGACTCAAGTTACCGTGCTTTGGTCTTGACGGAATTTGATTAGAGAATGAATCCGTTTGCCCCTTGATAGGCGTCTTGTTCAACATGGGCATGCATCATAGGCTCTTGAGATCCTTGAAATGGTTATTTAAAATTATATGGTATGATGTTATGATGTTATGTACAAGTATTCAAAGCAAGCAAGTTGTTATGTACAAATAGTCATATACACAAAGCATACAAGTCCTTAGGTTTAGGCTTGTATGGAGTTTGTAGGTAAGTACCCTCTTGAAGTTTAGTTGGCTCAACCTGTCCTAGTAATAGTAATAGAGCTCTAGGGAGTCTCAATATCATTGATATTTCTTCATCGGGCATTGTTTCAGCACAAGCCTCTTTAATGGCGACCGAAATATCCCGAAAGTCCGACCTCAACGAGCGTAGTATCGAGTATCAACCAACTTCGGACTGCACCAAGGACGGCTACCTCACTACTTCCTAATGGCCAAGTTGGTCAAGTAAAGGTTCTAAAGTCAGTTAGTGCTTCATGACACCATACAGCGGCCCCGTATTCTCCTTGACTACTCAATAGCTAACGGTACCAACAAATGTGTCACACTAACGTAGTTATTGCTTAGGCCATGTAGGTATACCCCGCACAGTTTCCACAACTTATTGCTACTTACCTATAAGGTGTCCCAGATCCGGGTAGAGGATCAAAACAAGCCTAAACAAGGAACCATAATGTAAAGCAAGCAAGTCAAACAATGAAAGCAAGTAAAGGTGATCTAGCCCTAAGGTAACCCCACTTTTTAGGAAGTCCACAACATAGTCGCCAGTTCTGTAACGCTGTGGGAGAACTGACTTGGGATGTTTTGTGTTTGATCGCAATTGTTGCGGTTAGCAAGAGTCACCACTGACTTTTCTTTTATCCAATAAGGAAAGGCTAAAAAGAACATGAAAGACCTTTGAGATTATTTCTTAAGTTTGGGGGGTAGGTTATGAAAAGGGAAGGTATTAGCACCCTTTTCATCTGTAGTTATCTACGGGCTCTTAGTTTCTTGTTAGATTACTTGCTTTTGTTTGAAAGTGTGCTTTGTGGTGTGGTTTTGAAATTATTTTGAAAATGTGCCTTTGTAATGAGTCTCATTTCTATAAGAATGCATACAAAGTGTTGTTTTGTATAATAGTTCAAAGAAGTGTTTGTGTAATGTGTTTTTGAAAGTGATTTTGAAAAGGGTGTCTTTGTAATGGTTCTTGTCTCTATAAGAACGCATACAAAGCGTTATCTTTTGAAAATGTTTCAAAATGAAAGTGTTTGGTGTATGAATTGTTTTTGTTGTGAGCAAGAAAGCAACTAGGAGCAATATACCTACTCAAAAGGTCTTAAACATTATTTTCCTCCTTCTTTAGATGTTGCTATCTTACCATTGATTTGGTAAGAAGCCCCATCGTTGGATGTGAAGGGACGGACGTGGGTCATCGTATAGTCATGATATAAATGTTTTGAGATATCTTAGCATTTCTCTTGAGGGACTAAGATCATTTGTAAGGCAACATTCGAAGCGTCATCGAGGGATTATGATCTTGTAATTTGATTGTTTTTGCTAAGACGTCTCACATGCATAACATGACCATTTTTAGGCAACAAGTGGAGTAACCCTAGGGGTGCATGTGTGAATAGTGTGTTTGATTTTCATGCATTTAGTCTTTGATTAGGGGTTGTCTACTTGTTGTTTTTATCTTTCCATACATACCCTATTTTACTAGCATTTGTACAAAAGCAATAAAAATGCAGAAAATAAATCTTACACTATTACAACCATATTGAATAGCAAGAAAATGTAAATACAAAACAAAATAAAGAAAGGAAAAATAAGTGTTTCGATTTGGGCAGCAGAACCCTTCGATTCTACTCTTCTTGGCTTCCTTCGATTTGGCCTGGAAGTAGTAAAGACCTATCTTTCGATTTCACCCCTTTCATGTTTCTTTCGAATGGGACCTGGAAGTCAGTATGGCCATCCTTCTGGTTGTTTCTTTCGATTGAGCTTAGCAGTTAGTGCAAGAGGCAGCCTTCGATTTCTCCTTCTGGCTGCTGCTTTCGATTGGGACATGGAATCAGTGTGAACACCTTTCGTTTCTCCCTTCTGGATCCTTCGTTTGGAATGTGAAGCAGTAAGGGGGGTGAAGCCTGAGGCTTCTTTTCACACAAAAATTACTTCTTTCGATTGGGCCTATACTGGTATGTTCTACCATATATTTGACAAGAAAACAAACGAAAAGGGCAGAAACGAAAAGTAAATAAATGTCATGTACATGCTTGAAACAAAAGAAAAGCTTATTTACATGTTATACAAGAAACGAAAAGCTCAAGGTTTGGAACAACTTACCTTGCTGAAGATTGTAGGGTGTGCTGGACCTTGAAGTGGTTTCCTTGAATGCTGCTGGATTCGAAGGGAGGGACCAGAGGTTAGGCCTTTGATGCTGGATTCAAAAGAGGAGAACAAGCGCGAGGTTCTTCCTACTAGATTCGAAGGGGAACAAGGTACAAGGACCTTTCAGATTCGAAGAGGATAAGTGTTTGGATTCTGGGTTTGTGTTTGACAGGCATTTAAGTGTTTCAGAGCTTTATTGTGTTTGAGAGCTTTTCTGTGTTTGATAAAATTTTGTAGATTCGTTCCTGTGGCCCAAAAGTCCTCTTTGAGCTTGCAAATGTTTCTCTATTTATACAGAAAAGGTTGAAAGTGTTTTGAAGTAACCAGGTTTGTATGATAACAAACCATGGTTTGGTTAAAAATGAAACATGTCTTGTCCCTTTTCGTTGTTCCCACGTTTTCAGTACAAGTGGGGGCCTGTTGGTAGAAGATTGGACTTGTGCTTCTGGCATTGCTTGTGTTCATACAAAAATCAGGTTGGAAGCTAACTTTGTGATTAAAGTGCTTTTTATGAAAAAAAGGGTACATAGCTTTTGTCATTTCATCCAAGAATGGTATTATCCAGTAGACAAAGCTTCGAACCTTTATGTAATGTATCACAAACTTGTGTAAACCTCTGATTATGTGAAGATTTGGAAGTAACATAGCATGACAAGTGAGATTTAGGAGATAAGGCTATGTGATTTGCTCAATGTTCTTCAAACAAGCTTGCTTCGAATGGTCCAGAGTTGGGTTCGAAAGATGCTGATTTGAAGAAAACCAAAACTCCAATCGAAGCTTTATGTGAAGGTGGCTCTTGTCCAATCGAAGGCTTGCCTGCCAGGGGTCACATGAGGTCAAACAAAAGAGTGTACATAGGGGGTCCCTGCCTTGTGACTTCATGCCAACATGCAAAAGATCTATGTTCAAACGAAGCTTCCATGAAGGGAACGAACATGCCCAAACGAAAGGTGTGACCAGTAGCTTGTACTGAAAGTTTCACATGCCCAAACGAAGCAAACATGAAGGGAGTCAAATTCCCAAACGAAAGGTTTGACCAAAACCTTGTACTGAAAGATTCATGTGCCCAAATAAAGAGTGTGACCAGTAGCTTGTACTGAAGAAACCACATGCCCAAACAAAAGGTGCATGTAGGAGGCCAAAATGTCCAGATTCTAAAGAGGTATATAGGAGGCAAAAAGTGCAAATCGAAGGATGCTAAAAGGGAGCCTTTTTCCTTGGAATCAAAGGAGACTACAGAAGGCTTTGTGCCTTGTGAATCCAAACCAACGTGCCATAGACCCACGTCGAGTCGAAGGATGTAAGCCAAGCTTGCGTCGAAAGAGGCCAAAAGGCCAATCAAAGGAGCTGAATCGAAGAACACTTGTTTTTCTCCAAATTTGTCAAAATATTATTTTTATCTATTTTCTCCTTTTTTGACAGTTTCCTTTTAATATTGGTACTAGAAAATCTCAATTTACTTGTGCAAGCTTGAAATTTTATAATCCTTGTGAGAAAGGCCTTGAAAAATGAGAGGGCAAATTTTGGGGTACAACACAAAGCTACCAGGAAAAACGCTCAAGTCATTAACCATGTCCTTCAAGAAGATGCTCAGAATTCTAGTTAACACACTATTTCAACTAAATGTAACCTTTATGGTAGAGATACTTTTGGATCTAGGATGAAGCATTACATATATGCTTAGATTCACTATGAAAGATACACCATTCAACTATCTTGGAGTTCCTGTGTTCAAAGGAAAACCTAGAACTCATCATTTTAGATCATAGTAGATAGAGTATTGCTTAAGCTAGCTACTTGAAAATACCACCTTATTTCTATGATGAGTAGGGTTCTATTGGTCTAGACAGTCACACAAGGTATGCTTCTGTATAATATTAGGATTTACGAATGTCCAATCAATCACAATTACAAACTAGATTCTTGCATCAGAAATTTTATATGGACAGGTAGCATTGGCAATATAAAGCTGATTACTACATCATGGAAGATTATTTTCTCACCTTCGTGTGAAAGAGGTTTTGATTTTAGAGATATTAAGACAATAAACAAAAATGGTTGTTTATATCTCTGTTGGAAGTTATTGACTATTAATAATCAATTGTCTTATATACTCAATAATAGATACTTCAAACACAAAAAAGATTCATGCATCATATTTCTTTTTTTATATAGCGTGACATTAAGCATTCCTTTTCCTTTATGGAGGAACATAATAGATGGTAGGTTGGTAATGGAAAAAAACATTGATCTATGGACTAATAATTGGTTGAGATACAAAATTAAAGAGTTACACCTAGTACTATCAATGGATATTTAAGTTATACAAAATACTAAGGTCAATTCAATCATCTAATACATCAATTGAAATATTTCTCATGGCTTATCCATTTTGGCTTTTCAAATTGTTGAAGTCATTTTGAAGATTAACTTGTCATTTGATAATACTATTATTGATAAACTCATTTTGACATGATCTCCAAATGTTGATCTATCTTTTCAAGAGGCCTAAGTGGAATCACATTAAGCATTCTTGGAAAAAAAAATCATTTAGCCTTCCTACATTCTACCAGCTAATTCATTAGTGACATGGAAGATAATGCATAATGTTATTGCAATAGACAACAACTTGATTTGAAGGGTAGTGCATAAGGTTTCGACGTGCTCTCTCTATAATCAAGATATGGAAACTCCATACCATGTATTTCTTAGATGCAAGTACACATTACTTTTTTTGAACTGGATGGAGGGATTGTTTAACATAAACATTGATAAAAAATAGTTACAAAAGATTATTAGTACGTGTTGGTAGAAGTTGGAGCTCTAAAAATTAGAATTTGATCATGACTCTCATCATATTAATTTATTTGGAAAAATCGGTGCACAATAAATGATATCAAATTTCATAATGGTAAAACTAACTTTGATAGAGATATTCTTCATGTTAAATAATTATTCTATATGACATATACTTCTTTCAAGGGGAACATGCATTCTTCATCTCACAAGTTTACAATTATTAAATATTTTAACATCAAATATTGACCTCTTCCCGCACCTAGAATCATACAAGCTAATTGGTATTTTCTTAGTCATAATTGGATTATAAGTTCAACATAAATGGAACTTCAAGAGGAAATCCTAAAATGTCCACTTGTGACGGCATATTTAGGGTATAATTAACTAACATTAGTGGGATTTTTCTAAGCTAAGAGCGGGGTTTGCATCTTTAATCAAATCGACTTTCATTGAATCATGCTTGCTATCGAATATGCTAAGGGGAAGAATTGGAGAAATCTTTAATTTGAAAATGACTCAATGTTTGTCATTCGTGTATTTTCTAATCTGAATATTGTCCCTTGACATCTTTTAGTATAATAGAAGAATACTTTACACACTATACATTCTTTTAGATTCAAGATATCTCTCATTTTGAGAGAGAAAAATGCATGTGAAGGAAGATTAGTCAACAAGAGCTTTTCTTTTGTTGATTAAAATATTTGGTGGAATTCACTATCATTTGTTTTTTTAAAAGTTTTTTGAAAGATAAGTTGGACATGTCTAACTATCATTTTTTCTAATTGTTTGACGGGGTAGATTTTATGTCTCCATCATTTTTGTTTATTCTTTTATATTCAATAATTTGTATATATTAAAAAAGTATGAACATAGAATAGTTTTAAAAAAAACGGGAAATATGTGTTAACGAAGTTCTTAATTATTTATAACAATTATCAATTTATAAATTGACAACAAATTCCAATTTTATTATTATAATTTTATGAGATATATATTCATTAAAAAGACTAATATTTATAAATAATTTATTTTATTTACAGAATTATATTTATGAAATATTTATTCCAATTATTGTAAATATATTTTTATTTATTTATAATTTAAACATACTATTTTCTAAATATGATAGAAAACTTCTATAATTTATAATTTACCTTTTAGTGAAAATGTATTAAAAAAATTAGATTTTTTTAGTAGAAACCGAGTATTCTCTTCGAGTAACTGCATAGATTAATTCATCAATTTAGAGAGGATTACAATGGACGAAAAAGATCTTTCTCAAAATAATATAATATTATTGCATATCTAGGACTGAGTTCGAACCTAAAACCTCTAATTAAGCTAAAAGAAATTATTTACCATTTTATCCAAGAAATACTCTTAAATATATATATATATATATATATATATATATATAGAGAGAGAGAGAGAGAAATATCAAAATTCAATAAATAAAAGTTATAAAAACCAGAGAAGTTTTCAGTAGAAGACAAAAAAACATTGACCTAAAAGTGTTTTATATGTTTCAAAAGGATATTTTTATAATTTTAAATTAACAAGTCATTTAAAATAGTAAAAACAATTTTATCTAGATGTTTCTTAGTGTTTATCCTCTTTCTCTCAAAACCAAATTATAGCGTCTGTTTGAAAGTAAGAAAATGCCAAATTGAAGATCTAGTTATAAGATATAGATACACTTAATTTATCTGTAATGACTAAGATTATGAACTCATATATCCAAATCCTAATTGAAGAGAAAGCTGAAGAATCAATGATCCCAATATTATGAAAAAGACATAATGATGCAAGCCATCAAATCTCATTTGATCCCAAAAACCAAGAGATCTCTTCTACAACTTCTCTCGTTAGTAAAATTTTTATGGCAATTAAGCTTTATTACTTTACATTTTAGTCTCATGGATTTCTATGTGATTTCATCTAAAAGGGAAGAACAAAAGATCACTGCTCTGAATTTTTCTACGGGTGAAAACAAAATAGTTACTTAACTAAATTCATTTATTTTTAGTCTCGTGAGTTTTTTTAATATGATTTGTGTTTTTTTTTTCTTTTTTGAAAATATTTTTATTGGATCTAAATAGATTTTGATTGAGCAAGTGAATGGCAATTCAAATATAAAAAATCAGCTCGAAATTAAAAATGAAAATGAAAGTCATCTAATCTCAACTTAAATAGAAAGTTAAGAGACTCGTTCTCTTCAGTCTCCTATGCGTAAAAATAAAAGGGTAATTTGAACTTAATTATTTTACCGTAAAAAGGCTAAGATTATTGACCAACACATTTAGAGCTTGACTAAAAAGAAGAATGAATATTTAAACATCTCAAATTTGCCGCAAACAGAAAATGAAGATGCAAACTTTGCATTCTTATTTGAAAGGAAAGATTTAAAGATTGTTAAATTGTAATTTATAGTGTCGAAAAAATTAGATTTGTTTTAGATTTAAATAGATTTGATTTAAGTCTAGAATATATTTGATTTGATTTAGTAACAAAATAGATATTTTGAGTTTTGGACTTTGGGTGCAAGTTCAGTTATAAATAGAGGGAGTAAACCTTATTTTTGTAAGCAAGTCAAGCAAGTCATTCACAGTATTTTGCAGTTGCAAAGTGAATAAGAAAATTTTCACTGTTTGTGAGCAGAGAGAAACTCTGTAGAAATTATTTGTCTTGTCTTCTTTCTTTGTTTGTCTCATAATTAAATTGTCATTGTGGTAGAAATTCATCATAGACTTTGGTGAGTTTCCAACATCTGGTATTAAGAGTTTTGTTTCGATTCGAGGGAAGTGTCAATCAAGAACGATTGAAGAATTCACGATGGTAAATAATGAGAATGCAAATTATCCAGCAACTCTACCAATTCTAAAAGTAGACAACTATGAGAATTGGTGTAAACAGATGAAAGTCTTATTCAGGTGTCAAGGTCTTTGGGACCTTGTAAAAGATGGAGTCGAAGTGCTTGAAGAAAACGCTTCAGAAGAAGAAAAGAAGAAACACATAGAAATTGAGAAGCTGAGTTATAAAGCGCTCTTTATAATTCATCAATGTATGAGTCCAGAAAACTTTGAAAAAGTGAGTGATTCAGAATCTGCAAAAGAAGCTTGGGACATTCTTGGGAAGTCCTTTGGAGGTGCAGAAAAGGTAAAAGAAGTGAGGTTACAAACTCACAAGAGAACCTATGAATTGCTTCAGATGGAAGATAGTGAGAGCATATCTGATTTCTTCACTAGAGTTACAAAACTAGTGAATCAAATCAAGGCATGTGGAGAAACATTAACAACAAGAGCTGTTGTTTCGAAGATCTTGAGATCTTTAGCTCCTAAGTTCGACCATATAGTGGTGGCGATAGAAGAAGGGAAAGACTTGTCGAAAGTGACAAAGTGTTAGCTGGCTATTTCGAATAAGAAAGAAACCACTATCAAAATAATATTTCGAATAAAGTACCTAAGGAGATTAATATCAATATTGGATATTGGTGGGAGATATGGAGTCATTATGTTGAAGGATTATTCAATTTCCAGCAGATTTCGATTTGGACTTTTTTAGTGTTCGAATTATAAAGAGCTCATTTATGCAAGGGTGCCAGAAATTGGAAACGGTCCAGGTAATTGGGTTATTTCGAAAGCGACGAAGAAACAAGATGCTTCGATTGGTACAGTTTTTTGAATTTCAAATAAAGAGCGTCATTCTAGAAGACGCGTGGAAGTCAGCAAACATAGGAAGCCTGCATGCTTCGAACGTGGCGTGATTTTAGAATAGGGCCGCTAGGGTCAAGACACTATAAATAGGTGTTCTTATGTTAGATTTGGGGTTCACTTTTATGTACTAAAAGATCTCAAAATACTCAAACTTCCGTGAATTAAGGAGAACGAGTCAGAAGATACAATGTACGTATTGAACATCATTACTTTTTTACAATTTCAATACAAGTCTTGTTATATTTAATTCTCCATTACAGTATTTATGCCCTCAAATCCTTCGATTTCCTTGCATTTCTTTGTTTTACTTGCCTTTAAACACAGTCACTTCGTTAGAAACTTTACTTTTACTTTATCCTTTTAGTCAAACACTTATCTTTACATTCAAGCCCAAGTCTAATTCGAAGCCTTTCCTGCCTACAGTCACTTCGTTAGAAACTTTACTTTTACTTTATCCTTTTAGTCAAACACTTATCTTTACATTCAAGCCCAAGTCTAATTCGAAGCCTTTCCTGCCTACAGTCACTTCGTTAGAAACTTTACTTTTACTTTATCCTTTTAGTCAAACACTTATCTTTACATTCAAGCCCAAGTCTAATTCGAAGCCTTTCCTGCCTACATTCAGTTAGTTTATTCCTATAGACCATTTTAGAAATCTTTCCTAAGAATCTCGTATTCGAACTTAACATACAATATAAGTTTATCAATATAACAGATATGAACATGGAAATGAGTTATGACACATGTGTTCTAGGATCAATCTAGTCGATCCTGCAAGTAACCAATAATAATTAGTAATTTGGAAGACTAGCGGTTGTTTATTAGAAATCACTGTAAACAAATTGGCACGCCCAGTGGGACAATGTCATAACAAAAAGTTTTATCAAGCAAACATATTAGAGAAGTTTTAGGATTTTCTGAGTGTGGAGCGCGTTTCGGTACATGAACCTTCGAAGCGGAAAAATAAAGAATAACAATCCACATATACCCAGAAAACAACGTACCAAAATAATGGTTAATACAACCAACCAAGATGGGGTACAGAATCCCCCGCAGGGGGCTGCAACAATCGTTTCAAGTTCGATTGATGCCTCCAATGCCATTCTTGTTGGCAGTTCGAATACGATCCCAGTAAGTACATTAGACATGCCATCAAACGTGTCTTCAGTGCAAACTGCGCCACACATAGGGAATCAACAGTATTCGACCCCCCATAGGCCTCCAGGTTTTGAACCTTTGAGACCCAGAAATCCTCAGTATGGGATGCCAACTTCGTTTATGGCAGGGTTACATAATACAACAACTTCGTCCCCACTCCAAAGATCTGGTTCAGGAATGAACCATTTGGGTACAAATTTCCAGAATATAGGAAACTTTGCCCAAATGCATACTCTTACAACTAATAGTCAGGCAGCGCTTAGGCAACAGATGGATGATAGCAATCATGATATGGTAGGCATCCTAGCCCGCGAAATGAATGCTATTTTCAATCCCCTAATCCAGAATATAAATAGAAAAAACCAAGAAAATGCAGCCCAGATGGCCAGAATAGCAGATTTCTTTGGTGCCCCTAATGCGCCTGCAAGGCGTAGACAAAACCCAGTGGAAATTCGAAATGAAGAACCCATAATCGAACGAATTCGACCCCCTGTGCAAGTGGTCGAAGAAAGAAATATAGGGGTGAGATTAAGAGATCAGGGAATTCAGGAAGTTCAGAATGAACAACCTAGACCTATACTGATGGTGAATAGGGACCAAAATGCAGACGGAATTGTTCATAGAATTAGAAATGATAATTTAGTGGCAGAAAATAACCTCACCACCATGATTGAAAGAATAATGGCCCAGAATGGTTTAAATTCAGGATTTAGGAGGCCAAACTACACATATCCTATTATAGATTATATTATGCAAACAGAATTACCCAGGGGCGTTAAAGTTCCTAAATTCACGAAATTTGCTGGAGATACAAGTGAATCAACAGTGGAACATATAAGATATTTAACAGAAGCAAGAGATTTAGATAATAATGAAAATCTTAGGATAAAATACTTCCCAAGTTCTTTGACAAAGAACGCGTTCACTTGGTTCACCACCTTGCCCCCTGGATCTGTAGTCACCTGGCCTTTTTTAGAAAGGCTTTTCCATGAACAATTTTATATGGGTCAGTCTAAAATCAGTCTCAAGGAACTAGCAAGCATTAAGAGAAAATTCACGGAACCAATAGATGAATATTTGAATAGATTCCGTTTATTAAAATCCAGATGCTTCACAGTGGTCCCTGAACATGAATTGTTCGAAATGGCTGTTGGGGGCCTAGATTATTCCATTCGAAAGAAATTGGATACACAGTATCTTAGAGATATGGCCCAACTAGCAGACAGAGTGCGTCAGGTCGAAAGATTAAAAGCTGAAAAAGCTAGGGCTAGTAAAAATCATAAGAAAGAGAGAATAGCCTACATAGAGGCTGAAGAGGAAAACATAGATGATTCTCAAGACCCTTATGATTTCGATCAGTTCGAAATAGATCTTGCAGAACTAAAAGAAGCACCCCCTTATGCTTGCAAAGTTCTACTTCCTTCCAATGGAAAGGATTCTCTTGAAAGTGAAAGGAATGATAAATTCCCCAAGAAAATCTATACTTTCGATATAACTAAATGTGATGAGATATTTGATCTACTTGTTAAAGATGGCCAGTTAATAGTTCCTCCTAACCTTAAGGTTCCTCCGTTGGAACAAAGGAAAAAGAGGGGCTTTTGTAAATATCACAACTTTTTAGGCCATAAAACCTCACAGTGTTTTCTTTTCAGGGATTTGATACAGAATGCAATCAAGGATGGCAGGCTGAAGTTCTTAGACAAGGGAAAGAATCCAATGAAAGTTGATACGGATCTGTTGCTGATGGCGGAGACTAACTATGCTGAACCACTAGACATCAATGTGGTAGAAATTGCTGAGAGGAAATTTGAATCAAAAGTGGAATTCGAAGAGGATGGGGACTTCATGCTAATCAAAAACGAAAAAGAGGCTACTGATGGCCTCCCATTGATCAAAAACGAAACAGAAGCTACTGATGGCCTCCCAAAGGTGCTCAAAGCAAAGATATTAAGTGACAGAAAATTAGCTGAGGCCACTGAAGGTCTTAGGATGAAATTTGAAGAAGTCAAAATTTCTGATGACCAAATGTTGGGAGTGAATATGGTGGACTTCGAACAACCTAACGCTGAAATGGAAGAAGTGGAACATTGTTTAGAGAGGGAAAGAGAACAGAGAAGAGAGAACTTACCTAGAAAGGATGCAGGTTTGCGTGAATACCTCTTCCACTGTCATAAGAAAAATCAGGAAAAGTTGCTATACCCAAGGTGCAGTATCATCTGCAACCCCAGAATTGCTGCTAAATTAGAAAGGGCCCAGCGTGAACGAACAAGAGTCAACTGGTGGCAAGACAACCAACTATACAAGTCTATCCAAAAGCTGATGAAAGTCTGCTCGAATTCCTGGTTCGTTGCCACAAGATTGGAACAGAATACTTGATATGTCCCAGATGTGCAACAGTGTATGATAAGGAAATGGCTGAAGCATTCGAGAGAATTCCGTTTGCGTCAGGCTGGGGGCACCAAGGCGGAATGCCTTCGAATCTTGTTAGCACAACCAGAAGTATGCCAAGGAGGCCAGATAGCCCTTATCCTAGGGGAGCAAAAAGAGTTTCCTTTAAACTACCTGCAGAAATCCCCACTGATAGATGGCTGCAAGTGAATGCTGATAAGGGAAAAGGGAAGTGGCGCAACTTCGATCGAGGAGGTAGGACTGCAATGGCTTACAGGAGGCAATTCAATTCAAACAGGAGGGAAGAAATAATATTAGAGAATTATAAAGGCAGAAACCCAATGTCTCGCTCTCAGTGGCGCAGACACCAGAGAAATCAAAAAGCAGCAAGGGATTCGAAACCTACAGGAGTAGGAGAATCCAGTACCAATAACCCAACATCACTGAACCAGACTGGGGGCAAACCCCCAGTGTCCAGGAAACTTTTTTCTCCACAGAAGGACGCAAAGAAAATAGGACTCAGAAGGAAGCTGCGAACGAAGAGGACTTGATGACTGATGCCTTCGAATCTGAGGGGGAATCCTTCTTCAATGCAAACTGCAATGTAGTTTCGGTGCTACCTTGTGAGTACAATCAGGAAACAGAGGTTTATGCTGATGAGGAGATTGATGAGGACGAAATGGCCAGACATAAGCCAGTATGCTATTATGTGATGAACAATGGAGCGGTCAAAGAGCAGAATGCTTTCTTTGAAAAGCCAGACGAAGGAATGAAAAACCATCTCAAACCCTTATTCATCAGGGCAAAGGTGGAACAATATGGTGTGAACAAGGTTCTGGTAGATGGTGGAGCTGCTATCAATCTGATGCCTCAATTCATGCTAAAGAGAATAGGAATGCAGGATTCAGATGTTAGACCTCACAACATGGTGCTTTCGAATTATGAAGGGAAGGTTGGCCAGACTTTGGGAGTAATACAAGTTAACCTGACAGTTGGTTCCCTCACAAGGCCAACAATGTTTATGGTCATTGCTGCAAAAGCAAATTACAATCTGTTGCTTGGCAGGGAATGGATCCATGGAGTTGGAGTTGTACCTTCTTCAATGCATCAAAGGCTGGTTTTGTGGAGAGATGATGGGATTGTTGAAAATATAGAAGTAAACCAAAGTTACTATATGGCAGAAATCAACAATGTGGACAAAAGAAATTTCGACAGAAATATGGCCAACATAGGGCCATGTCACCCACCTGAGGAATATTTCGAGCCAAATGAGAACGTTTATTATTCCCTAACCTTGCGTCCCAATGGATTCCAATGGGATAGGGAAATCATGTGGAACGGGCAGGTTACTGAAAAAGATGGAGAGACTTCGAAGATACGGCCAACTGGCTGGGCGAGCGAAGGTTATTATGACTGAATCAAATTACTACCAAAAGATTTCAGCCTATTTGGCTGAGAACAAACAAAGAACGGCTCTCGAAGCCGAGATACAAAACATGGTTGTCAAAGCCATAGACAAAAAAGAAATAGCAAATCCTGAAGGAAACCATTCATCCTCACCCTGTGATGGACAAGCTTCTGAACTGATGGATCAAAAACTAGATGCCATTTATGATCAAGAGCCCTTGGGGTTCAAAAAAGATCCAGAGTCATCAAACGCTAAGATGCTGGCCCAAGATCCTTTGGAGGAAGTTGATGTCGGGGATGGTGTTGAAAAAAGGATTACATACATCAGTGCGAAGCTTAGTCCCAATTTAAAAGGCAAAGTGGTTAAAATGCTCAAACAAAATAGGGATTGCTTTGCCTGGGACTACGATGAAATGCCTGGTTTAAAGAGGGAACTGGTAGAACATAGGCTTCCAATCAAGGATGGCAAGAAGCCCATCAAGCAGATTCCTAGACGATTCGCTCCAGAAATCCTCTCAAAAATAAAGGCAGAGGTGGAACGTCTCCTTCGATGCAAATTTATCAGGACCACAAGGTACGTAGAATGGCTTGCTAACATTGTACTTGTTATTAAGAAAAATGGCTCTTTACGAATTTGCATAGATTTTAGGGATTTAAACACTGCCACCCCAAAAGATGAATATTCCATGCCTATAGCAGAAATGTTGATTGATTCTGCTGCGGGTTTCGAATACCTGAGTATGTTAGATGGATACTCTGGGTATAATCAGATTTTTATTGCTGAGGATGATGTTCCCAAAACTGCATTCAGATGTCCAGGCGCTTTAGGCACTTATGAATGGGTAGTTATGCCCTTTGGACTAAAAAATGTTGGGGCAACATATCAGAGGGCAATGAACACTATTTTTCATGATTTCATTGAGTCATTTATGCAGATTTATATAGATGACATAGTAGTCAAATCTGTTTCTGATGAGGATCATTTGACTCACCTTTGCCAGTCATTCGAAAGAATGAGAAAACATGGCTTAAAAATGAATCCTCTTAAATGTGCTTTCTTTGTTCAGGCTGGGGATTTCCTAGGCTTTGTGGTCCACAAGAAGGGGATCAAAATTAACTTGAACAAGACGAAGGCTATTATGGAGACGAAACCTCCTTCAACAAAGAAAGAGTTGCAATCTCTATTGGGTAAAATTAACTTTTTAAGGAGATTCATATCTAATTTGAGTGGGAGAACTCAAGCTTTCTCTCCACTCCTCCGTCTCAACCAAGGGAATTTTGAATGGACTATGCAGCATCAGGAGGCATTCGAGAAAATCAAAGCTTATTTGATGCATCCTCTTATACTTGCACCCCCTTCTAAAGATAAACCAATGAGGTTGTACATCTCTGCCTCCAATGTAACTATAGGTAGTATGTTGGCCCAAGAAAATGATGATGGCGTCAAAAGAGCCATCTATTATCTTAGTAGGGTCCTAAGTAAAGCAGAGGCTAAGTATAGTAGCATTGAAAAACTATGCCTATGTCTGTATTTCTCTTGTACAAAAATTAAATATTATATTAAACCAGTTGATGTTTATGTTTCATCTCACTTTCATGTTATTAAACATATGCTTTCAAAACCAATCATGCACAGCAGGATTGGCAAATGGGCCTTAGCGCTCACTGAGTACAATTTGACCTTCAAGCCTTTAAAAGCTATGAAAGGACAAGTAGTTTCAGATTTCATAGTGGATCACTTTGTGAGTGAGGACTTCGTGTTAGATTATGTTTAGATCCAGCCTTAGAAATTATCCTTCGATGGGTGAACACATAAATATGGAAGTGGTGTGGGAGTCCTTATAATTTCTCCTGGGGGAATTCCAACAAAATTCAAGTACAAGTTAGAAGGCCCTCCTTGTTCGAACAACGAAGCTGAGTATGAAGCATTAATTGCTGGACTTAAAGCTTTGTTAGAATTGGGGGCAACCAGAGTCGAAATTAGGGGAGACTCAGAGCTGGTCATCAAACAGATAACCAAAGAATACAAATGTATCAAGGAAAATTTGATCATGTACTTCGTTATTGCTAATAGATTACTCAAAAAATTTGAATATGTGGATATAAAACATATTCCCAGAATTGATAATCAGGAGGCAAATGACTTGGCTCAAATAGCTTCAGGATATAAGACATCTAGAGAAAAACTCCAATATCTCATAGAAACAAGAGGCAGAATATTAGCTACCAAATTATCACCATTAGACTTGGAAATGTCGAAACTAGGTTATGCAGATCAGAAAGAATTCGAAGTTCTAAATATTGATACTTTGGCATATACAGATTGGAGAAGTCCCATAGTAAATTACCTGAAAGAACCTTCAGTAAGTACAGAGAAAAAGACCAAATATAGGGCATTGTCTTATGTCCTAATAGGAAATGAACTTTTTAAGAAAACTCCAGAAGGTATATTACTCAAGTGTTTAGGAGAAAATGAAGCATATTTAGCAGTATCCAGTGTGCACAGTGGGGCATGTGGGGCACATCAAGCAGCTCACAAAATGAAATGGTTGTTGTTTCGATATGGAATGTATTGGCCCACTATGCTCAAAGACTGCATAGAATTTGCTAAAGGTTGCGAACAATGCCAAGTTCATGCAGGTATTCAACATGCTCCTGCAAGTGAGTTACATTCAATTGTTAAGCCTTGGCCTTTTAGAGGATGGGCATTAGATCTAATTGGTGAAATTCGACCAGCATCATCCAAAGGACAGAAATATATCCTTGTGGGTATAGATTATTTTACAAAATAGGTCGAAGCAATTCCTCTAGTGAACGTTGATCAAGAGGTCATTATAGAATTTATCCAGAGGCAAATAATTTATAGGTTCGGAATACCATAAAGTATTACAACAGATCAAGGTTCAGTTTTCACAGGGCGAAAAATGCAAGAGTTTGCAAAAGAAATGGGATTTAAATTACTCACGTCAACTCCTTACTATGCTCAAGATAATGGACAAGTAGAAGCAGCCAATAAAGTCATAATAGATTTGATAAAGAAACATGTAGGATGAAAGCCAAGAAATTGGCACAAAACTTTAGACCAAGCTTTGTGGGCATGTCGAACATCTCCTAAAGAAGCAACAAATACTACTCCGTTTCGACTTACCTTTGGACATGATACAGTGTTGCCAGTCGAAATACACTTACAATCAGTAAGAATCCAAAGACAAAATGAAATACCAACTGATCAATATTGGGAAATGATGATGAATGAATTAGTGGACGTGGATGAAGATAGGCTACATGCTTTAGAAGTTATGAGAAGACAGAAAGAAAGAGTAGCCAGAGCATACAACAAAAGAGTTAAAAGTAAGTTGTTCTCAACCGATGACCTGGTATGGAAGGTTATATTACCTGTGGATAAAAAGAACAGATTATTTGGTAAATGGTCACCCCATTGGGAGGGTCCCTTTTGAGTATTGAAAACATTTTCGAATAATGCTTACGAAATAGAAGAATTAGCGGAAGATAGAAGAATCTTGAGGGTAAATGGGAAATACTTAAAAAGGTATAAACCATGCTTGCAAGAGGTTAGAATCACTGCAGGATAATAAAAAATATATATAAACATGAAGCCAAAATGGTATTATATAAGTGCCAGAATTGTTGTGTTCAATCATTTACAATAAAAAGCATTAACAAAATACATTCAACAATCAGAAAAGGGTGTTTCGTTTATTGGACGTTTTTGCAGAAAGTAGGACACTTACTCTGCCATCGTGTACAGTATGATCATCATGAGTTTTTAATACTCTCGAAATAGCCTGGATGAGTCAAAAAACAAGTATTTCTTTATATCTATCGAAATACATGTTCTTGGGGGGCCATTTGTTAGCTGGCTATTTCGAATAAGGAAGAAACCACTATCAAAATAATATTTCTAATAAAGTACCTAAGGAGATTAATATCAATATTGGATATTGGTGGAAGATATGGAGTCATTATGTTGAAGGATTATTCAATTTCCAGCAGATTTCGATTTGGACATTTTTAGTGTTCGAATTATAAAGAGCTCCTTTATGCAAGGGTGCCAGAAATTGGAAACGGTCCAGGTAATTGGGTTATTTCAAAAGCGACGAAGAAACAAGATGCTTCGATTGGTACAGTTTTTCGAATTTCAAATAAAGAGCGCCATTCTAGAAGACGCGTGGAAGCCAGCAAACATAGGAAGCCTGCATGCTTCGAACGTGGCGTGATTTTAGAATAGGGCCATTAGGGTCGAGACACTATAAATAGGTGTTCTTATGTTAGATTTAGGGTTCACTTTTATGTACTAAAAGATCTCAAAATACTCAAACTTCCGTGAATTAAGGAAAACGAGTCAGAAGATACAATGTACGTATTGAACATCATTACTTTTTTACAATTTCAATACAAGTCTTGTTATATTTAGTTCGCCATTACAATATTTCTTCCCTCAAATCCTTCGATTTCCTTGCATTTCTTTGTTTTACTTGCCTTTAAACACAACCACTTCGTTAGAAACTTTACTTTTACTTTATCCTTTTAGTCAAACACTTATCTTTACATTCAAGCCCAAGTCTAATTCGAAGCTTTTCCTGCCTACAGTCACTTCGTTAGAAACTTTACTTTTACTTTATCCTTTTAGTCAAACACTTATCTTTACATTCAAGCCCAAGTCTAATTCGAAGCTTTTCCTGCCTACAGTCACTTCGTTAGAAACTTTACTTTTACTTTATCCTTTTAGTCAAACACTTATCTTTACATTCAAGCCCAAGTCTAATTCGAAGCCTTTCCTGCCTACATTCAGTTAGTTTATTCCTATAGACCATTTTAGAATTCTTTCCTAAGAATCTCGTATTCGAACTTAACATACAATATAAGTCTATCAATATAACAGATATGAACATGGAAATGAGTTATGACACATGTGTTCTAGGATCAATCTAGTCGATCCTGCAAGTAACCAATAATAATTAGTAATTTGGAAGACTAGCAGTTGTTTATTAGAAATCACTGTAAACACAAAGGAAGAACTTCAAGGGACGCTTGAATATCACGAGCAAAGAATGATCGAAAAACCTGCATACAAATCAAAGAGTGATGTGGCCTTGCAGGCACATTCAGCAAAAAATACCAAAGGCAAAGGAAAGTGTTTCGACAAAGGTAGAGGTGGCAACAACAAATCGAATGGTAGAAGAAACCAGATCGAAGGAAACGTGTCGAATCAAAGAAAACCATCCAAGGCAACCAAAGAGGTGGTGTTACAAATAGAGGAAGAGGTGGTTGCCAAAAACCTGATAAGATTCACATTCAATGTTACAATTGTCAGAAGTATGGTCACTATTCGAGTGATTGTCCAGAAAAACGAAAGAATCAAGAAGAGATGATGTTGATGGTCAAAACAAAAGATGAAGATAGATTCAAGGACCAATGGTACTTGGATTCAAGATGTTCATCATATATGTCTGAAAGGAAAGACTGGTTTGTCAACATAAAGCCCTTAACGAAAAATATGATAAAATTTGCAAATGACAATACCCTAGCATCTGAAGGTATTGGTGATGTTATGATTATGAGGAAATATGGTAAAAGATAAGTAATCTCCAATGTGTTGTACATACCAGGCATGAAGAGCAATTTTCTCAGTATATGGCAGTTGGTCGAAAAGAATTATAAAGTGTCAATCAAAGATAAGATAATGAGAGTCGTTGATGCAAATGGGAGATTAATCTTGAAGGCTCATATGTCTCAGAATCGAACCTTCAAGATTGAACTAAATGTGATGGAGCACAAGTGTATTTCGACTGCAGCTATCAGAGATGAACGAATATGGCATTATAGACTAGGCCATCTCAACTTCAGAGACATCATATATTTGAAGAGAAGAAATATAGTTTCAGGATTGCCAGAAATCGACATTCCAAACAAGGTATGTGAGGAATGTGTGCAGGCGAAGCAACACAAGAATAACTTCAGCAAGGATGCAGGAAGCAGGTCGAAGGCTAGTCTTGAAGTCATATACTCTGATGTATGTGGACCAATCCAGGTGGATTCGATGGGAAGTAACAAATACTTTGTTACATTCATAGATGATTTCAGTCGAAAGTTGTGGACTTACATGATCAAGAAGAAAAGTGAAGTGATCGAAGTATTTGCCAAATTTAAGTCTATGGTCGAAAGACAAAGTGGTCGAAAGCTCAAAGTTTTGAGAACTGATGATGGTGGAGAATATGTGTCGAAATACTTCGACAGGATATGCGAAAAGGAAGGGATTGTGCATGAGGTGGTGCCACCCTATACTCCACAACAAAATGAAATTGCAGAAAGTAAGAATCAAACCATCATGAATATGGTATGAAATATGTTGAAAGGCAAGAATTTACCTAAAGAGTTTTGGGGTGAAGCTGTTTCGACTGCAACATACATCTTGAACAGATGTCCTACAAAGAAGCTAGTGATAACGAGAAATCGTATCATATAATTGCTACATTTTTAATCGATTTTCATAATGCATTAACCCATTTAACTCCCGATTGTTCTGAGTTTTTATGTCTTTTCACAGGTACAACATGTTTCAAGTCAAATTAGTGAAAAAGGATCACATGAAGAAAGCTAACCAAAAAATCAGAAGAAAAAGAACTAATCTGCAAAAATCTTCAAACTTTGATGTCATGACGACCGTCACACCTTCGTTACGAGTGTAACGCGCTCACATCCTGAAGAACGCTCGTCACACATCATTGACGAACGTAGCGCGCTATTTATGCGCATTACGACTGTCACCTCCTCATGACGATCGTCACACGTGTAATTCAGTGTCATGAAAAACAGAAGACATGGGCAACGTAATGGATGTTTTCTTCTCCTACAATTTCTTAACTTCAGCAATGAACAGTCTGAGTCTTCCTCCACTCAAGCAGTGCAAGTCCACGTTCCTAAATTCTCTTAACTGCAAGAATCCTCTTCTATAAATAAGAGGCATTTTAATGGAACGAGAGAGGGAGTTTTTGCTACAGATTTTCTTGCCGAAGCCCTGCCAAAATTAATAACTGCATATTTTTGTTCTTGCTTTATTTTCCCTTCCCTTTTACCAATTAATAGCTATTTCCACCATTAGGAAATTGCTATTGTAGTCAGAATTTATTTTTTAGCCTCAGAATTTGTTTCAAGTTCCGATTTCGGAGTTTCAATCTTGCCGACTTGTGGAAGAGGGAGCTTGAGGAATAATATTGTTATTCAGGTTTTTAATCGCATTAAATTTTAATATAATTTGTTTACATTTATTTATTTGTTTATTTTATCATGAATGCTTTATTCTTTCCCGATTATATTTTTTGTATGTCTATTTCGAGTACTATGACTAGCTAATTTTCTAGAGTCGGGATGTGATAATAGTAACCAAATGGGTTAAATTGTGCCTAAGCTAAAATCTAAATTAACTTAATTTCTGGCTGTGACTTTTTATAATTAAAATCAATCTTTTTGTTACGAGAGTAAGAAAAGTAGAATAGGTTAGGGTCGAGACCACGAGAGTGTGAGATTTTAACCGGATAGCTAAAGTTAGGCATTTGATTTAAATACAACGAGAGCGCTTTAAAACGAATTAGATTTTATTAAGTTTTCAAAAAGTATTTTCTAAACACTTATGGGCTAGCGAGAGCAGACATAGGGCTTTAGGGGTATAATCCGAGATAAGACCACGAGAGTGTGAGTTGAGGGTTTTTAAACTGATAATTTCTACAGAACCATCTAAGTTAAACATATTTATATGCTTAGGTTCGATTAGATCCACTTAGGTTCACTACATTACATACCGACCATTTTATTATTATTATTATTCCCTTAATTCGATTTATTTTTCCCTTACCTTAACCTCTAAAAAACAAAACATGACAACATCCGCCTTAGCTAAACTAGCAAACCTTTATAACACTAGAGTGATTACAAAGTCCCTGTGGGTTCGACATCTTTTTATTACTACCGCGATAGGTTGTGCACTTGCAGTTAAGATACCGTTAGACACATTAGGTCGATCGCGAACATCAAGTTTTTGGCGTCGTTGCCGGGGACTTTGATTTAGTCACTAGTGCACTCGTAAAGTAGTACTGTATAGACTAAGGCAACTATTTATTTTTCCCTCTGTTGTATGCCAAATACTCGCTCCCAAAGCGAGCCTTTGCATTTACAAATCAACGATATCGAGCGCTATCTCAGAGTAAGACGCCGAGTTCAAGAATACCGTGATCTCAACAATCTTCCTCCGACTAAGCTCCCTGATATCTCAATCCCTGAATTAATTGAAGAATCTAAGATGGCTGACGTACCAAATCCACCTCGTGCTCTTAAGGATTACGCAGTTCCTTCTCAAGTGAAGCCCCGCAACAGCATTTCCGCTCCTGCTATCGCTCGAAATGATTTCGAGCTAAAACCTTCGCTTTTATCCGTCGTTCAGCAGAACCAATTTTCTGGATCTCCTACTGACGACCCAAACCTACATCTGTCAGTGTTTGTGCAGTACGCAGACACTGTAAAAGCGAATGGTGTAAACCCCGAGGCGATACGATTGCGCCTATTTCCCTTTTCTTTAAAAGACAGAGCCCGAGCATGGCTTTAATCTCTTCCTTCAAACTCAATCACCACATGGGATGAGTTGAAAAAGGTCTTTTTAGCTAGATATTTCCCACCAAGAAAAACTGCTATGCTCCGAGCCAACATCAATGGTTTCAGAAAAAAAGATAACGAATCGCTTTTCGAAGCGTGGGAACGCTATAAGGACATGATCATACTCTGTCCTCATCATGGTTTAGAAGAATGGATGATCATTCATACGTTCTATAACGGTCTCTTGTACAACATAAGAATGACTATAGACGCTGTTGTTGGTGGCGAATTGATGGATAAGCCGTATACCGAGGCAAATCAACTCATCGAAAGCATGGCTCAAAACCATTATCAATGGGGAAGCAAAAGAGCTAATATGGAAAAAACCCAAACAAAAGGTGGCATGATTGAAGTGAATAGTCTGGACCAAGTCAACGCTAAAGTAGAAGCCCTTACCCAAAAGTTAGAAAACCTTACTACCGCTCTCGTAGCTACCGTAGCTGCAGTAGTTCAAGCTTGCGATCTATGTGGTCTTCAATCACATCCTGCTCTAGAATGCCCACTTCTAACAGGAGTTCCAGCTGAACAAGCGAATTACGTGCAGGGAAACCCTTATAGCAATACCTATAACCCTGGTTGGAAGAATCATCCGAACTTTTCATATAAAAGCAACAACGCGTTATACGCACCTGGACAAGCTTCTGCCACACCACCTGGCTCTCCAAAAGCTGCCCCAAATCACCCCAATAACGGACCTAATACATCCAATGCCCCTAGGAAGTCTAATCTAGAAATCATGATAGAACATTTCATTGCTTCCCAATCTCAAACTAATAAAGATGTTCTGAATCAAAATTTACATACTAATGAGCAGATTAAACAATTATCTAGTAAAGTTGATGCTTTGGCTACCCATAATAAGATGCTTGAAACTCAAATTTCACAAGTGGCTCAACAACAAGCATCTACTTCTGCCCCAGCTGGATTTTTCCCTGGTAAACCACAACCTAACCCGAAAGGACAAGCTAACACTGTAATCCTGAGAAGTGGAAAAGAACTTGATGGACCTGTTGATCCGAGACTCGAAAATCCAGCCATGTACCAAAAGCAGAACAAGCCAACTGAAAATGAGAATGAACCAAAGGAAAAGGAAAACGAAAACCAAGAGGAAGTGGAGAAAGAGAAGCCTTATGTGCCTCCACCACCCTATAAACCACCGATTCCGTACCCTCGGAGACTTACCAATTCCAAAACGATGGGCCAATTCAAGAAATTCGTTGAACTTTTGAAACAACTGAATATCACAATACCATTTACAGAAGCTATCACTCAGATGCCCTCGTATGCTAAATTTCTCAAGGAAATACTATCTAACAAGAAAAAGATAGAAGATAACAGAACAGTTACACTTACTGCTAAGTGTAGCGCTATTATTCAAAATGATATGCCCCCTAAGTTAAAAGATCCAGGTAGTTTCTCTATACCTTGTAACATTGGAAAGTTTGTCATAGACAAAGCTCTATGCGACTTGGGAGCAAGTATCAGTGTCATGCCCCTATCCATTTGCAAAAAGCTAGAAATGGGAGAACTTAGACCCATAAAAATGTATGTTCAATTAGCTGACCGATCAGTAAAATACCCTGTAGGTATACTAGAAAACGTCCCAGTTAGAATAGGTCAATTCTATATCCCGACCGATTTCATAATCATGGACATTACTGAGGACTCAGTTACTCCTATCATATTAGGAAGACCATTCCTAGCCACAGCTGGAGCTATAATTGATGTAAAGAAGGGCAAACTGACATTCGAAGTTGGGGAAGAAATAGTGGAATTCCTCCTCACTCAATTCTTACAAGCACCAGCCATGAATGACACATGTTATCTAATCGATGTTATAGACGATTGCGTAAGAGAGATGGAAGCGGAACAAACCATATACTCTGAAATAATGAAAATCCAAACCCCTCTGATATTCGAAGACGATAATTGGCGTGAACCATACCAAGATGATAACCTAAGCGAAAGTCTAGCACTTACACCTGATCATATGCCATGTCTGAAGAAACCAGTTTTAGAGTTAAAAACCTTACCGAGGAACCTAAGATACGAATTCCTAGATACCAAATGTACGCGACCAGTAATAATCAATTCCAGTTTAGGAACGCTCGAAACTGAGAAACTTTTAGACGTCCTAAGAAAGTACCCGACTGCATTAGGTTATAACATATCCAACTTAAAAGGAATATGTCCTTCAATTTGCATGCATCGCATTATGCTGGAAGAAGATTGCAAAACCTCTAGAGAACCCCAAAGAAGGATTAATCCAATCCTTAGCACTATAGTCAGAGATGAAATTAAGAATCTATTGGAAGCAGGAATCATATATCTGATCTTCGACAGTAAATGGGCCATCCCAGTACACGTCGTACCAAAGAAAGGAGGTATCACTGTCGTGAAGAACGCAAAAGGCGAACCGATAACGCAAAGAGTAGTAAATGGGCATAGAGTGTGCATTGATTATAGGAAACTAAACAAATCTACTCGAAAATACCATTTCCCTCTACCCTTCATAGATTAAATGTTAGAGCGATTAGCCAAACATTCCTACTTCTTCTATCTAGATGGTGATTCCGGATTTTTCCAAATTCCTATTCACCCTGATGATCAAGAGAAGACTACATTTACATGTCCCTATGGAACATTCGCTTATAGACGAATGCCCTTCAGATTGTGCAATGCCCCAGCAATCTTTCAATGATGTATGATGTCAATCTTTGCGGATTTCATCGATAACATCATGGAAGTGTTCATGGACGACTTCTCTGTGTGCGGGCAAAGTTTTGAAGGATGCCTATCAAACCTAGAAAAGATTTTAGAAAGATGTGTGAAAGTAAACCTCGTGCTTAACTGGGAAAAATGCCATTTCATGGTCAGAGAAGGAATCGTACTAGGACATGTTATATCTAACAAAGGTATTGAAGTTGATAAAGCCAAGATAGAAGTCATAAAAGAACTTCAACCACCTAAGGCCGTTCGAGAAATACGAAGCTTTTTAGGACACGCCGGTTTCTACCGATGATTTATCAAGGATTTCTCGAAAATCACTAAACCACTTACCGGTCTATTAATAAAAGACGCTGAGTTCATATTCGATGAAGATTGTCTAAAAGCGTTTGAAACTCTAAAATCAGCCCTCATCGCCGCACCAATCATGCAACCACCCGATTGGAGATTACCTTTCGAAATCATGTGCGATGCGAGAGACTACACCATAGGCGCAGTTCTTGGACAAAGGAAGGACAAGAAACTTCACGCAATCTACTACACTAGTAGAACGCTAGACTCAGCTCAAATGAACTACGCCACAACTGAGAAAGAACTGTTAGCAGTAGTCTTTGCGCTTGACAAATTCCGTTCTTACCTAGTAGGAGCAAAGATAATCATCTACACAGACCACGCTGCTATCAGATATCTACTAACTAAGAAAGACGCAAAACTAAGACTCCTCAGATGGATCATACTTTTGCAAGAATTTGATCTAGAAATTAAGGATAAGAAAGGAACGGAAAATGTCGTAGCGGACCACTTGTCTAGATTAGAAGGTATAAAACCTGAACAAGTACCGATTAACAATGATTTTCCATATGAACAGCTGATAGCACAAATAAGATGCGATCTAGCTCAATTGGACCAAAACAAACCAAAAGCCAAAGAAGCTGTGGAAGTGATCCATACAACCATGGGATTGCCATGGTATGCCGACATAGTCAACTACTTAGTAGCAGGAGCGCTCCCACCAGACTTAACCTACCAACAGAAAAAGAAATTCTTCCATGATGTCAAGTATTATTATTGAGATGAACCTTTATAATTTAAAAGCGGACCAGAAGGAATTTTCCTCCGATGCGTACCCGAAGAAGAAATGGAAGATGTTATCTCTCATTGTCATTCATCTCCCTATGGCGGACATGCCATCACTTCTAAAACTTGTGCAAAGATCCTACAAGCCGGCCTATTTTGGCCTAATCTATGGAAGGATGTCCACATCGCTGTTAAAAACTGCGACCGGTGTCAACGCACTGGTAATATTTCAAGACGCGATGAAATGCCTCAAAGAGGAATACTAGAGGTAGAAATCTTTGATGTCTGGGGAATCGATTTCATGGGACCTTTCCCATCTTCTTTTAGAAACAAGTATATACTCGTAGCTGTCGATTATGTTTCAAAATGGATTAAGGCTATGGCCTCTCCTACAAATGACACACGAGTAGTAATTAAGCTCTTCAAAAATACAATCTTTCCAAGATTTGGTGTGCCTAGACTTGTCATTAGTGACGGTGGATCCCATTTCATTTCGAAAATATTCGACAAATTGTTATCCAAGTATGGAGTCAAACACCGAGTGGCAACACCGTATCATCCACAAACAAGTGGACAGGTCGAAGTCTTGAACAGAGAAATTAAACAAATCCTAGAGAAGATTGTCGCCATATCTAGGAAATATTGGTCATCTAAGCTTAATGAGGCTTTATGAGCTTATAGGACAGCCTACAAGACCCCTATAGGAACTACACCCTTCAAACTTGTATACAGAAAGTCCTGTCATCTCCCGGTAGAATTAGAACACAAGGAATATTGGGCAATTAAAACGCTCAACATAAACTACACAGCTGCTGGAGAAAAGAGAATCCTCGACTTGAATGAATTAGAAGAATTAAGATTAGACGCTTATGAGAACGCTAAAATATATAAAGAAAGAACTAAAAGATGGCACGATAAGCGTTTATCCAGGAAGGAATTCAGTATAGGTGACTTCGTGCTATTATTTAACTCTAGACTTAGGCTTTTTCTTGTAAAATTGAAATCCAGATGGTCTGGTCCTTTTGAAGTAACAAAAATATTCCCTAGCGGAGCAATAGAAATTAAGGGTAGGAATAGTGACCCGTTCATAATGAACGGGCAGCGATTAAAACAATATCATCATGTTGAGAATAGACATTATGCGAATAGTCTAAAACTCTTAGAATTACCCACCATTTCCCCTGAATGATCTACTGCTAGGGACTACGTCAGGCTTATGACGTTAAAAACAGCGCTTAGTGGGACGCAACCCACCTATTTGTTTTTATTATTATTTCCGTTTGTTTTTATTTTTCAATTTTTTTTTATTTTCTTTTTCATTTTCTATATTCATTTCTTTTAAAAGCCTTATTTTCATTATTTTCTTTTTCATTTTTCCTAAAAAATTTTATACAACTGCTGCTGATTTTCAAACAACTTTACAGGTTTTCTGAAAAAGACTTTTTCTATCCTACCTTCTCCCTTGATTTGCTTCCCCCATTTACTGTTTACTATGGAAACCACTTTTAGAGGCAGGAACCAAATGAGGAGGTTTGAGGAATTATCACACAAGAATATTGGTATGACATTATATTATGATGAACCAACAATGGACACTTTAGGCATTAAGGATAGTGTCCATTATCTGTTTAGCCAACTGGGATGGGAAAAAGCCCACATTAAATCTAGGTTTGTTATATACCGCGAGCTTACCCTTGAATTTCTGAGCTCCTTAGTTCATATACCTGAGCGCGGTTTCGGAACTAGAAAGGGATTTATAGCCTTTAGGTTATTTGGTATTGAATTTGCTTACACCCATAAAGAATTAGCCGACCTTCTAGGATTCCCTAGCGGACCTTTTTCTTTTTCTACCACCCAGGCAGAATTAATGGATTTTGAGCTAGACTACTTTTGGGGGGCTTTAACCGAAAACTACCACCCTGAGCCGGATAGCATGGATAATAATGAAATACACAACCCCCGTTATCCGCTATTTCCATAATATTCTAGCACATACCATTTTCAGAAAAGAACAGAACCGCACTGCAGTATCTAAAGATGAGATATTTTTGCTGCAGTATATGACCCAGGGCCGACCTGTTAATGCAGTGCCATTCTTGATGCAGACCTTTTCCCGCATTGCTCAGAACCCTAGCGAACCAATCATCATAGGAGGCCTGGTTACCATGATTGCTAACGCCCTCAGACTTAGATACCAACTACATAGGTGTATACAATTTGGTTCAATCCGCCCTATGAATATTGATTTTTGTTTCCACCTACGAATAATAGGTAATCTAGGCCCTGCACCCTTCGAATACTTGATAAGGGATGAAGTAGTCACGATATTTACACTTCTTAACCATGCCAAAACAAGTGCCCACAATCGCGACAATTGGCTGTATGAGCTTAACCCTCCCGACCACCCTTCGACACCTGAGACACCACAATCCTTCCAAGTTTATGATACCACAATATGAAGGAAAATTGCGATCAAAAGCGCAGCGGAATTTAAAATTTTCCTTTAGCGATCCTTACAAATGAACATGGTCAGTGATAGAAATATTTACCTCTTGTGGCGATTCAGACCATTGATGTTGTGATCACGAGCGTTGATGAAGAACAACGCCTTTACTCAGTCCACACGAACAGATCGCTTCCGGTCACAGTGCTAGCTGATCAAGAACGGAAACCTTGAGTGAGAGAGAGAATCAAAAACGAAATTGCATCAAGTGAAATTGCTTCATCACAAGGGATCTATTTATAGAATCACTCGTGTGGGCTACAAGCTAAAAGCCCAATTAAGGCTATAAGCTAAAAGCCCAATTAAGCTTATGGACATCATACATTATGATTTACCATATATCACTTATCCACGTGGTACCTTACCACTTTCCATATTACACTTAAGTGCACCGTACCTTACGGTGTTCCTTATTTATTCTATCTCTCATCAACCTGTCCTTATGTGTGTGACCCTGTAGGTTTTCGCGATGTTGGCAATTATATTAAATCACACATTTAATATAATAAACAGTGAGCGGTATCTAGCAACACATCACTGTTACCCAAGTCACGAAAATGTCATGTGATCTGACCAAACCTTTTCCGTGATAATATTTGTGTTGTACAATTACCCTTTTGCCCTCATGTCTATATTGAACACAAGGCATACACTGTGTCACCCTTGTCCAGTTCAATATTGGGCCCTTAGACATTTATCCTGTTATGCAGGATGAGAAAATTCCATCTAGGTCACTCATGTCCCTTAGCATGCTTTGTGAAGTACCCATCAACCGTCTTTATAGTCATCCAGTTACCGATGACGTTTGATCAGCAATAAAGTACTTGACTCTACATCTAGGGTCCATAGTGGTTTCAGGTCGAAGGGTGGTATACACCATTATCATCATGAGAATAACTTATGACACTTTGCATAACATTCTATGTAGTATTCTCATAGCGGGTCAATCCAGTATAAATATTACTCCTAATATTCATATCTATGTCAAGACTTGATAACTCCTTATCTATGATCCATGAGATGTGATCATCAATCTATCTTCATAATAATCTTAATGCTTTAATGTTATCCCACTTCACATTAAAGCTTGACTACAGATACTTTAAGAATAATGTCTTATGTTTAATGGGATCTCATGATTAAGTCATACTTAACATTTCATTAAACAAATAAACCATTCTAGGGACTTTATTATTTTGGAAAGAAAACATAATAAAGAAATGCCTTTTATTATTAATAAATAATTCGATACAAGTACCAAAAGTATTGGCCTCTAGGGCTTACACCAACAATCTCCCACTAGCACTAGAGCCAATCAGGCATACCCCTAATACCCATAGATCTAGTATGTCCATCATGCTTCAGCTGCGCAAGAGGCTTTGTTAATGGGTCAGCAACATTGTCAAGTGTAGGTACTCTGCGTATTTTCACATCTCCCCGATCGATTATCTCTCGAATGAGATGATAACGCCTAAGTATGTGTTTGGATCGTTGGTAAGATCTAGGCTCCTTAGCTTGTGCGATAGCACCATTGTTATCACAATAGAGATCAATGGGATCCACAATGCTATGGACTATGCCAAGTTCACTAATGAACTTCTTGATCCAAACAGCTTCCTTTGCTGTAGTTGAGGCAGCAATATACTCAGCCTCGGTTGTAGAATCAGTAACTGTATCTTGCTTTGAACTTTTCCAGCTTACAGCGCCACCATTTAAACAAAACACATAACCAGATTGCGATCTAAAGTCATCCTTATCTGTATGGAAGCTAGCATCGGTGTATCCAATTACAGCAAGCTCTTCCTGACCTCCATATATCAAGAATGAGTCCTTAGTCCTTCTCAAGTACTTAAGGATATTCTTGACAGCTACCCAATGAGCATCACCGGGATTAGACTGGTACCTACTCGTTGAACTTAAAGAATACGAGACATCTGGTCGAGTACATAGCATGGCATACATGATAGATCCTATTGCAGATGCATATGGAATCTTATCCATGCGATCCCTTTCTTCCTTACTTGAAGGGGATTGTATTTTTGACAGACACATGCCATGTTGCATAGGTATGAATCCTTTCTTGGAATCATGCATATTAAAGCGTCTCAACACCTTTTCTATGTATGTACTCTGACTTAGGCCAAGCAGTTTTTGTGACCTATCTCTATAGATCCTGATTCCTAATATATAGGCTGCTTCACCTAGGTCCTTCATTGAAAAGCATTTCCCTAACCAAGTCTTCACTTGTTGCAAGGTTGGGACATCGTTTCCAATGAGTAATATGTCATCTACATATAATACCAGGAATACGATCATGCTCCCACTAACCTTCTTGTAGACACAAGGCTCATCTTCATTCTTGATGAATCCATATTGTTTTACTGTTTCATCAAAACAAAGATTCCAGCTTCTGGAAGCTTGCTTCAATCCATAAATTGATCGCTGTAACTTACATATCTTTTGGGCTTCTTCTGGTATGTCAAATCCTTCAGGTTGTGTCATGTACACATCCTCAAGAAGATTCCCATTAAGGAAAGCAGTTTTGACACCCATCTGCCATATTTCATAATCATGATATGCAGCGATAGCAAGTAAAATCCAAACAGATTTAAGCATTGCAACTGGTGAAAAGGTTTCATCATAGTCAACCCCATGAATTTGTTTATAGCCTTTTGCAACCAGTCTTGCCTTATAGGTATGTACCTTACCATCCATGTCAGCCTTCTTTTTGAAGACCCACTTGCATCCTATAGGGCTAACTCCTATAGGAGGCTCTACCAAGGTCCAAACCTGGTTTGTGTACATGGAATCCATTTCAGATTTCATGGCTTCTAGCCACTTCTCAGACTCAGGACCAGTTATGGCCTCTTGGTAGGTCAAAGGCTCATCTTGATTCATGAGTAATACATCACCCTGATCACTTATGAGATATCCATATCTCTCAGGTTGTTGACGTATCCTGCTTGACCTACGCTGGTCTTGTTCTACTTGAGCAGGTTGCTCTTCCACAACTACTTGTGTTTCCTGCTCTAATTCCTCCATAGGTGTATCAATGCTTTGTGGTTCTTGAATTTCTTCAAGCTCTATTTTCCTCCCACTGATTCTTTTGGAAATAAAATCCCTTTCCAGAAAAACTCCAGTTCGAGCGACAAACACTTTGCCCTCAGAAGGATTGTAGAAGTAATACCCTCTTGTTTCTTTAGGATACCCCACAAATAAGCATTTGTCAGATTTGGGCTCAAGCTTAGTTGAAATTTGTCGTTTCACATAAACTTCGCAACCCCAAATCTTCATGTAAGACATATGTGGTTTCTTACCACTCCATATCTCATATGGTGTCTTCTCAACCTTTTTGGATGGAACCCGGTTAAGTGTGTAAGATGCAGTCAATAGTGCATGTCCCCAAAAGGAGTTCGGAAGATCGGCGTGACTCATCATGCATCGGACCATGTCTAACAAGGTTCGATTTCTTCTCTCAGATACACCATTCCATTGTGGTGTTCCGGGAGGAGTAAGTTGGGATAAAATCCCACATTCCTTTAGATGGTCATCAAACTCTAGGCTTAAATATTCACCGCCTCGATCTGATCGAAGAACTTTAATATTCTTACCTAGTTGGTTTTGTACTTCATTCTTGAATTCCTTGAATTTTTCAAAGGTTTCAGATTTGTGTTTCATTAAATACACATAACCATATCTACTGAAATCATCAGTAAATGTGATGAAGTATTGAAAACCTCCTCTGGCTGGTATGTTCAGTGGTCCATATACATCAATATGTATGAGGGCCAAAAGATCATTAGCCCTTTCACCTTTTCCTGTGAATGGGGACTTTATCATCTTTCCAATTAAACAAGATCTGCATGTCTCATATGATTCATAATCAAAAGAGTCCAAGAGTCCATCTTTATGGAGTTTGGAAATGTGTTTCTCATTTATGTGGCCTAAGCGATAGTGCCAAAGGTAGCTTGGATTTAACTCATTAGGTTTAATCCGTTTAGTATTAATGTTATAAATTGGCATTTCAAGATCAAGGACATATAGTCCATTGTTCATTTGTGCAGAAGCATAGAATATATCATTCAAATAAATAGAGCAACAATTGTTCTTTATTATAAATGAAAAACCAAACTTGTCCAAACAAGAAATGGAAATAATATTCCTACTAATTGCAGGTACATAATAACAGTTCTCTAACTGAATTATTAAACCACTAGGTAAAGTCAAAACATAAGTTCCTACGGCTAAAGCAGCAACCTTTGCTCCATTTCCAACTCGTAGGTCAACTTCACCTTTTGCCAAATCTCTACTCCTTTTTAGCCCCTGCACATTAGTACAAATGTGAGAACCGCATCCAGTATCTAATACCCATGATGCAGAAGTAGATAAATTAATTTCAATAACAAAAATACCTGAATTTGAAGTCCCTACTCCATTGTTCATATCTTCCAGGTACTTTGGGCAGTTTCTCTTCCAATGTCCGGTCTTACCGCAATGGAAGCAAGTGCCCTCCTTTGCTATGCCTCCACTAGGCTTCAAAGCAGGATCAATAGGTTTAGGCTTGGAAACTTCCTTGCCTTTCCCTTTACCAACCTGCTTGGTAGGCCTCTTGTTCAGCTTCTTTCCATTACTGACCATCAAAATGGAATTCCCTTTTGTCTTCATATTCTGCTCAGCAGTTTTCAACATGCTTAGCAATTCTGGAAGACTCTTATCCATGTCATTCATGTTGAAATTCATGACAAAGTGATTAAAGCTATCTGGCAATGATTGCAAGATAAAATCAGTTGCAAGTTCCTTTCCAAGCGAAAACCCTAACCTTTCAAGGTTCTCCACATACCCAATCATTTTGAGTACATGGGGACCTACAGGGTTTCCCTCAGATAACTTGCTGTTAAAAAGGGCCTTTGAAACCTGAAACCTCTCATTTCTTGCCTGCTCTTGATAGAGCATTTTCAGATGTCCGATCATATCGAACACTGACATGTTCTCGTGTTGCTTTTGCAACTCCGAGTTCATAGTAGCTAGCATGAGACAAGCGGCTTCGTTAGCATCATCAAAATGCTTCTTATAAGCATCTCTTTCTGCCTTAGGTGCCGAACTAGGCGGTTCCTCTTCAGGAACAGGTGTCTCCAAGACATACAACTTCTTATCGTGCTTGAGGACAATCCTCAGATTTCGGTGCCAAACCAGGAAATTTGTCCCAGACAATTTTTCCTTATCTAGGATTGATCGCAAAATATGGTTGTTTGTTGTCATGGTAATCTACAAAAAAATGAAAATATAAGTATCATTAAAACAACATATTTAATTAGGCCTTTAATCAAATATGCTCCCACTATTTTACTCAAACCAAATGACCCTCATCATTTGATTCGAAAAATCCCGTTGGAAGACTTTCTAGTGGGTCGAGATCCACATTTCACTTCGTTCTAAGTCAGCGTTAGGCTGATTACACAAAACTAGGTTATTTAGGTAGGAACTCCTTCCAATTGTATCTCATACAACTCTCGAATATTTTCAGTTGGGTGAATAACTCCTTATTCTAATTCATCATATGAATCATTCCCAACTCTTGCTTCTAAACATGTATAATCTTATTATAATGTGTTTAGTTAAGTTTGACCCATTGTTTTAGCAGTTGGATATTACAATTATCCCATCGCACCTTACTAATATAGAACATGCACCTCGCGTAGGCGAAACCTACATTGTTCGATACTAGTCTTGATGAGTGCTAAAACTTGGAAAGCATGAACTTAATATTTAACTTGAGGGATTTTGTTATTAGTTTGATCTCACCGGCTTAACATGCAATTCGTCTCTCTCATGCATCAACATACAAACACATGCATCAATATACATAAAAGGATATAGTTATGGCCCCTAGCGCAATTGTTCTCCCAAGCCAATGAGAGAACCTAAGCTAACCTAATAACGATCTAAACTTCTCCAAGCAAGATCTCCAAGGTTATCCTCCTTTGATATTGTATTCTTCTCTTTCTTCATAACATTACATTACATAAAAGAAACTCATTTTACATACAAGGGAGTGAGATGAGAAAAGAAGTTACATCAATAATTTTAGAGAGAGGCACGACACGCAGGCCGTATTTTACAATCCCAAAACAAAATAAAGGAAAAAACTAAGGCCATAACTGATCACCACAAGACAATAATAATAAACACACTTTTATTATTAGTTTAAATTTTGTTAATTAAAAAAAAGGCAAATTAAATTTAGACGATTGATCACACTACGTAGAGTTAGCCGGGGGTTGTTAGGGGCAGCGCCCCGACGCAAAATTTTAATGAACAATTCATTTGAAATCGGCGTCATTTTCGCACAACTCTTGTGCATTCACAACCCTAATCGCATAACTCTGCAACAACACAACCCTTGTGCCGTCATGAACCCTAATGCAACAGTTTCATGCTGTCAAACACGTTTCGATAGATAATTCAGTATGATTAATCACATGCCATTGCTTCACCATACTAATGTCGGATTCCGAAGCATATGAACAGTGATCGGTCAAAGGAATAACAATCATCAATTGTTTGAATGAATGAAACAGAAACAGTATATCCCATATACCATCGTTGCATCAGATTTACTTATATCATATATAAAAGTGATCGATCTTATTTGTGTAACCTATGGATGATCGATGTATCGCTGCTTCACCATACTAATGTCGGATTCCGAAGCATAGTCAACATAAATCATCCAAATCATACACAACAGATGCCAAATTTAATTACTCGTTTATTATTCAATTCATTCTGGTTTTAATCGAATCAAAACAAAAAATATACAACATAAACAACTATCAGATCCATGGTTTCGTAAGTGGCTCTGATACCACTGAAGGAAAATTGCGATCAAAAGCGCAGCGGAATTTAAAATTTTCCTTTAGCGATCCTTACGAATGAACATGGTCAGTGATAGAAATATTTACCTCTTGTGGCGATTCAGACCTTTGATGTTGTGATCACGAGCGTTGATGAAGAACAACGCCTCTACTCAGTCCACACGAACAGATCGCTTCCGGTCACAGTGCTAGCTGATCACGAACAGAAACCTTGAGTGAGAGAGAGAATCAATAACGAAATTGCATCAAGTGAAATTGCTTCATCACAAGGGATCTATTTATAGAATCACTCGTGTGGGCTACAAGCTAAAAGCCCAATTAAGGCTATAAGCTAAAAGCCCAATTAAGCTTATGGACATCATACCTTATGATGTGCCATATATCACTTATCCACGTGGTACCTTACCACTTTCCGTATTACACTTAAGTGCACCGTACCTTATGGTGTTCCTTATTTATTCTATCTCTCATCAACCTGTCCTTATGTGTGTGACCCTGTAGGTTTTCGTGACGTTGGCAATTATATTAAATCACACATTTAATATAATAAACAGTGAGCGGTATCTAGCAACACATCACTGTTACCCAAGTCACGAAAATGTCATGTGATCTGACCAAACCTTTTCCGTGATAATATTTGTGTTGTACAATTACCCTTTTGCCCCCATGTCTATATTGAACACAAGGCATACACTGTGTCACCCTTGTCCAGTTCAATATTGGGCCCTTAGACATTTATCCTATTATGCAGGATGAGCAAATTCCATCTAGGTCACTCATGTCCCTTAGCATGCTTTGTGAAGTACCCATCAACCGTCTTTATAGTCATCCAGTTATGGATGACGTTTGATCAGCAATAAAGTACTTGACTCTACATCTAGGGTCCATAGTGGTTTCAGGTTGAAGGGTGGTATACACCATTATCATCATGAGAATAACTTATGACACTTTGCATAACATTCTATGTAGTATTCTCATAGCGGGTCAATCCAATATAAATATTACTCCTAATATTCATATCTATGTCAAGACTTGATAACTCCTTATCTATGATCCATGAGATGTGATCATCAATCTATCTTCATAATAATCTTAATGCTTTAATGTTATCCCACTTCACATTAAAGCTTGACTACGGATACTTTAAGAATAGTGTCTTATGTTTAATGGGATCTCATGATTAAGTCATACTTAACATTTCATTAAACAAATAAACCATTCTAGGGACTTTATTATTTTGGAAAGCAAACATAATAAAGAAATGCCTTTTATTATTAATAAATAATTCGATACAAGTACCAAAAGTATTGGCCTCTAGGGCTTACACCAACACAATGTCTGATGAGAGTGACCCCGAGACTCCTCCTGGTTACCATGATGGTAACAACATCGTAGAGGATGTTGATGCCCCTGCAATAATAAAAGGAGAATATGCTGAAAATTTGAATAAAATCTTTACTACGCTGGATGTTTATCAGACGGACATTAATGGAATCAAGAATGAGTTGAAGAGCATGCGTATGGACGTGGTAGGCTTAACTGATATAACTGTGGATCAATTTTATCACATAAATCCAGCTTTCAAAGATTTGAAGACGCGACTGGGATGAAGCAGCAAAATCAGCTCTTATTTTTACCTTGTGTTTTATGTTTCTAGGCAGTTTATGATTTCATTTTAAACAAGTTTACTCGTTACAGTTTTTAAAGTTCTGTTAGAAACATATATTTATTTCAATTTCAGTTTATTTTCATTTTATTTCAATTTCAGTTTACTTTCATTTTCATTAAATTTACTGCGTGTTACATCAAATATTAAATTCACTGTTCATATTTTCATTTTGCAAAATTTTGTTATACGATGTATGTTGGAAATAGTCTGCATGTTTTGAATTACTGTGTTATAATGTTTTGGAATTAAACTGTTTCGTTAATTTCATAAATATCATTCTTTAAACCTGTCACGATCGTAACGTCCCCATGACGAGCGTAACACGCATTTCACCATGTTACACCCGTCATCCCACTGTGACGGTCGTCACGCGCGCTCAATAGCACATTCTGCTATTACAAAAGTCGTTCCACTTCCCATTCCTTCTTCCCTTTTTCCCAAAACCGTAACAGTACCCATCCAAATTTTCTCTTAAATTCCATCACTCCAACACTTAAACTCCATCACCCCACTACTCAATCCATATTCCAAAACCCTTTCACGATTCAATCTCTTGCATGCAATATGGCCAACAACCAGCAAATCACAAATCTCACTTTCAGAGCCGGCGAGCAAGGCGAAACCCAACGACTCAAATTCCAGAAATTCCAACGCCGCGGTCTCCAACCTACTCGGTATGTTGACCTTGATTGTTTGAGGAATTTGGGACTGCTAGACAGCGTCTGACAACTTTTGCAGAATGTGAACTTATGGAACCTGTGCCGCCAACCGCAACCCATATATGAAACTCTCACCTTGGAGTTTATGAGTTCCTTTGCATACATTACTCCCACTGGTGCCACAAACCAACTCTCAGGCGTGGCCAAATTCCGTATGTTTGGCACTGAGCATCAGCTGTCCCAAATTGATATCGCACGGCTGCTCGGTTTCAGCTCTGATGAAGGTGTCCACCTCCGGGTGCCGGATAATTTCGGCGAGGAAGCTTTTAATTTATGGCACAGTGTGACGAACATTCGTGCCAGATCTTACGACCACCTCAACGCCACACATATTCATAATCTGGCCATCCGATACTTTCACCGCATCCTCTGCAACACCATCTTCGCCCGAGACAGCAATCACAAGCTCAACTCCAAGGAGCTCTTCTTCATGCATTGCGCATTCACCGGCCAGAAGATCAACGCCGCCCCATTTTTATTGGCCCATATTCACTCCATTTGTGCTAGAGGCGGAAAACCCTTCTATTTCAGAGGGATTGTCACTTCTCTTGCCATAGCCCTGAATTATGGTTCCTCTCTCACAGATATTCCATCTATGGCACCGGCATTACTGACTCTGGACCACTGCAAGGCTGCACACCTCATCTATGAGCGGGAGGATGGCAGATTCCATCCTGTGATCAGAAACATTATTTATCATAACATTACTTTGCCTTGGAGGGACCGAATCGACCCACAAAACAGAGCCAACTGGTTATTCGATCCTGCAGCTCCCGAGGGTCGTATTCCTACTCATGAAGACCAGCCTAATGCCCCCGCAGACGAGATGCAAGAAGAGCTGGACAGTGCTGCCCCCGTCCACGACATTCCAGGAGCTTCATCCGCAGAACCTCCTATTACTCTTGAAGACGCTCTCCGCGCCATCCATCAGCAAAATCAAATGAGTGCCACACTCGAAAGAAGACAACAGGAGAAATATGAATATTTATGTGCACAAAACACTCAGATTCTGACTGGCCAGCGGAGCATGAACGAGAGGTTGGGCGAGGCCCTGTCTGAACTTAACGCCTTAAGGTTGGACGTCAGCACCCTTGACTACCAGGACACTGATACCGAAGCCACTCCTACCAGGCGATCACGCACCAGGAGTAGAGGACGTGGCCATCAGTAGTTTTTATTTTCTAAGTAGTTTACTTTTTCTGTTTCTTTTCCTTTCTGTTTGTTTTTGTATTTGTATTTCCCCGCCTCTATACCGCAATATTGAGGATAATGTCGGATTTAGTGTGGGAGAGGTACCTTTCCATCTACCATAAACAAGTAATTTTTTACGTTATTTCTCAATTTAAATTCTTCCCCGCTTTATTTAGCCATACCGAATTTTTTGCTTTATCTTCGCATTAGCCCAACATACCTATCTTAATGAAATCCTAGTTAAGGAAGCCGAGAACGATTCAACAAAATCGATACGGTTATGACACCTTAGACTTCCTACTTACGCGATCCATTTCAATAACCATTATACCTATATCTTGAGTTTTAGTTCTAAAGTAACCCCTAGTAGTTTATACTAGCAGTCAGCACCGTCTTGACACAAACCACGTGGGGAACCGATGAATATAAGTGTTTGATGCCTAATCATCAAATATCCTTCTTATCTCGCTGCTAAAAAGGAAAATTTGCACCAAAATACAAGGTCGCATATGTGAGATGAGCAAATAATGAAGGAGTCCACTGATGGTTGGTTCAGAGGTATCTGGTCTGAACTTGGTAGGTGTTGTACCCCAATTTTTGACCTAAGATCCCATTTGCATTTTTGCATTTTTATACAAAGGTCAAGGTCACTAAATACAGTTGGTTTTAACCTCTCACCTTCGAGCATTGATTATGCAGAAATTGTCAAGTGTTTTGAACATTCTTAGCCTATGTATCACTAACTTCTAATCAAGCACGAAACGTGTGTTGTTTGTTTCTTTGATTTCATGTGCTGACAGGTCTCCTTCGATTCAGCCTGCTTCGATTGCACAAGTTTGCTGCCTGCAAGCCTCTTTAGAATCTGGACAAGTTTTCTTCCTGCAAGCCTCTTTCGACTGGACAAACTTGCTGCCTGAATGCCTCTTTCGAATCTGGACAAGTTCACTACCTGCAAACATGCTTCGATTGGGCAACATTGCTTCCTTCGAACACAAGATTTCGTTTGGGCAATATGTTTGTTTCGATCCACATGCTTCGATTGGGCAATATTTCTTCTTTCGATTCACAAGCTTCGATGGGCAATACAATCTCCCTTCAGTCACAAGCTTCGATGGGCAATACAGTCTCCCTTCAGTCACAAGCTTCGATGGGCAATACAGTCTCCCTTCAGTCACAAGCTTCGAGCTGGACATGTGATTTCCTTCAAGGTGGTCTCTTTCGATTCACAAGTTGGACCACTAAACCCTTCAAAGCAACGTACTTAGGGCACACAAGTGGACTCCCATATAATGCCAGACTCAAGCCAGCTGTGCTGCTATGCAGCAGTCCTGTACCAACCTGCCACTAAACTCCAAAAGACTGAAAAGCCTGCGTTGACAGTCCTGTACTTGCACGAAAACGGAGTGCACAAGAACTGCATTGAAGAAAACAAGGGGGCAGTATACCCAAATAATTCAAACATTATTTTGTTTTCCCCCCAAAACCATATCAAAGCTTCAGCCACCTCGCCTATAAATACAAGGCTTCACAACATGTTCAAGAGAGGATTTTTGGGGACCAAGAGGACGGATCCTCCAAATTTTCTCAAACACAGAAAAATTCTCAAAGTTCATCAACACTTGAGAAAACAAAAAAAAACAGAATCCCACACACTTCAGTCTCCTTCGATTCTGAAAAGCACCCAACACACATTTTAAAAGAGGACCTCTTGGCCAGGAACGAATCTTCAGAAAATTCTCAAAAAACACCAAATTTTCTCAAACACAAAATTATCTTAAGTCCCTTCAATACTTGTGAGAACAAACCCAGAATCACCAAACACTTACTTCCTTCGATTCTGAAGAACAACCACCTTGTAGTCTCCTTTGAATCAAAGAAGCATCACTTGCTTTTTCTTTTCCTTCAAATCCAGCGCTCCCAGCACAGCCTGTGATCCCTCCCTTCGAATCCAGAAGCGCTCCAGGAAACCACCTTACTGCCCCATATCCATTAAATGCTAGAAGAAAGGTAAGTCACTCTTACCCTTGAACTTTTCGATCCACAGCATAACATGTAAATAATACTTTTGTTCGTTTCCAGCCTGTACATAACACTTTGTTTCCTTTGATTCCACCCTTTTCAACATATTTTTTTAGAACTGAGCTCTTTCGTTTTTGCTTTCTGTTTGCCTGAATTTTCTTTAATTGTTAAACTGTTTACCAAACAAATACTAGCATGGCCTCAGGCCATGTTGTCATTTAATGTTTGAAATGAAAGAAACAAGAAACAGGAAATAGGGAACGAAGCTTCTGGCTTCTACCATCTTTCTCCAGGTCAAATGAAAGAGACAACCAGGAGGCAAACCAGGTCCAATAGAAAGACATTCCCTCACTGTTGTCAACCTCCAGTCGAAGAAGGCAACAAGGCAGAATCAAAAGACTTCGCCATACACTGACTACCTTTGCCCAATCGAAGGACAGAACCTCCCTGGTGCCAGCCTCCAATCGAAGTACAGGACCTCGCCCCTGCCAAGACCCAATCGAAAGACGTGACTTTGCTGGTGCTATCCCCAATCGAAGGAGCCCAACAGAATGTCAGTCGAAGGATGCTCCTGTGTGGGTCGAAATACACTTTTTTTTCTTACTTTTATCTTATTCTTTTCCTTCATATTTTTTATGCTTTTTGGTATGTTTGTAATAGCGTAGGTTTTTATCTTTTTGCACTTTTATTTACTTTGTACAAATGCTAGTAATTAGGAAAGATAAAATCAACAAATAAACAAACCAAAAAAATCCAAAACACTTTTTAATCATTACTTGAATATACTTTAAAACATGCAAAAACACTCAACAAATCAAAACTCCCCCAAGGGCATGTTATCTCCGTTCTACCGTGATACCGGCCGTGCCTATTGCTAGAATGCGTGCGATAATGTCGCCCACTAAAAAACACAAAATAAATCAATTTTTTCTAGAGGAACTACGGTGTTTTGATTCCTTCATTGGATACGTAGGCAAAGGGTCGCGAAACCCTCACGAACGCAATAATAAAAACTCATTTCTTTCCCCTTAAGCAAACATAGCTGTAGATAAACACACCCTTGTATATAACAAACAATTTAAACCAAAAAACAGATATTTCAAAAGGTTCCTGCGGAGTACCGCAAATGCATTGGGTGCTAATACCTTCCCATTGCATAACCAACCCCCGAACTCTTGATCTCTTTCAAAAAATGCATTGTATTTTCATTACTATTAAATATGATTTTACATTGCATGTTTTTAGGGTTTTATTTCGCTCTTTTCCCTTTTCCCTTGGAAATAATAAAGCGCGGTGGCGACTCTTGCTTTTGTGAGTCAAGTTAATTAATAGCTTGATCTCTGATTTTCACCGCTACAGAATTGGCGACTCTGCTGGGGAAAGATTGACCTCTTGCTTGTCCATCCCTAAGTGGGTTAAGCCTAATTTGTCATATCTGTTTTTATTTATTATTACTTGTTTGTTTGATTATATGTATATATTGTGATTATTTGGGTGTTGATAATTTTTGCAAAGGACAAGTCCTATACCCGGACTAAGTTACACTTAGGAATAGGACGGGCGGTATAGTCATGTTAACTTTGAGGGAGTAATCCCGAAGAAGGAGGCATGAGATCCCCCACTCAGTGGAAGGCCCTTTTGAACGTAATATTTGTTTACCGAGTAATCGGGAAGATATTATTATTTTCAACCTGGGAGCCAGTGAAGCTGAGAACCGTAGAACCCTAACCCATCTTGGCCTTTTAGGTGTAGCGCGGAGATTATAACGGAGTAATCCGGAAGTAATTGTTACGCGATGCTACGCTCGAATGAGTTTCTCTTGAGAATATTGCTAATTATTGAGTAATCAAGACGTTGGTAATATCCGAAGGAGGAATGTAGACTCCGGGAACTTTTAGAACCTTATTCTACAGGTGTGATTAAACTGTTAGTACATACCTTGGGTATGTTTCTTTACCTTTGACTCCATGCTCGTGATGTTGAACCTTTCAACTTTATTTGTGACCTTGCTTGTGGTTGTTGCATAGCCATGCATTCATGCATCCGTGAAACCCTTTTCACTTGATTTTCAAGGAATTCAGAGGTCTTTCTGTGTAAAACATCATAAGTTTCATCAAACTCAATGGATCTTGGGTGTTGATAGGGTGAAAACCCTAATCCACCAAAATGGATGATTGATCTTGATGATAACTTGATCAACACTTTGATCCAATTTAAAATTCATCTTCTATCTTCATACTTTGATGTTTACAACTTAATATCTTGAGTTCCTTGAAAGTCAAATAAAAACTCTCTTTTGCATATCATGCATCATTCTACATTTTTGGTTTCACTTTCAAAGGTCTTTTTCCAAGTCTTATTTTTCCTTTGGTCTCACCAGTATAACACTCGCGCTAAGAGAACAATGGAGAATATCAAGCAAGAGGTTTCTGAACTTCGTAGAGAGATGACTATTTGAAAGCTAGTGTGGAGCCCTTAACTGGTTTGGTTTGAATTTTGGTTGCCGCCCAAGTCAACCCCTTTGCTAAAGCATAAGTGAATCTCTGTTGATTTTGGCCTTGAAGTTAAGGAGAGGTTTCCTTCAGCACAAATCCAGATGGAAAGCCTTCCCGGGTTCTTAACTTATTTCTGCTCTTGTAAATTTTCTTGTTTATCAAAACATTGTTTGCATATAAGAACTTGTTTGCATCTGAATGATTATATTAATACAATGAGTATGTTTGTCTTGAAGAAATTCATATTTGTTTTCAAAACTCTAAATTTCTTTTTTCATTATGATACCAACTTGTTGCCCATTCTCTTGCCTAGGCAGAGATTGAAGGGAGGATAATGATCTGAAAAACACAAAATCTCTGGTTGTATGCTTTTGAATAAAATCTTGCTGACGATGTACATGCATTGTTTCAAATCCCTAAACACCAAAGATATAAGGAAGATAATCCCTTGCTAACCCCTTTTGAGCCTTGAAGTAGGAGTTTCTTTTCTATACGAAAAAACCCTCAAATTTTAACCTGGGGCAGGGTAGTTTTTCATTTAATCTGATTGAGTGTTCAAAATTCAAAAGAAAGATATTTCTGAAGAGAAACTACGAGGGCTATCCTTCATGTATAATGAAGCTAGAAGACATGGAACCACAACGTTATCCCTCATTCATCAAGAAGCGAGGCAATCACAATTCTCTCAACAAGTAAAGACAAGCTAATGTCACCTGTTTTGTTCAAAAATCAAAAATCAAGAAAAAAAGTCTGCTAAGTTAAAAACATGAAAACGTGCGACTTAGGCAAAATTAGAGCATCCCGCTGGACTATCAATTCAAAAGAATTAGTTCAGGAAAAAGTTAGGGAAAATAAAAATTGCAAAGAAAGGACTACAAAGAAAAGTCCTCAACAAAGAACAAATTGGTGACTACAAACACGAAGGCATAAAGGTGGTTGCTACTCTGAAAGCCTCGTCGTTTCTTTAACCGTCACAAAATCCTTTTGAGAGATGAACACTCATGTTGAATTAACTGAACATAGGGTTGGAGAACATCACGAAGAATGGGTGGGCACCTATAAATTTTGAGCCTTAAAAATCTTTTTTTCTAAAAACCATGAGCCTGACCACGTTACAACCTTCAAAAGTCCTAATTGAAGCAAGGTTATTTTGAAAGCATACTTCAATGAGATAGTGTTCCTGACTCCCATGAATGTTTTCTAAATAGTTATGTTGGTATCATATGTTTTTCCTATACAAAAATAAATGGTGCTCTAACTCGCAAAATTTGTGCGATATCTTTTCAAAATCTTCAAGACTTACATAACTGTTGCATTAGAATTTTCATTCTCATAATAAACTTCTCTAACTGCAAAACACTTGTTTGATATCAAGGAAGCTCACATATAAGCACCAGTGATGAGTTTATTCTTTTAAGGCCTGAAACTCTGTTGAGTAATTGGCGAATCATTTCAAGAAAAAAATCATATTCAGGGGGCATGTCACTTGAAGACCTTAAGCACGAACATGTTGCTTCTCCTAGTCAATACTTCTCCAACTTGCTTACTCTTTTGGGGCAAAATTTGAAGACTTTGTTGTGCCAACTACAGTCAATCCGGGGCAATCACGTCGAGATTTGATGAATATCTCTAAGAGTTTGAAGACACCAGAGCATGGTGAATGCCAGGTCTTTTGTAAAATCCTCTTGAGATGATTTCTCCTCATCAACCATATAGCTTGGGGCATTTTAGAAGTGGAGTTATTCGCAAGAATTGTCGTGTAACATGCAGCTTATCAGCAGCAAAATTGGGGCATCCAAAATTAGTCCCAGGGGCAATCCAGATTTGTTAAGATATGTGATATGTTTTGCACACATTATCAGAGGATGGTGTTCCCAGTATCTCCAGCTAAGCATGACTTTTTCCAGCTGAAACATTATTTGTGTTGTTATCCTTTCAATGGATTGTTGATAGAAGACTGGACTTTGGGTGTTCTACCTGAAAATATCTTCCTCTCCAAAGAGATTTAAGCCTTGTAAAAGGACCTTACTCCAATGATGGCATGTGTTCTATCTCCAGTAATGTTCCCATCTTGTTGAGATTAGCTGAGTGTCGGGTTGTACTGGGACGTCTTATCATCTCCTGTCTATCTCCTCTATCTGTTTTGTCAGCATATACATGACATTCATTTATTCATTCACACTTACATCATGCACGCACATTTGTATTTGTTGATGTCTTTGAGTTCGTATACCTTGGTTATGTCTATTCAAATAGCATATTTGATCTTTCCAAATAGAGTGTCAACTTAAGCAGAAAGTGCGCCTCTTTTCTAATTCCCCACTGAGTTTATTCCTCGTGGAAGAATCTTGCTTTAGCTTTCCTTTTCCATCTCTGGATAGGATAAATCCCCATTTGAGATGTTTCCTCATTGGGTGGAGTCTTGTTTGACTGTTTTCTCTCCAGTTTATTCCTGGATTGAGCTTTGTCTCTTGTGAACGATACCCTGTGGATATCTCTAGGCTGTGAAACCTAGATGGAGAGTGCATTTATTTTGCAATGTAAATACTTGGTCTCCTCAGGAAGGATTTATTCTTGGTTCCCCATTGAAGATGAAATTTATTCCCTAGTAGTGTTATCATAACCTTCTTCTGGAATATCGACGTGACAACAAGAAGCTGACTCTTTATTTAAGCAGTTTGATTATTTCTGAATTTCTTCATGTTATGACAAATGGCGGTCTCTTCATGAGCAGTTTGTCCATCCTCGGGGAAATTATTGATTCTCACCTCCAGCAATATCTTCACGATATTTTATTTATATCTCTGAAAGCAACAAGTGGCAGACTCTTCATGAGCAGCTTGTGTGCTTTAATATTCTTTGAAGACAGCAAGTGGCGGTCTCTTTATGAGCAGCTTGTGAGTTATTGGTATCTTTGAAAGCAACAAGTGGCGGACTCTTCATGAGCAGCTTGTATGCTTTAATATTCTTTGAAGATAGCAAGTGGCGGTCTCTTTATGAGCAGCTTGTGGGTTATTGGCAACAAGTGGCGGACTCTTCATGAGAAGCTTGTGTGCTTTAATATTATTTGAAGATAGCAAGTGGCGGTCTCTTTATGAGCAGCTTGTGGGTTATTGGCAACAAGTGGCGGACTCTTCATGAGAAGCTTGTGTGCTTTAATATTCTTTGAAGACAGCAAGTGGCGGTCTCTTTATGAGCAGCTTGTGGGTTATTGGCAACAAGTGGCGGACTCTTCATGAGCAGCTTGTGTGCTTTAATATTCTTTGAAGACAGCAAGTGGCGGTCTCTTTATGAGCAGCTTGTGGGTTATTGGCAACAAGTGGCGGACTCTTCATGAGCAGCTTGTGTGCTTTAATATTCTTTGAAGACAGCAAGTGGCGGTCTCTTTATGAGCAGCTTGTGGATTATTGGCAACAAGTGGCGGACTCTTCATGAGCAGCTTGTGTGCTTTAATATTCTTTGAAGACAGCAAGTGGCGGTCTCTTTATGAGCAGCTTGTGGATTATTGGCAACAAGTGGCGGACTCTTCATGAGCAGCTTGTGTGCTTTAATATTCTTTGAAGACAGCAAGTGGCGGTCTCTTTATGAGCAGCTTGTGGGTTATTGGCAACAAGTGGCGGACTCTTTATGAGCAGCTTGTGTGCTTTAATATTCTTTGAAAACAGCAAGTGGCGGCCTCTTTATTTGAGCAGCTTGTGTATCCCCAACAATAATGTCTACTCTGCAAATGGCATCCCTTCGGAAAAGTCCCGTGGGGAAGTTTGTATTTTATCCTTTTCAAGCGATATCTTGGTTAAGGAAAGAATTGTGTTACCGTTCTTGGTGAAATTCAGAAGTCAGAGATGTTTATCTCCAGTCTCAGTACCGATGACAATCATTTTCCAATCTCAGTACTGATGTCAATCATTTTTTTCCAGTCTCAGTACTGATGTCAATCATTTTGTTTTCCAGTCACAGTGCTGATGTCAATCATTTCTTTTTCCAGTCACAGTGCTGATGTAAATCATTTCTTCTCCAGTCTCCGTACTGATGTAAATCATTTCTTTTTCCAGTCTCAGTGCTGATGTAAATCATTTCTTCTCTAGTCTCAGTGCTGATGAAAATCATTTCTTCTCCAGTCTCCGTACTGATGTAAATCATTTCTTTTTCCAATCACCGTACTGATGTAAATCATTTCTTTTCCAGTCTCAACACTGATGCAAATCATTCAAGAGTCTCTCATTTGAAGCCTATGACTCTTGTTTCCCCAGTTGAGTTATAATCTCTTTCCCTGTGGGATTACTGTATAATGTGCTTGGTTTCTCCAGCATAGTTTGTCTCATATGGCGTCATTCCCCATAAAATTCAGAACATTGCATTCATATCATATCATAAACATAATTGCGGTATCTTAAGGCCAAAAATTGTGTATTCTATATTTAAGTCCCTTCAATCTCGTCGAAATGAAGATCCCAATCTTCACATCTCCAGATAGAAGAAACTTAAATAGGGGCAGCTGTTGTACCCCAATTTTTAACCTAAGATCCCATTTGCATTTTTTCATTTTTATACAAAGGTCAAGGTCACTAAATACAGTTGGTTTTAACCTCTCACCTTCGATCATTGATTATGCAGAAATTGTCAAGTGTTTTAAACATTCTTAGCCTATGTATCACTAACTTCTAATCAAGCACGAAATGTGTGTTGTTTGTTTCTTTGATTTCATGTGCTGACATGTCTCCTTCGATTCAGCCTGCTTCGACTGCACAAGTTTGCTGCCTGCAAGCCTCTTTCGAATCTGGACAAGTTTGCTGCCTGCAAGCCTCTTTCGACTGGACAAACTTGCTGCCTGCATGCCTCTTTCGAATCTGGACAAGTTCACGGCCTGCAAACATGCTTCGATTGGGCAACATTGCTTCCTTCGAACACAAGATTTCGTTTGGGCAATATGTTTGTTTCGATCCACATGCTTCGATTGGGCAACATTGCTTATTTCGAGTCACAAGCTTCGATGGGCAATACAGTCTCCCTTCAGTCACAAGCTTCGATGGGCAATACAGTCTCCCTTCAGTCACAAGCTTCGAGCTGGACATGTGGTTTCCTTCAAGGTGGTCTCTTTCGATTCACAAGTTGGACCACTAAACCCTTCGAAGCAACGTACTTAGGGCACACAAGTGGACTCCCATATACTGCCAGACTCAAGCCAGTTGTGCTGCTATGCAGCAGTCCTGTACCAACCTGCCACTAAACTCCAAAAGACTGAAAAGCCTGCGTTGACAGTCCTGTACTTGCACGAAAACGGAGTGCACAAGAACTGCATTGAAGAAAACAAGGGGGCAGTATACCCAAATAATTCAAACATTATTTTGTTTTCCCCCCAAAACCATATCAAAGCTTCAGCCACCTCGCCTATAAATATAAGGCTTCACAACATGTTCAAGAGAGGATTTTTGGGGACCAAGAGGACGGATCCTCCAAATTTTCTCAAACACAGAAAAATTCTCAAAGTTCATCAACACTTGAGAAAACAAAAAAAAAACAGAATCCCACACACTTCAGTCTCCTTCGATTCTGAAAAGCACCCAACACACATTTTAAAAGAGGACCTCTTGGCTAGGAACGAATCTTCAGAAAATTCTCAAAAAACACCAAATTTTCTCAAACAAAAAATTCTCTTAAGTCCCTTCAATACTTGTGAGAACAAACCCAGAATCACCAAACACTTACTTCCTTCGATTCTGAAGAACAACCACCTTGCAGTCTCCTTCTAATCAAAGAAGAATCACTTGCTTTGTCTTTTCCTTAAAATACAGCGCTCCCAACACAGCCTGTGATCCCTCCCTTCGAATCCATAAGCGCTCCAGGCAACCACCTTACTGCCCCACATCCATCCAATGCTAGAAGCAAGGTAAGTCACTCTTACCCTTGAACTTTTCGTTCCACAGCATAACATGTAAATAATACTTTTGTTCGTTTCTAGCCTGTACATAACACTTTGTTTCCTTTGATTCCACCCTTTTCAACATATTTTTTTAGAACTGAGCTCTTTCGTTTTTGCTTTCTGTTTTCCTGAATTTGCTTTAATTGTTAAACTGTTTACCAAACAAATACTAGCATGGCCTCAGGCCATGTTGTCATTTAATGTTTGAAATGAAATAAACAGGAAACAAGAAAAAGGGAACAAAGCTTCTGGCCTCTACCATCTTTCTCCAGGTCAAATGAAAGAGACAACCAGGAGGCAAACCAGGTCCAATCGAAAGACATTCCCTCACTGCTGTCAACCTCCAGTCGAAGAAGGCAACAAGGCAGAATCAAAAGACTTCGCCATACACTGACTGCCTTTTCCCAATCCAAGGACAAAACCTCCCTGGTGCCAGCCTCCAATCGAAGTACAGGACCTCGCCCCTGCCAAGACCCAATCGAAAGACGTGACTTTGCTGGTGCTAGCCCCAATCGAAGGAGCCCAACAGAATTCCAGTCGAAGGATGCTCCTGCCTGGGTCGAAATACACTTTTTTTTCTTACTTTTATCTTATTCTTTTCCTTCATATTTTTTATGCTTTTTGGTATGTTTGTAATAGCGTAGGTTTTTATCTTTCTGCACTTTTATTTACTTTGTACAAATGCTAGTAATTAGGCAAGATAAAATCAACAAATAAACAAACCAAAAAAATCCAAAACACTTTTTAATCATTACTTGAATATACTTTAAAACATGCAAAAACACTCAACAAATCAAAACTCCCCCAAGGGCATGTTATCTCCGTTCTACCGCGATACCGGCCGTTCCTATTGCTAGAATGCGTGCGATAATGTCGCCCACTAAAAAACACAAAACAAATCAATTTTTTCTAGAGGAACTATGGTGTTTTGATTCCTTCATTGGATACGTAGGCAAAGGGTCGCGAAACCCTCACGAACGCAATAATAAAAACTCATTTCTTTCCCCTTAAGCAAACATAGCTGTAGATAAACACACCCTTGTATATAACAAACAATTTAAACCAAAAAACAGATATTTCAAAAGGTTCCTGCGGAGTACCGCAGATGCATTGGGTGCTAATACATTCCCATTGCATAACCAACCCCGAACTCTTGATCTCTTTCAAAAAACGCATTGTATTTTCATTACTTTTAAATATGATTTTACATTGCATGTTTTTAGGGTTTTATTTCGCTCTTTTCCCTTTTCCCTTGGAAATAATAAAGCGCGGTGGCGACTCTTGCTTTTGTGAGTCAAGTTAATTAATAGATTGATCTCCGATTTTCACCGCTACAGTAGGGCATGCTACGGCTCGATCCCCCACAACCTCCAATTTGGATAATATGTATAGGGTTGCCACATTCGTGTACCAGACCCCGTGCTAAAAGGATCAAAGTCACTAACCGGTTGCTCCACTACGTGCGTGCTAAGACAAAGGGCTTAATGTGATTGCGCTAGAACAAAACCGGGTGAAATAGATACGAGAAACTCTGGGCAGAATTATAACGGAACTATTGGACAGTTTGTTTGAAATGGAAGCCCACGACTAAGCTTATTGCTTGTGTCATTAGCGTATCGTTAGTGTTTCACTTATGTATCGGTCGAACTGACGAGTATTTCCCGTAATTACTTTAAAAATCAAAGGTATGTCATGCATGTGCGCTTGATAAAACTTGTCTGATCCTTCTAAATAATTATTTGCTTGAAGACAAGCAAAGGTTTAAGTATGGGGGAATTTGATAACGAGAAATCGTATCATATAATTGCTACATTTTTAATCGATTTTCATAATGCATTAACCCATTTAACTCCCGATTGTTCAAAGTTTTTATGTCTTTTCACAGGTACAACATGTTTCAAGTCAAATTAGTGAAAAAGGATCACATGAAGAAAGCTAACCAAAAAATCAGAAGAAAAAGAACTAATCTGCAAAAATCTGCAAACTTAGATGTCATGACGACCGTCACAACTTCGTTACGAGCGTAACGCGCTCACATCCTGATGAACGCTCGTCACACATCATTGACGAACGTAACACGTTATTTATATGCATTACGACCGTCACCTCCTCATGACGACCGTCACACGCGTAATTCAGTGTCATGCAAAACAGAAGACGTGGGCAACGTAATGGATGTTTTCTTCTCCTACAATTTCTCAACTTCAGCAACGAACAGTCCGAGTCTTCCTCCACTCAAGCAGTGCAAGTCCATGTTCCTAAATTCTCTTAACTGCAAGAATCCTCTTCTATAAATAAGAGGCATTTTAATGGAACGAGAGAGGGAGTTTTTGCTACAGATTTTCTTGCCGAAGCCCTGCCAAAATTAATAACTGCATATTTTTGTTCTTGCTTTATTTTCCCTTCCCTTTTACCAATTAATAGCTATTTCCACCGTTAGGAAATTGCTATTATAGTCAGAATTTATTTTTTAGCCTCAGAATTTGTTTCAAGTTCCGATTTCGGAGTTCCAATCTTGCCGACTTGTGGAAGAGGGAGCTTGAGGAATAATATTGTTATTTAGGTTTTTAATCGCATTAAATTTTAATATAATTTGTTTACGTTTATTTATTTGTTTATTTTATCATGAATGCTTTATTCTTTCCCGATTATATTTTCTGTATGTCTATTTCGAGTACTATGACTAGCTAATTTTCTAGAGTCGGGATGTGATAATAGTAACCAAATGGATTAAATTGTGCCTAAGCTAAAATCTAAATTAACTTAATTTCTGGCTGTGACTTTTTATAATTAAAATCAATCTTTTTGTTACGAGAGTAAGAAAAGTAGAATAGGTTAGGGTCGAGACCACGAGAGTGTGAGATTTTAACCGGATAGCTAAAGTTAGGCATTTGATTTAAATACAACGAGAGCGCTTTAAAACGAATTAGATTTTATTAAGTTTTCAAAAAGTATTTTCTAAACACTTATGGGCTAGCGAGAGCAGACATAGGGCTTTAGGGGTATAATTCGAGATAAGACCACGAAAGTGTGAGTTGAGGGTTTTTAAACTGATAATTTCTACAGAACCATCTAAGTTAAACATATTTATATGCTTAGGTTCGATTAGATCCATTTAGGTTCACTATATTACATACCGACCATTTTATTATTATTATTATTCCCTTAATTCGATTTATTTTTCCCTTACCTTAACCTCTAAAAAACCAAACGTGACAACATCCGCCTTAGCTAAACTAGCAAACCTTTATAGCACTAGAGTGATTACAAAGTCCCTGTGGGTTCGACATCTTTTTATTACTACTGTGATAGGCTGTGCACTTGCAGTTAAGATACCGTTAGACACATTAGGTCGATCGCGAACATCGGCTAGAAGGAGTTACTCCAGAAGAATGTTGGTCTGGTGTGAAGCCTAGCTTGAGTCATTTGAAGGTAGTTCGATATATTGCACATATACATGTGGCAGATCAGTTGAGAAGAAAACTTGATGACAAGTCAAGTCAAATGATTCTAATTGGATATCATTTGACAGGAGGCTACAAGTTGTTCAATCCAGTGAAAAAGAAAATTGCGATCAGCATGGACGTGATCATAAATGAGTTTAAAGAATGAGATTGGACTGAAAATGTCAAGAAAGAATCAGTGGGAATCCTATTCGAAGAACCAGAAACTCAAGTCGAAAGAGAAGTTTGACAAGAAGAACCAGCAGATAAACCGAGTACAAGCAGACCTCAAAGAACAAGATGCATGTCTGTAAGATTACAAGACTGTGTGATTACATCAGATCATGTGATAGATATTGAAGGTGAGCTGGTACATTATGCTTTCTATGCAGATGTCGAACTTGTTAATGCAACTGAAGCATTGAAGGATTCAAAGTGGATGAAAGCAATGAACGAAGAAGTGAAGTCTATCGAAGACAACAACACTTGGTCACTTGTCGAATTTCCTCAAGGAAAGAAGGCAATTGATGTCAAGTGGATATAAAAAGTGAAAACGAATTCGAAAGGGGAAGTAACTCGACACAAAGCAAGGGTTGTGGCGAAAGGATTTCTACAGAAAGAAGGAATAGACTTGATGAAGTTTTTGCACCTGTTGCTAGGATCGAAACAATCATGTCAGTTGTTGGTCTAGCAGAAATAAACAGTTGGCATATATGTCAGATGGACGTGAAGTGTGCATTCCTAAATGGACCCTTAGACGAAGAAGTCTATGTTAAACAACCATTTGGGTTTGTGAAACATGACGAAGAAAGAAAGGTGTACAGGCTGCATAAAGCCCTGTATGGATTGAAACAAGCTCCAAGGGCTTGGAATAAGAAAATTGATAGTTTTCTAAGGGAGAAGGAATTTATAAAGTACACAACTGAACATGGAGTATATGTAAGAAGAAGCAAGAGTGAATTTCTTATACTATGTCTCTATGTAGATGATTTGTTGATAACATGTAGTTGTAAAAGTGAGATCGAAGACTTCAAAGGTGATCTCAGCAAGGAATTCGAAATGTCTGATTTGGGTGAGATTTCATATTTCCTTGGTATCGAATTCTACAAGAGCATTAGAGGTTTGATGATACATCAAAGAAGATATGCATGAGAAATTCTCAAGAGGTTTGAAATGGAAGAATGCAACTCAACTTCGACACTTGCAGAACCAAGACTGCAACTGTCGAAATATGCAGATGAAGATGATGTCGACCCAACCCAATACAGAAGACTTATTGGATCATTAAGATACCTTTGTCATACAAGGCCTGACTTAGCATATAGTGTAGGTATGGTAAGTAGATTCATGCAGAAGCAAAAGGTATCACATCTAGCAGCAGTGAAGAGGATATTAAGGTATCTCAAAGGAACTTTCGATTATGGTATTTTATTTCCTGTAGCTGATAAAGGAAAAGAATGCAAGTTAGTGGAATACACTGATTCAAGTTGGTGTAGTGATGTTGAAGATCGAAAGTCAACAATAAGATATGTGTTTAGGCTAGGTGGTGCACCAATTGCTTAGAATTCAAGAAAGGAACCATTAGTGGCATTATCATCATGCGAAGCAGAATACATATCTGCTTCTCTTTGTGCATGTCAAGAAACTTGGATGGTGAACTTGGTCGAAGAGATAACAGGGAAAGATCATGGATCAATTACCATGAAGATCGACAGCATGTCAGCTATCAATGTGGCGAAGAATCCAATAGTAAACGGTCGAAGTAAGCGCATCGAAATGAAGTTCCATTATCTTCGAGAGCAGGTAGCAGATGGGAAGATGAATTTGGAACACTGCAGAACTAAGAATCAGAATGCAGACATCATGACGAAGGGAGTGCAAGTCGAAGTATTCAGAAGGCTAAGAGTCATGATGAATATAGATAGTTTAGACACAATGAATTAGGTGGTGTGTTAAATTGTAATTCATAGTGTCGAAAAGATTAGATTTGTTTTAGATTTAAATAGGTTTGATTTAAGTCTAGAATAGATTAGATTTGATATAGTAACAAAATAGATATTTTGGACTTTGGGCTTAAGGTTCAAGCTCAGTTGTAAATAGAGGGAGTAACCCCTATTTTTGTAAGCAAGTCAAGAAAGTCATTCACAGTATTTTGCAATTGCAAATTGAATAAGAAAGTTTTCACAGTTTGTGAGCAGAGAGAAACTCTGCAGAAATTATTTGTCTTCTCTTCTTTCTTTATTTGTCTCATAATTAAATTATTATTGTGGTAGAAATTCATCATAAACTTTGGTGAATTTTCAATAGAGATCTCTTCTTCAATTTCAGTTGTGGAAAAACATAAAAGGGTAATAAAACTTATTTACTTTATTCTTATGCTCATTAGTTTTTATTATTATTTGTATGCTATTATTTTTCTGAAACTTTTTTTAGGAAATTTTCTTCATTACTAATTAGTCATCTTTTAATATATTATATTTCTAAATTAAATAAGTATATGATATTCAATTATAATTTTTATAAGATAAATATATTATTTTAAAACTAGTGGCTCTTGATTTAATTTTTAGTTTTTTTAACTTTAATAATTGTGAAATTATTTTATTAAGCATGTCAAATTTTGTTCATATTATTATTTTTTTCTTTCTCTTTTGTAAAGAATCTTAAGTCGAAAAACAATAAAATATTATATTTTAATAGATCTTGCATATGTAGCTTGAATCAATATCTATCTTTTTACATTTTGATATCACTCATCTTTATTTGAAAAAAAGTTTTAATATTTTCATAAATATGTTAGACTTCATTTAAATCAATAAGTTTAATTAATTTGAAAAATATTTAGTATGAAGGAATCGTATAAAATGAGTTTTAGACTCATAAAAGAAAAATTAAGGTGATGTATATTTTATTTTATTTTATTGAGTAATATTGTCCATGAAACTTTAACAAATAAAATAAAATAAAAACTCTTCTACAAATATGCCTATTTTTTCTAACATGTTTCCTCTTGAATAGTATACTGATTTTAGCCATGATTGTTTTCCATTATTGATACGGATCATGCGATAAAGGTAAGTAATATGTAGTTAAAAAAATTATAAATATTCACATATCTAATTATATTTTTCGTATAGATTATGTATTTGAAATATCTTTCCATTACTATAGGGAAGAAAGAGAGGGATATCATCTAAACAATACATTTCATGCTTGAAGAAACAAAAAACTCCTAATCCTTTATGGATTGGAAGATGGCTCGAGCGTTATACAATAAGGAGAGAGGAAAGAAAAGATGGTGCAAGATCTTAATTTAATATTCTCATTTTTTCTATACTTTATAATTTTTCATTTTTTCTATACTTTATAATTTTTCTTGATGGTACTTCATTTAATTATAAATAAATATCACATGTTAAACAATTTGATGTTTTGAAAACTTAAAAGTAATCGAATCGGTTGATCAGAATCTACAAATGAGTCGAAGGATGAAATCTGACTTGTTAGAGAGTAGAGGAAAAATAGAATTGTGCCTGCAAGGCACTCCGGCAATCAAGTAAGAATGAGAGCAAAGAGATACAAGATATTAGGGTTTAAGGTTTGAATATTGGATACATGACCCTCACATGTGTGCGAATTTATATAATGTTATCACTGCTTGTCCATTGGTCCCTATTTTTAGGCCTAGTTATGCGGGTCCGTAAAAATAGGTAACTGTCAAGACTCGGTCAAAACGGGCAGGTGTGCTCGTAACTAGTCGTTGGTTCCGAGGAGGAGGCGGATTACTGGTAGATGGTCATTTCAGATATTTCCTGGTTGTCCGCTCGACTCGTGTCAGGCTGACGGGGAGATAACTCTTGATTGGGTTAGGCGTGCGTGTCAGGCACCGCTGGTCGCGCGATCAGTGCGTGGTCGATCAGGATGCTAGGCCACTGTTATTGTGCCAAGGGTAGAAGCAGATTGAGCCAATCTTAGTCATTGGGCCAGTCTAGAACAAGAGCCTCCCAAGTCATTATTTCTGGACACATGAGTGATGACTTAGAATCAACCTGCAAAACAGGGGATGCTTTTTTATGATTTCGTGCGAGGAGTATGAGTGATGCTCAGTGTGCTCGCCTCGCGGGGAGAGGAACAACTAGTTGGTACTTTGAGAGATTGCGTGTCATGCTTGTATCAAGCCACGCAGTGTCAGGGAGGCGTTGTAACACCCCAATTCTACCCGACAATTATAAATGTAAATCAGAGTTATAAAATTCATACAACTGAATCAGGATGCCACAAATTCAACTTAAAAATCATTGCATTCAACATGGATACTGTGATACGGTGGAAGAACTGACTTGAGGGTTTTGCGTTTGATCGCAAATTTTGCGATTAGCAAGAGTCGCCACCGACTTTTTTTTATCCAAAAGGAAAGGTGAAAAAGCACAGGAAAGACCTTTGAGATTGTTTCTTGAGTTCGGGGGGTAGATTATAAAAAGGGAAGGTATTAGCACTCTTTTTATCCATGGTTTTCCATGAGCTCTTAGTTACTTGCTAGATCACTTGCTTTTGTTTGAAATTGTGCTTTGTGTGGTTTTTGAAAGTATTTTATAAAGAGGCCATTGTTTAGGCAATCTTCGTAATGATTCTCGTTCGTAAGAATGTATACAAAGATGTTGATCTTTTTGAAAATGTTTTCAATTTTGTAAGATGTTTTGAAATGTGTAGGTGTTGGTTTTGAAAATAGCAAAGATGTTTTATTTTGAAATAGAGCAAGTAACTAAAATCAATCTACCTACTCAAATGTCTTTCTTGTTCATTGTCTTTTCCTTTGACATTGTTGTCTTACCATTGATTTGGTAAGCAACCCTATCTTTGGATGTAAACGGGACGGGCGTGGGTCATCGTATAGTCATGATTAGCAATGTTGCAAGGTATCTTAGCATTTTTGAGGGACTAAGATCATTTTGTAAGGCAACTTTGAATAGCGCCATCGAGGGACTATGATCTTGTATTTGTTTGTTTTTGCTAAGACACCTTACATGCGTAATATGACCATTTTTTGTATAAGGCAACCAAGTGGGATAACCTTAGGGGTGTTTTGTGTGCAAATGTGTCATTTTCATGCTTGATTTTGTCTTGAATTAGGGTTTTCTATTTGATCGATTTTATCTTGCCATACAAACCCTAATTACTAGCTTGTTATGTAAAAGCGATAAATTGCGAAGTTTAAAGTTACTACGCTATTACAATATTTGTGGGAGGGGGGGTATAAAATTTATGAATGGGGATTGCAATAATATAAACCTAATTAATCTATTACAACCAAATTGAATATGTACAAATATTGGAATAAATAATATACAAGATGAGTTAAATATGCAAAGATGTGTAAATGTAAAGAAGATTTTTGTTTGGTTTTTATGTGAAAAAAGTTTTAACCTAAACCTAATAAATAAATCAAGATTAACTTAAATCAATTAAGAAAAGAAATTATTTTTTAGAAAAGATTTTTGAATAAACCCTAATTCTATTTGATTAAAAGAAAATAAATTTCTTTAAGAAAAAATAAGTATTTTTGTATTTTTTTGTCTTGAAAATAATATATGGCATTATGAGGTATTTTGGTCCTTTTATATTAAAATAAATATTTAATAGGTATAAAGAAAAAATAAATATTAAACTAGTTATAATTTAATTTACAAGTTTATTTAATAAAAATAGATAGTATATCACTAAATAAAAATATTTTATGTGAGAAAAATAAAATAAAACAAGTCAAAATATAAATCTATCATTTTTATATTTGTTATGATTTTTAATATTAAGAAAAATATATTTAATAAAATAAAATGAAAGTAAAATAAATAAAATAAAATTATATGGGCCATGGGTGTTAAAAGTAAGCAGGAGGTAAGATGTTAGAAAAAACACAAGGCCCATGAAACTGAAGCCCATGCGCTGCAAAACAAAAAAAAAAGGGAAAATATGAGAAAATTGCAAAAGGCAGCGCGCTGAGGCTCGAACCCATGACCTCTAGCATTTTTGCGCGTTGCCTTACCACTGGGGTGGTTGTACATCCGTTTATATAAACAAAAGCACAAATATATATTAGAAAACGCCTCCTGAAGGCAACTTCATCTTCAACCTCGAGCCATGGTCGGACCACCTGTATCTCTCTCATTTCTCCATAAAAATGGAAAGTCCAAACATGAAAGTTATGGTGTTTCTTCCCACGAGTTCAACCATATAATTTATGTAAACTAAAAGTCAAAGATCAAAGCTAATTTTACTTTCCCTAATTTGAAACCTAATTTTTACAGAAATTTCAAATCCAAAATTCTCTATACACAGTTAATATAAATAAAAATTATGAACATGGTTTGTTTTAGGGCAAGGATATCTACATTTTGCTTTCACAAATCAGGACCAAATGATGCTTGTATGAAGAGATAGAGGTTTGAGTTTTTACCTCTTTCAGTTGGGATCGTGAATGGAGTTTGAGCAAGTTTTTAGAAGGCCTGAGGATCTGTTTAGCTTGCCTGGACCTCCCTGAGTGTATTTCAATCCTTACTTTGTCTTGAAAGTCCCTGAATCTCCCTACTCAAGCCAATCTATAAGCTCAATATTTGAAAATGGTGGATGGTGGAGGAGGAGTTACAGTGAGAGAACAAGGGTCTGGATCACTTAGATATGAGGTATATTAAGTGTTTAGGTGGTTAAAACACAAAACGCACGAGTGGTTTTGGAGATGGCTGTGTAAGGTTCAAAAATGTTAAGTTATGGCAGATTTTGGGTTGCAGAGTGTTTGAGAGTGTTTTGGAGTCTTAGCATTCGTGTGTTATGTTATAATACACTTGTGTATATGTATGGAAAAAGTTAGAGATCAACTCCACTCCAGGTTTCTGAGTTATAGCCTTTTGGCTCTATAACTTGCTTTTGAAGAAAAGTGAGGAGACAAGTCTCTAAGTGTGGTACAAGCCTGATCTGAGTTGGTTGAGGCTTTAGGCAAGTTGCTTTTGGTTTTGACTTTGCTTGTATGCAGAGAAAACAATTGAGAGGCTCAAGAAGTTGACAAAGGTAAAAGTAATGCTTTATCAAAATGGAAATGGTACCTTTGTGCCATAAATGGAATTATAACTTGGATAAAGGCTCAAATGTTTGGGTTAAAGCTCTATCAGCTGTATAAACATTTAATTATGGAGTGAGAAACAAGTTTTAGGCCTGCAAAGCAAAGATTATGCATCCTAGGCTTGGATTTGAATTTTGGTTCATCATGAAATGGCTTGAAATCAAAGTTATAAATCACCAACTTTATCTTTTCGATTCTCCCTACTCAAGAATGATGTCAAGGAGTTCTTGGACATTTTGGAAAGTTTGCAATGTTCTCTATAACTCATCTTTGAATTGATTTTGAAAATTCCCTTTGGAACTATGTGAAAACATGGCATGAATTTAGGTCAAAAATCTGCTTAACTAGGGCAAAATTTTACTAAGTTATTTTAGTTCATGAGCATGTATTCACAAAATTATATTTTGAGATACAAGCATTTTTAGGAGAAATTGTATGAAGAAAAGTTGTAGATTTCATGGAGATCTACAACTTTCATGTTGGAAATTTCCTTTGAATCATCTTGCATCATGGTGAAAATTTGGCTCAAAGTTGAGAAAAAATAAGAAATTTTCTATACTTAGAAAAATTTCTAAGTTAAGAAATTTCAACTTTTCAAAACAAAATCTTAAATCCTTGATTTCTTAATGAACAAGTTTCACATTTTGACATGTTTTGATGAATTATGACCTTTGGCACTTGATTTTGACCAAAAAGTCAAAGTTTCACTTTTCAGTATACAGTTGACTTTTGATAAGTTGATCATTTTCTAGGTTAAAAATCAGAAATTGCACCTTCTCAGTCAAAACCCTAATTTTGACCATTTTGCCCTTTTGATGATTTGATCAAATTTCTTGAGGAATTATGGTCCAAACTTTATCAAATTATACATATGAGTCTAATATGTTTATATGGATAAAAATTATGAAGTTTTACTGTAAATTGGCCATGGTTGACTTTTCCCCCAATACAGCTGATTTTTAGGTCAACTGTTCAATTGACTGATCAAAAAGTGTGATTCAAGACTTGAAACTTGACATGAGTAATCTTAGGGGTCCCTAATGATCCTTGAAAGTTATATGAAACATTGATAGTCCAAAAATACTTGTGCAAACTCAAACCCTAATTTTGTTCATCAGTGCATGAGGAGGTGTCTTGAGCTGGTCAAACCCTAATGCAGTCTTGAGTCAAAGAGATCTTGTGAGAAAATTCTTGATAAGTGAGAGGGAAAATTTTGGGGTACAATAGATACATAACACTTTAAAACTTCGGATGAACCAACAACAAAATAAATTAATCTCTTAATTCGACAACTTGAACAACTATGCAGCAGAATCATAATAACATCATTGTCCAACATTACAGCAACTTCAAAATAACACATACTTAGCAACAATCAAATTAAAGTTCAACAACTGGAATAACAATAACTAAAAGCAACAAGCGTTCATCCCCCCGAGTATTACGTATCTGAGCAATGACACTGACTCGAACTAATGAAGGTAAACCAACTTCACTCTAGATTACCTGCACGTTACCAACGTAAGGGTAACATTCAAACATAAGGGGTGATATATCTAACAATATAATAAAACATATGATAAATAATATATTAGATCAGATCATATAATATCACCACTTCACATCTTATAAACAACAATAATAACAAGGGAACATCAACAACATACAACATTTAACACATCATTACACAACTTCCTTATGCAATCATGTAATGTAACTCAATACTATGCAAATGCATGTGGTACCATTGGAGCAGAACTCCCATCTTAAAATAATTGCCAATAAATAGAGGCATCAACAAGGCATAAGCATTCATCTTAATATTCACCAATATAGGCCATTGTTGTACCCCAAAATTTTCCCTCTCATTTTATCAACATTTCTCATCACAAAGCTCCTTGAACTCCAGACCAAGCTAGGGTTTGCACTACTCAAGACATCTCCTTGCTCTGGTGACCCAAATTAGGGTTTGAGTTTGCACAAGGATTTTTGGACTCCTAATGCTCAAAGTGACTTTCATACTTCATGTTGGACTCATAAGTTTGTCCATACCAAGTTTCAAGCCTTGAAGCCAATTTTTGCCCAGTCAATTGGACAGTTGACCTAGAAATCAACTGTATTGGGGAAAAAGTCAACTGTGGCCAATTTACAGTCAAACCTCATGAATTTTGACCCACGTCAACATTATGAACTCATATGAACCATTTGATCAAGTTTGGACCATAATTCCACAAGAAATTTGATCAGATCACCAAAAGGGCAAAATGGTCATTTTTAGGGTTTTGATTGTACAAAGGCAATTTCTGACTTTTTGGCATAACCAATGGCAAATAAAGCTCAACCATGGACTGAAGGACTAAATGACATCATCTTGACCTATTCAACAAGTTCAAAAGATCTCAAATGCATGAGATTGACAGATGAATTTTTCAATCAACTGATCAAAATTTGACTGTACACTGAAAAGTCAAACTTTGACTTTTTGGTCAAAATCAAGTGCCAAGGGTCATTTTTCATCAAGATGTGTCAAATTATGAAACTTGTTCATCAAGAAACCCAAAATTGCAAATTAGGGTTTGAAATTGAAAAAAATTCATAACTTAGAATTTTTCTAAGTTATGAAATTTTCTTAATTTTTCCTAACTTTGTCCCACATTTTCACCAAGATGAATTTGGATTCAAACAAAACTTCCAACATGAAAGTTGTAGTCCACAAATTCTACAACTTTGGTTCACAAAGTTTTCTCAAAAGAAGCTTGGATCTCAAGTTATGATTTTTGGAACAAGGGTCCCTAAAACTTTTAACTTAGAGAAATTTTGCCCTAGTTTAGGCAGGATTTTGACCCATCTTCTTGGCCATTTTTCATATAGTTCCACTTGGAGTCTCAAGTTGAATTTCAAATATGGATTATATTTCTTTTTGCAAGCCTTCCAAATTGTCCAAGAACTCCTCAAACACATTTGTGGTTAGGGAGAATCGAATGCTTGAAGTTGGCAAAAACTCACTTTGTATCCATGGCCAATACATGTTCATACAACTTGCATTTTCAAACCAGCATGCTTTGTACTAACTTGCATGCCTATAAACCATTTTACACTCCTTAATTGAATGCAAATCCACTGAGCTAGTGCATTATCTTGGCCATTTGGACATTGCACACAAAACTAATCCCTAATTAGAAAAGGGTACATTTCCATTTTTGAAAAGGGATACTTTATGTCAAACCATGATCTTTGTAGCATGGGGCCAAGATCTGAGAAGCCAAATCAAATCCACCAATTCCAGTAACAAAGAGAAAAGTATGCAGCATACAAGATAGAGGGTACAGGCCTGTAATCACAAGTTACACATCTTGGCTTCAAAAACAAGAAATTGTCAAAACACTTCCCAACTTGAAAACCAGTCCATGCTAGCTTAAACAAACATTGCAAACAACTTTCACATAACCCTTTGAGTCAGAAACATGAGCATTTGAGCCTCAAAACCTCCCATAGCCCGAAATCACTCTTCATTGGCAAAACAGGGCAGGTGCTGCAACTTGAGTGCCATAGCTCATTTTGCTCATGCATTTTCCCCTTTTTGCTTCAAACACATTCCAATAAACTCACTCAAGCTATCCCAAACCTCCATTGCCAACTGTAACTCTACTTACAGTGTTCACCATTTTCATTTCAAGCTTGTGCAGGTTGAGTTCTAGGAGCTGATTCAGGGATATTCAAGGCAAGCTAGCTATTGGAAAAGATCAATTGAAGTTCAGGCAAGCTACCAGACACCTCAAAACTTGTTGAGAAGCTCTGCATTGTCCAACTCGAATCCAACTGAAACAGGTTTTTCATCACTTTCTATCTCTCTATTTAGGAACATTTAGCCTTAGGTTTGTGAATGAAAAATGTAGTATTCAATACCATGAAGCTGTACATATGCTCAGTTTTCATTTATATTAAGTGTGCTAGGAGAATTTCATCCATGAACATGCTGAAAAAGCTAGGTCAGATTTTAGGGCCAGAGAAATTCTCTCTGGTATTTGAGAGTTAGGATTAATGCTTTATATGGTTAGATTCGTATTTAAATTCTCTACAAGTTTGATGTTATGAGTTTTGGCAAAAAGTCACGTTTCTAGGATGTTCAAAGTTGAAACCAGGCGCGCGCGCGTTTGACAGTTCTGGAGGTTGAAGATGAAGTCTGGGCTGGGCCTGGCCTTCTTGCTGTCTGCACCCCCATTTTGCTAAATGCACCCCCTGGCCCATTTTCTTTATATCTTGTTATTTTTATATTTTAATTTCATTTCTGACTTTGTTTATTTATTTCCAAATATGAAAAATGATTAAAAATATTTTCACTTTTTTTTTACGTTTATTTGGCATTTTATTCTATTATTTCTAACATTAAAACATTATTAATACTTTTTTTATTATTTGTTTAAATTTAAAAACAATGTAAATAATACTTTTACTTTTATTTCTTATTTTTATTCATACTGAAAATATTTTCTTGAATATATTTTATTTTTGTAAATATTTTATTTTATTTTATACATACTTAATATATTTAATATATCTATATATACATATATACTTTTATTTTATTAAAAAACATAAGATAAAAATACAAAAATATTACATTTTTATTTTTATTACTATTTATACTAAAAAACACTTTTTTTAAATATATTTCATTTTTGTACATATTAATATATTTTTGTATATAAATAATATATAATATTTATCTTCTTGAAAGAAATTAGGGTTTACCCTAAAACAAATAAAATTAATCCTTTTTTTATTTATTTATTTCTTTATATTTCTTTACATTGAAAATATTTTTACATACATAAAAACTTTTTTTTTTGCATAATACATTTTATTCTATATTTATTTATTTTGTTTATATTGTACATTTAAATATTGATGCATTTGAGATTCAATTTGGTTGTAATAACTTAGGATTTAAATTTCTTGCAAAATAATCCCCTATTCAAAAATTGTACCCCCATCCCCATAATCATGTTGTAATAGCTTAGAATTTAAATTCTCGCACTTAACGCTTTCAATTATGCCATGATTAGAGAATTAGGGTTTGTATGCCAAAATCAAATTAACAAATAGTTTGACCTAATACAAAGACAAAAATGCATGAAAATGACAACACAATACACACTTGCACCCCTAAGGTTACATCCACTTGTTGCCTTAAAAATGGGCCATGGTATGCATGTTGGGTACTTTGGCAAAACAAAAACAAAACAAAAGATCATAGTCCCTCGATGACGCTATCTTGGTTGCCTAAACAAAAATGATCAAGTCCCTCAAGAAAATTGCCAAAAATACCTAACACAATTGATAGCATGGTCTATACGATGACCCGCGCCTGTCCCGTTTAACATCCTAACACAAGGTTGTTCACCAAATACAATGGTGAAATAACACTATCAAAAGGGTTAAAAACATAAGAAAGATCTTTGAGTAAAATAGGGTAGATAACTCTTAATTACTTGATCAAAACTTGCAAAACATCCTTGCTATTTTCAAACACACTTCACAACACATTTCAAAACCATTTCAAAAACAAACTTTCAAAACATTGAAATATCTTTTCAAAAAGACACACACCTTTGTATATATTCAAACAAGAATCATTACAAAGGTTGCCTAGACAAGGCCTCTTTTTCAAAGCATTTTCAAAATACCATACACACAAAGCACCATTTCAAACAATTGAAAAGCAAAGGCAAGTGATCTAAACAAGTAACTAAGAGCCCATGGATAACCATGGATGAAAAGGGTGCTTGCACCTTCCCTTTTCATAATCTACCCCCCGAACCCAAGAAAACATCTCAAAGGTCTTTCCTGTGCTTTTTGACCTTTCCTTAGGATAAAATAAAAAGTCGATGGCGACTCTTGCTAAACTGAAACATTTGCGAACACAAAACGCAATATCCTAAGTCAGTTCTCCCACCGTATCACAGAACTGGCGACTCTGGTGGGGAAATTTCTAAAAGTGGGGTAACCTTAGAGTTTAGATCACCTTTGCATGCTTATCTTGATTGCTTTGATTGCTTTACATTTGGTTCTCTTGTTTGGGCTTGAAATCCTCTACCCGGATTTGGGAAACATTCATAGGTAAATAGCAATACGTTATGGAAACTGTGCGGGGTATACCAACATGGTTGAAGCAATAGCTATATTAGTGCGACATATTTGTGAGTACCGGTAGCCTTTGAGTCAATCAAAGAGAATACGGGGTCACTGAGTGATGTCATGAAGCACTAATGAACTCTTAGAACCTTACTTGACCATCTTGGACTTTTTTAGGAGTAGTGAGATGACCAGCTTTGGTGCAGTCCGAAGTTGGTAGATACTCGATACTACACTCATTGAGGGTTGTTTTCTTGGAATATTTTGGTCGCCAGTTAAGTGGCTAAACCAAAACAATGAACATAGAAAATAATCCAGTGATATTGAGCTCCTTAGAACCCGGTTACTATTTATAGGACAGGTTGAGCCAACTAACTTCAAGAGGGTACTTACCTATAAAACCTCATGCAAGCCTGAAACTAGGATCTTGTGTGACTTGTTTGTACATGTGCTTGTGCATACATTATAAACATCATAAAGCATCATATGCATCCACTAACCATTTCAAGGGTTTGGATCTTCATCTTTGTTCTTGTTTTGTAGGTCATGGAATATCTTCGCAGGAAAACAATTCAAGTCAACCTTGTGAGAATCCCTCCTCAACTCAAGGAGCTTACTTCCAAGATTCCAGAAAATTCTCTCTTCAGTGAAAGACATGGTAGACTTCTCAACTTGGTCAACTCCAACATTGAAGAAGACATGGTGAAAGTCCTCTTCCAGTTCTTTGACCCCCTACACCACTGTTTCACCTTTCCTGATTACCAACTAGTACCTACTTTGGAGGAATTCTCTCAACTTTTGAGAATTCCTATTCTTCATCAACTACCCTACAACGGTACGGAAAAAGAACCAAAGCCTGAAGATGTTGCTCAAGCATTACACTTGCAACCATCTGATATCAAAGGACATTGGGAAACCAGAAGTGGTGTCAAGGGTTTCTTGGCAAAGTTTCTGTTTGAGAAGGCACAAGACTATTGGAAGTCTCTAGATCTACAAGCTTTTGAGGAGATTGTGGAACTTCTCATCTATGGCTTGGTCTTGTTCCCAAACCCTGATCAGCTTATAGATGTGAATGCTGTCAAGATTTTCATATCTCAGAATCCTGTGCCTACATTGCTTGGGGACATCCTACACTCATTTTACACACGAAAAATGAGGAAAATAGGTGTTCTCATGTGTTGTACTCCTCTTCTAGCAAGGTGGTTTATTTCTCAGCTTCCCCAATCAGTTTTGAAGAATGAGCAGGGTTTAAGGTGGTCACAGCGATTGATGACCTTAACACATTCTGATGTTCATTGGTGTTCTTGGTCCAGAGAAAATGTCATCATCATTGATCGTTTTGGGGAATTCCCTAATGTCCCACTACTTGGCATTAGAGGAGGCATTACTTACAATCCCTGTTTAGCTCTAAGGCAGTTTGTATATGCTCGGAAGGATGGCCCTCATGATATGCTGATTCCTGACCTAGTTTTTGACTTTGACAATGATGCACAAGGACTTCGACAAAGGTTCGTCAGAGCTTGGAGGATGCCCAACAAAGTGGATAGTAAGACACTGGGGCACAAGAATTCCATCCCTCTTGAGCCTTATCTCAAGTGGGTACGGACCCACGCCCAGAATCTTATGATGCCATACCCTCACATTCTCCCTGTGATCAAAGAGCCTCTTGTGGAAGGAGAGGTTCCATACACCCTCCTACATCCAAACATGCCAACATCATTGGAAGAATTACAAAAGGTTGGGTCCAGCTTAAAGAAGAACGAAATACTTTTAAAGCCAGCTTCTATGCCAGTGAGAAGAAGGTTTTGGAGCTTACCCGCCGACTTCATGAGGAGTAAACTCTCAACACTTACATCGCACCAAAAAGGATGCGCAATGTCTTTTTATATTAAGAATTTTGTAATATTTTGCCCATGGGGCATTTATGTACTAACAAATTTCTTCTTAATATGACGTGTGTTTCTTTTTGTTTGCAACAAATTTGAATTTCTGAATCCTTGAATGCATTACATGAATAACATATCATTCATCATATGCATAAACAGGTCTTCACACCAGGTTTCCTTATCTTTCTGCTGTTTATTTCAGCAAGATGGATTTAGAGCAAACGGTTAAGGATCTGCAAGCACAGAATTCACAATTCCAGCAACTCCTCATGACCTTAGAAAAGGGTCAAGAGGACCTTAAAGCACTGTTGGAGAAAGATAAAGAGAAAAAGAAGAAAAGACCTGGTGTAGTCATTATGGGAAGAAGGTTTGAAAACCATGCTAGAAAAGTTCTCGAATTCCGCTCAACGTCTGATGAAGGGGCTGGTAAAGGAAAAGGAACTGCGATGCCTTCTGAATCTGAATTTGAAGAAGAAGAGGAGGAAGAGGATGAAAATTACTCCGAACAGCAATATCCCCCGGCGGATGATAAATTTAAAAATCTTGAGGATCGGTTGGCAGCCATGGTGTTGCAAAGGGTACCTGGTTTAGATTTCGAAGAACTAGGGTTGGTCGCTGGGATCGTCATTCCTCCCAAGTTCAAAGTTCCTGTATTTTATAAGTATGACAGTTTGTCCTGTCCAAAGATGCATCTGAGATCCTACGTCAGGAATATCCAACCCCACTCTTCTGATAAAGATCTTTGGGTCCATTTTTTTCAAGACAGTTTGTCAGGCACACAATTGGACTGGTTCTATCAACTCGAGAGATCGGAGGTTCATAGCTGGGAAGACTTAGCTGGTGCTTTCTACCGACAATACCAATACAATGCTGACTTAGCGCCTACTCGTACTCAACTACAGAGTATGGGTATGGTTTCTAATGAAGGATTTAAAGAGTATGCCCAGAAGTGGCGTGATCTGGATGGAAGGGTGCAGCCACCATTGTCGGATAGAGAGCTGGTTGACATGTTTTTAGGGACCCTGTTTGGCCCTTTCTTCAATCATTTAATTGGGAGTTCCTCTGCGGGATTCATCGAATTAATTCTGACCGGTGAAAGGGTCGAGGCCGGCATTAAAAGTGGTAAGATTCAGAAAGATGCCTCCGTGTCCACTGCTATCAAGAAGACCTTCCCAACCAAGAAGGAAGTTTCTGCTGTTCACACCCAGAGAAATCAAGGTCGAGTAGAGCGCCGATCAACGGTGGGGGTTGTAATGATCCAAAAGACAGCGGCTGATCGGCCTAAGAATGATCAACCAAGAACCAACCAACAAAGAGGAGGAAGGCCCCCCAGGAAGTTCACCAAAATAAACATGACGCCTGCCCAGGTCCTCCCCCATCTCTTAAAGTTAAACCTTACAACCTTGAGAGATCCGCCACAAGATCTGAATACCTCTTCTCCCTATTATCATTCAAATGCAAAATGTGCCTACCATTCAGACAGCATAGGGCACGACACCAACAACTGTTGGGCCCTTAAAAACAAAATCCAAGACTTGATAGACGCCAAGGAGGTAGAATTTGATGCGCCCGAAAAGCCAAATGTGATTTCTACCCCAATGCCCAAGCACGGTCATAATGTTCATGCCGTCATGGAAGACCTTCATGTTACCAATGTTGCTGACCTTTTGACTCCGTTACTAGTGATTAAAGTGAATTTGATGAAAGTCGGGATATTCCAAGGTTGTGGAAAAGACTGTTACTTTTGTTTAAACATGCAAGATGACTGCCCAATGTTGAAATCAGGCATCCAACGCCTGATGGATACCCAAGAGATACTCTTTCAAAAGAATCCTGTTGATACCTTCACTCCTGTTACTCCTGCCACCTTTGTTTCTCCGACCAATGACATTGCAATAATAACCATCTCCGACAATCTTCCCAAGGCTTGCAAAAGGCCTGTCAAGATTACGCCTGATCCTAAGTTTGTTCCGTTGAAAATCACCATGCCGGGGCATGTCCCGTATGAATCTAACAAGACGATACCATGGAACTACGGAGGAGAAATCTTCTATCATGGTATCAAACAGATTGAATCAGTCCAAGAGAATTCCGATGATGAAACCCCTGATATAGGGAATATTGCGGGAACGAGCAAGATAACTCGCAGCGGAAGGATATTTTCTCCGGAGATTGCTCCTCCACGAGCAGTCTTCGGACCCTCGAGAGTTTTTGTGCCTATCAAACCATCTGTGCAAAGCCCGATAATTGAAGAATTTGGTGTACCTGAAGCTGGACCCTTTGATGTTACTTCCAATAAAGGTAAGGGGATGCTAGAAGCGCCTGTCAGGACGAAGGCTCAGACTGTGGTTATCCCCGAGACCACCCAGAAAGAGATGGAAGAAATCTTAAAGATAATCAAGAAGAGCGACTACGGTGTCGTGGAACAGCTAGGGCAGACCCCTTCCAAAATCTCCACGTTGGCTCTCCTACTCTGCTCTGAGGCTCATGCTAAGGCCTTAATCAAATTTCTAAAGACGGCACACGTGCCTCAAGAAACTTCGGCTGACCAGTTTCAAGAGTGCGTGGCTAGCCTTACTGCTGATAATGGTCTTGGTTTTTTCAATGCTGATTTGACTCCTAAGGGAAGGAAACACAACGACGCGTTGCACGTCTCAGTAGAATGCAGGGGAACCACGCTTGCCCATGTCCTAGTTGATACCGGTTCATCTTTGAATGTGCTGCCGAAAAAGGCGTTGGATAGATTGGACTGCGAAGGATTGATCTTGAAGCCTAGTAACATCGTTGTTAGAGCCTTCGAAGGTTCTAAGAGAATGGTTCATGGAGAAGTGGACATTCCTATCAAGGTGGGCACAAAAATTTTCAACTCTACCTTTTATGTAATGGACATCCGTCCTTCATATTCTTGCTTGTTGGGAAGGCCGTGGATCCACAATGCTGGGGCAGTCACCTCCTCTCTGCACCAAATGCTAAAGTATCCAGTTCAGGGAAAGATCATAACGGTTCACGGTGAGGAAGAGTACATGATAAGTCACCTCAACTCCTTCCGCTATGTGGAGTTGGATGGCGAGTTCATAGAAACGCCTTTCCAACATTTTGAAGAGGTTTCTTCTGAAGTCGCAGTTGCAAAGACAATGACTGATGTGACTATCATTTCCAAGCCTTTGTCTAGGATGGCATCTCTCAAAGATGCGGAGGCCGTAATTAAAGAAGGAGGGAGTATAGTGTAGGGGCAACTGCCTGATTTTTCTCACAAGACAGACAAGTTTGGACTAGGTTTTACTGCTGTTGGCCAGAAAGCTGTGCGTCGCTCCCGGGATGGAGGACCACCCTTAAAAATCACTCACCATGGAATTAATGCCTTAGAAGATGATGATGAAGAAGACAAATTTGAAGATTGGATCTTTCCAACCGTTGAAGGAGGATTAATCAACTGGGAAGCGAAAGACTTCGTTCCCATCACTTTCATCAACCAGTAATTTATCTTTGAACAATTTCCTATTTTGGTCTGTAATAATTAAACAATCCGTACACTATTTTCACCTTATGCCTTACCCGGGGCATATAGGTCCACTTGTAAGGGTTTGATTTCTTCATTATCATATGCCATGTTTAATGAATCATTGGAAGTTTTCATCTATAAACTGTTATGTTCATTTTCTTTCCTTTTACATTTTGTTTTGTTTAAAGGATGGCTATCCCTTACACACATCCACACTCACAAATGCATGTACCCATCCACTCCGAATTCCATGGGTGACTATTCTGCTTTAGCCGTCGGTGACTCTGAAGATTTGGTCAATCATGTCGAGTACGAAGGTGATGAAGACTGTGAAATGCCTGGAGAGTTAGCTAGACTTTTGCAACAAGAAGAAAGGGTTATTCTGCCCCATGAAGAGTTGCTAGAAACCATCAATCTGGGAACAGAGGAAGACAAGAAAGAGGTAAAAGTGGGTGCCAACCTGGAGCCAAGTGTCAAACAGCGTCTCGTTCAGCTGCTAAATAAATATGTTGAGATCTTTGCCCGGTCCTATGAAGACATGTCGGGACTAGATACAGATATTGTGGTTCACCGTCTCCCTACAAGAGAAGACTGTCCACCGATCAAACAAAAGGTCTGCCGAATGAGGCCCAACATGTCTGAGTAGATCAAAGCTGAGGTAATGAAGCAATTCAATGCTGGCTTTCTGGCTATTACTTCCTATCCACAATGGGTTTCTAACATTGTGCCCGTGCTTAAGAAGGACGACAAAGTCAGAATGTGTGTAGACTACAGAGACTTAAATAGGGCTAGCCCTAAAGATGATTTTCCATTGCCACACATTGACATCTTGGTTGACAACACAGCTCAACACAAGGTATTTTCCTTCATGGATGGATTCTCGGGATACAACCAGATCAAAATGGCCCCCGAAGACATGGAGAAAACTACTTTTGTCACGCAGTGGGGTACCTTCTGCTACAAAGTGATGCCATTTGGACTGAAGAATACTGGGGCAACCTATCAACGCGCCATGGTAGCTTTGTTTCATGACATGATACATCATGAGATCGAAGTCTACGTAGACGACATGATAGCCCGTTCACAGACAGAGGAAGAACACCTTGATCATCTACAAAAGCTGTTTGTCAGATTGAAGGAGTATAAGCTCATACTAAACCCAAGCAAGTGCACTTTTGGAGTCAGGTCTGGTAAACTTCTGGGATTCATTGTCAGCAACAAAGGCATTGAGGTTGATCCTGCTAAAGTCAAAGCTATACAAGAAATGCCTGCCCCCCGCACTGAAAAGGAGGTTAGAGGTTTCTTGGGACGCCTAAACTATATTGCGAGGTTCATCTCTCACCTAACCTCTACCTGTGAGCCAATCTTCAAGCTGTTGAAGAAAGATCAGGTAGTTGAATGGAATAATGATTGTCAAGTTGCTTTTGATAAGATCAAGGAGTATTTACTGGAACCTCTTATCTTGATGCCATCCGTCGAAGGAAGGTCGTTAATCATGTATCTGACTGTTTTGGATAACTCAATGGGGTGCGTACTGGGCAAACATGACGAGTCTGGCCGAAAAGAGCATGCCATTTATTACCTTAGCAAAAAGTTTACCGACTGTGAGACTCGCTACTCACTGCTCGAGAAAACTTGCTGCACTTTGGTATGGGCTGCTCACCGGCTAAGGCAGTACATGTTGACTCATACCACTTTGCTGATTTCAAAGATGGATCCGATTAAGTATATCTTCGAGAAGCCTGCTTTATCTGGAAGAATTGCTAGATGGAAAATGATCATGACTGAGTATGATATCCAGTATACTACCCAAAAGGCTATAAAGGGGAGTGTGCTCGCTGACCAGCTAGCTCATCAAGCTGTCGAAGATTACCAATCTATGAGATTTGACTTCCCTAATGAGGACATCATGACATTGGACAACATTGAAAGTAACAGACCGTATGACAGACCTGAACAAGGATCCCGATGGACCCTGTACTTTGATGGTGCTTCAAATTCACTTGGCAACGATATCGGTGCGGTACTCATTTCTCCGGAAGGTTGTCATACACCCTTCACTGCCCGACTTTGCTTCAGCTGTACCAACAACATGGCTGAATATGAAGCTTGCATCTTTGGTCTCAAGGCTGCTATAGACTTAGGAATCAAATCTTTGGTCGTATTTGGGGACTCGGCCTTGGTTATCAGTCAAGTCAAAGGAGAGTGGGACACTAAACATCCTAATCTTATCCCATACAAAGAACATGTCCTGACATTGCTGCCTCATTTCGAGCAGATTACCTTCGAGCATTTTCCGCGAGAAGAAAATCAGTTAGTAGATGCTCTAGCTACAATGTCTTCCATGTTTAAACTCAACTGGGATAATGAGGCTCCTCAAATCACCATCGAGCGAATGGAAATACCTGCGCACTATCATGAGATTAAAATCGAAGAAGTAGTGGAACAACCCTGGTTTCATGAAATTAAAAGGTATCTCCAGACTCGAGAATACCCTGAAGGATCTTCCGTCAATGACAAAAATTTCTTAAGGAGATTTGCTTCCAAGTTCTTCCTGAGCAATGGTATCCTTTATAAGCGCAGCCATGATTGTGTTCTACTTCGTTGTGTGGACAAGGTTGAAGAAGAGTTCATCATGACCTAAATACATAGTGGCACATTTGGCACCCACTTGAGCGGGCATACAATGGCTAAGAAGATTCTAAGGGCAGGCTACTACTGGTCTACCATGGAAGCTGATTGTCATCAACATTCTCGTACTTGCCACAAATGTCAAGTCTACACCGAAAAAGTACATATTCCTCCTGTTCCTCTCAACGTGCTAACAGCTCCTTGGCCATTCTCAATGTGGGGAATCAACATGATTGGAGAGATCAAGCCTACGGCATCCAATGGACATCGCTTCATCTTGGTCGCTATTGATTATTTTACCAAGTGGGTCGAAGCAGCTTCCTACGCCTCTGTTACAAAGAATGTGGTTGCCCGCTTCATCAAGCAGAACCTCATATGCCGATATGGTATCCCCGACAGGATTATCACGAACAACGGTACAAACCTGAATAACACTATGATCACTGCTCTGTACGAGCAGTTCAAGATTTATCATCACAATTCATCTCCCTATCGGCCAAAGATGAACGGTGTTGTTGAAGCCGCGAACAAAAATATCAAGAAGATCATTCAAAAGATGACAGTCACCTATAAGGACTGGCATGAGATGTTACCATTTGCTCTGCATGGATATCGTACCACAACGCGTACTTCAACAGGGGCAACCCCCTTTTCTTTGGTATATGGCATGGAAGCTGTTTTACCTATGGAAGTTCAGATTCCTTCCTTAAGGATTATGAAGGATGCCGGTTTGAGTGAAGACGATTGGATTCAGACTCGACTTGATCAACTTAATTTGATCGACGAGAAACGACTTACTACTGTTTGTCATGGTCAGACGTATCAGAAAAGGATGATCAAGGCTTTCAACAAGAAAGTCAGACGTCAGGTATATCAAATCGGAGATCTTGTAATCAAGCGGATCATCTTGCCGCAAAGTGATCCCAGGGGAAAGTGGACTCCTACTTACGAAGGACCATTTATGATCAAGAACGTCTTTTCTGGTGGGGCAATGATTCTGACCACCATGGACGGCGATGACCTGTCGCACCCTGCGAATGCAGACATAGTCAAAAGATATTACCCATGAAATGACCCGACAAGTTGAAAACCCGAAAGGTCGACTTGGGAAAAATGGGCATCCCGGTGAATCAAAAACCCGAAAGGGCGGTTCAGGCAAAAATTAGGGATAAATAAAAAAAAATTGTACACCCGGCAAGTTGAAAACCCGAAAGGGCGACGTGGGTAAAAAAGGGTTTCCCGGTGGACTGAAAACCCGAAAGGGCGGTCCAGGCAAAAATTAGGGGATTAAAGCGTATGACTATGTCTCGTCGGATCACTTTAAGGACAATCTCTTCACCAACAAGCTCCAAGCTTCTGATCAATCCAATCGTCGGCGGACGAAGCAGCGAATGGACAAGATACTCAGCGTTGTGAAGGCTATAGCAGAATGGGAACCCCATGGAATTATTGCACATAGCCATCTTTCTCTTGTATAAAATTTTTCTCAATTTTATGACAAAATTCTCTTACTAGGATGTCTGTCTCCTTTGTACAAAGATACTTACAAAAGTTAATACAAAGATACTTCAAAGTGCAAAAATTTGCTGGCCTTTCTTTTCTTTTTTACACTTCTGTTTTATTTGAAAACGTCCAATGGTTTGTTAAATAGGCATATGCATTTGAATATAATCATTGCTTACAAATAAAACAAAATGAGAAAGGATAGTTATTGGTAGGTCGGAAGTATAGGAAAACGTCTTTAGGCTATTTCAGAAGAAATCCCCTGCAGTATGTCATTCAGATCCTCAACAAAGCTAAAACCTTGAGGTACATATCCCCAGCGGAATTAAGTTTCAAAATTCCCATCAGAGTTAAGTCTCTAAACTCCCGATCCCCAGTGGAGACCAAAAACTTTGAACTACAGACCCTCAGTGAAGATGAAACCTTCTTCCCCCGCGGAGTCAAATTTCCAACTATCAATCCACAGCGGGAACCATTCAGTTTTCCCCAACTTCCCCAGTAGGTTATCTTAAAAGTCTGAGAATCAACCAGATAACAATTAACTTTTTGTCTTATCCCCAACTAGGGATCCCCAGTATATTGGCATACAACCCAAGCTCCTGATTTCCCAAGCAGAGTAAACATTCCCCCCACAGAGTTACTTCCCAAATAGAACGAAGATTCTAGTTCCTGTTTCTCCATTTAAAGCCTCTCAGGTTTTAATTCCCCAATAGAGGTCGTTGGATTTTTCCTTATTTCCCCAGGAAAGTCACCAAGGATTTTCAATCCCCAACAGTAATCAGCAAGGTTCTCTCATCTTCAACAACCAAAGATTCTTGGAGTCCCCAGCATCAGTCAAGGATTTACTTTCCCCGGCCGCAGTCAAAGATTTCATTTATCTCCAGTTATCAAGGATTTATTTTCCTCAGCAAGACAGCTAATCGGCTTACATGCACATACATTACATTCATAAATCATAGACATTGATAAAACTAATCTCATTGCATCTACATTTCATGCAACATTACTTTGTGTCTTCAGCTAACATTCTACCCTTTTCAGGATAAAATCAATAGCTATTTAAAACAGATGCTCAAAAACTCAAAAAACGGCTCAGAGATGCCCCAGGCACGAACGCTCTCTTATTTGCTTATTTAAATCAAGGGGCAGATTCCTGGTCCAGTTATGAAGCTTGGGTTCGACCAGATAATACTTTGATTATATTGAAGCCCGGAGATCGACCGGAAAATAGTTGAATCCCCTACAAATCCTTCTGAAGACTGGACGTTGACCAGATGGGAAGTAAAGTATTGTGAAGCCTGGATGTTGACCAGATAGCAATGCAAGTGTTGTGAAGCCTGGATGTTGACCAGATAGCAATGCAAGTATTGAGAAGCCTGGATGTTGACCAGATAACAATACAAGACTGTGAAGCCTGGATGTTGACCAGATAAAAGTAAGGTACACTGTGAAGCTTGGATATTGACCAAATAACAGTTTACCTGGCCAATTACTTCGAAGCCCGAATTCAATCGGATATTAGTAGGCCCCAAATCAAAAAGGAAAACCGGATGCGACCGGATAACCATTTGATTTCCTTCTGAAGACTGAACGTTGACCAGATAGGAAGTAAAGTATTGTGAAGCCTGGATGTTGACCAGATAGCAATGCAAGACTGTGAAGCCTGGATGTTGACCAGATAACAGTAAGGTACATTGTGAAGCTTGGATTTTGACCAAATAACAGTTTACTTGGCCCATTACTTTGAAGCTCAGATTCAACCGGATATTAGTAGGCCCCAAATCAAAAAAAGGAAAACTGAATGCGACCGGATAACCATTTGATTTCCTCCTGAAGACTGGACGTTGACCAGATAGGAAGTACAAGACTGTAAAGCATGGATGTTGACCAGATAACAGTTCACTGTCACCTCTCCAACCGAAAGATGAGTCCCCAGTAGAATAATAAACGACTGAAGTTCTATTTCTACCACGACAGAGACCAGCATTCCCCGGTATAGTACTCCTTAACAACAGGTGTATGTACCCTCCCAAAGGAATCTCTTATACAATTAATTTTCCTTGGATGGCATCTTTTAATCCCATCTCCGGCAAGATTCTGTCACACCTCCAATTGGCATCTTTAAGCCCATTCTCTCAGCCACATTTTTGAAAAGAGCAAATTTACGGGCACTCTAGTGTCCAATCCTCTTTTACCTTCGAGTCACGAAAGGAAAACTCGTCAATCTAACTCTTCAGGTTCAAGAAGATTGAACAGGGGAAGCTGTTGTACCCCAAAATTTTCCCTCTCATTTTATCAACATTTCTCATCACAAAGCTCCTTGAACTCCAGACCAAGCTAGGCTTTGCACTGCTCAAGACATCTCCTTGCTCTGGTGACCCAAATTAAGGTTTGAGTTTTCACAAGGATTTTTTGACTCCTAATGCTCAAATTGACTTTCATACTTCATGTTGGACTCATAAGTTTGTCCATACCAAGTTTCAAGCCTTGAAGCCAATTTTTGCCCAGTCAATTGGACAGTTGACCTAGAAATCAACTATATTGGGGGAAAAGTCAATTGTGGCCAATTTATAGTCAAACCTCATGAATTTTGACCCACATCGACATTATGAACTCATATGAACCATTTGATCAAGTTTGGACCACAATTCCACAAGAAATTTGATCATATCACCAAAAGGGCAAAATGATTATTTTTAGGGTTTTGACTGTACAAAGACAATTTCTAACTTTTTGGCCTACCAATGGCAAATAAAGCTCAACCATGGACTCAAGGACTCAATGACATCATCTTGACCTATTCAACAAGTTCAAAATATCTCAAATGCATGGGATTGACAGATGAATTTTTCAGTCAACTGATCAAAAATTGACTGTACACTGAAAAGTCAAACTTTGACTTTTTGGTCAAAATCAAGTGCCAAGGGTCATTTTTCATCAAGATGTGTCAAATTATGAAACTTTTTCATCAAGAAACGCAAAATTGCAAATTAGGGTTTGAAATTTAAAAAATTTCATAACTTAGAATTTTTCTAAGTTATGAAATTTTCTTAATTTTTCCTAACTTTGTCCCACATTTTCACCAAGATGCATTTGGATTCAAACAAAACTTCCAACATGAAAGTTGTAGTCCTCCACAAAGTCTACAACTTTGGTTCACAAAGTTTTCTCAAAAGAATCTTGGATCTCCAGTTATTATTTTTGGAACAAGGGTCCCTAAAACTTTTAACTTAGAGAAATTTTGCCCTAGTTTAGGCAGGATTTTGCCCATCTTCTTGGCCATTTTTCACATAGTTCCACTTGGATTCTAAAGTTGCATTTCAAATATGGATTATATTTCTTGTTGCAAGCTTTCCAAATTGTCCAAGAAATCCTCAAACACATTTGTGGTTAGGGAGAATCGAATGCTTGAAGTTGGCAAAAACTCACTTTGTATCCATGGCCAATACATGTTCATACAACTTGCATTTTCAAACCAGCATGCTTTGTACTAACTTGAAGGCCTCTAAACCATTTTACACTCCTTAATTGAATGCAAATCCACTGAGCCAATGCATTATCTTGGCCATTTGGACATTGCACACAAAACTAATCTCTAATTAGAAAAAGGTACATTTCCATTTTTGAAAAGGGACACTTTATGTCAAACCATGATCTTTGAAGCATGGGGCCAAGACCTGAGAAGCCAAATCAAATCCACCAATTCCAGTAACCAAGAGAAAAGTATGCAGCATACAAGATAGAGGGTACAGGCATGTAATCACAAGTTACACATCTTGGCTTCGAAAACAAGAAATTGTCAAAACACTTCCCAACTTGAAAACCAGTCCATGCTAGCTTAAATAAACATTTCAAACAACTTTCACATAACCCTTTGAGTCACAAACACAAGCATTTGAGCCTCAAAACCTCCGATAGCCAGAAATCACTCTTCATTGGCAAAACAGGGCAGGTGCTGCAACTTGAGTGCCATAGCTCATTTTGCTCGTGCATTTTGCCCCTTTTTGCTTCAAAAGCATTCCACTCAACTCAATCAAGCTATCCCAAACCTCCATTTCCAACTGTAACTCCATTTACAGTGTTCACCATTTTCATTTCAAGCTTGTGCAGGTTGAGTTTTAGGATCTGATTCAGGGATATTCAAGGCAAGCTAGCTATTGGAAAAGATCAAGTGAAGTTCAGGCAAGCTATCAGACACTTCAAAACTTGTTGAGAAGCTTTGCATTGTCCAAATCGAATCCAACTGAAACAGGTTTTTCATCACTTTCTATCTCTCTATTTAGGAACATTTAGCCTTAGGTTTCTGAATGAAAAATGTAGTATTCAATGCCATGAAGCTGTACATATGCTCAGTTTTCATTTATATTAAGTGTGCTAGGAGAATTTCATCCATGAACATGCTGAAAAAGCTAGGTCAGATTTTAGGGCCAGAGAAATTCTCTCTGGTCTTTGAGAGTTAGGATTAATGCTTTATATGGTTAGATTCGTATTTAAATTCTCTACAAGTTTGATGTTGTGAGTTTTGGTAAAAAGTCACGTTTCCAGGATGTTCAAAGTTGGAACCAGGCGCGCGCGCGTTTGACAGTTCTGGAGGTTGAAGATGAAGTCTGGGCTGGGCATGACCTTCTTGCTGTCTGCACCCCCATTTTGCTAAATGCACCCCCTGGCCCATTTTCTTTATAACTTGTTATTTTTATATTTTAATTTCATTTCTGACTTTGTTTATTTATTTCCAAATATGAAAAATGCTTAAAAAAATTTTCACTTTTTTTTACGTTTATTTGGCATTTTATTCTATTATTTCTAACATTAAAACATTATTAATACTTTTTTTATTATTTGTTTAAATTTAAAAACAATGTAAATAATACTTTTACTTTTATTTCTTATTTTTATTCATACTGAAAATATTTTCTTGAATATATTTTATTTTTGTAAATATTTTATTTTATTTTTTACATACTTAATATATTTAATATATCTATATATACATATATACTTTTATTTTATTAAAAAACATAAGATAAAAATACAAAAATATTACATTTTTATTTTTATTACTATTTATACTAAAAAACACTTTTTTTAAATATATTTCATTTTTGTACATATTAATATATTTTTGTATATAAATAATATATAATATTTATCTTCTTAAAAGAAATTAGGGTTTACCCTAAAACAAATAAAATTAATCCTTTTTTTATTTATTTATTTCTTTATATTTCTTTACATTGAAAATATTTTTACATACATAAAAACTTTTTTTTTTGCATAATACATTTTATTCTATATTTATTTATTTTGTTTATTTGAATATTGTAATTTAAATATTGATGCATTTGAGATTCAATTTGGTTGTAATAACTTTGGGTTTAAATTTCTTGCAAAATAATTCCCTATTCAAAAATTGTACCCCCATCCCCATAATCATGTTGTAATAGCTTAGAATTTAAATTCTCGCACTTAACGCTTTCAATTATGCCATGATTAGAGAATTAGGGTTTGTATGCCAAAATCAAATTAACAAATAGTTTGACCTAATACAACGACAAAAATGCATGAAAATGACAACACAATACACACTTGCACCCCTAGGGTTACATCCACTTGTTGCCTTAAAAATGGGTCATGGTATGCATGTTGGGTACTTTGGCAAAACAAAAACAAAACAAAAGTATTAGGAATAAAATGAGTCGACTTCGTAAGCCTATCAACAACCACCCAAATCGAATCATCTCCTCTTAAAGTATTAGGTAACCCCGTCACAAATTCCATCGAAATGCTATCCCATTTCCATTCTGGAACTTCTAACAGTTGCATCAACCCTGCATGCTTATGATGTTCAACTTTCGACTTCTGACAAGTCAAACATGCATACACAAACCGAGCCACATCACTCTTCATCCCAGGATACCAAAAAAAATTCTTCAAATCCTAATACATCTTTGTAGCTCCTGGATGAATACTCAACTTGCTTCTATAGATCTCTTCAAGAATCGCTTTCTTCATCTCTACATCATCAGGAATACAAATCCGATTACAAAATATCAACACACCTTGCGCATCTAACTTAAAATCACTATTCTCAGACTGATCAATCCCAACCATCAAATCTACCAGTTTCACATCCAACTTCTGAGCTTCCCTGATACTTTCTAGAAATTCATTATTAATCTTCAACATACCCAACATAACACTCCACGGTGTCACCTCACAAACTAAGCTCATATCCCTGAACTGTTCAATTAATTCCAACTCTTTTACCACCATTGCCGACATATGTAAAGTATTTTGACTCAACGCATCAGCTACCACATTCGCTTTTCCTGGATGATAATTCAAACCGAAATCATAATCCTTTAACAATTCCAACCATCTTCGTTGCCTCATATTCAACTCCTTATGATCAAATAAATAATTTAAGCTCTTATGGTCACTAAACACTTCAAATCTAGAACCATAAAGATAATTCCTCCAAATTTTTAACACAAAAACAATTGCAGCAAGCTCTAAATTGCGTAGGATAATTCTTCTCATGAGTCCTCAACTGCCTTGATGCATAAGCAACTACCTTATCATTCTGCATAAACACATCTCCTAAACCCATCTTATAAGCATCACAATATACCAAAAAAGGTTCTCCTAGATTAGGTAACATCAAAATAAGAGCCGACGTCAATCTCCTCTTCAACTCTACAAAACTCTCTTTGCACTGAACATCCCACACAAAGGCTCTACCTTTACAAGTCAACTTAGTAAACAGAAGTGCCAACTTAGAACCTTCGATAAACCTTCTATAGTAACCAACTAATCCCAAAAAGCTTCTAATCTCAGTAGCTGACTTCAGAGTTTCCCATTGCAACACATCATAAACCTTCGATGGATCTACAATAATGCCACTACCTGAGATCACATGACCAAGAAAACTAACCTCCTTTAACCAGAACTCACACTTAGACAACTTTGCATACAACGTCTTCTCTTTCAAAACTTGCAATAATACTCTTAAGTGTTATGCATGCTCTTCTGCTGACTTAGAGTAAATCAAAATGTCATCAATGAACACCACTACAAACCTATCCAAATAAGTATGGAAGATACGGTTCATGTATTCCATGAATACTCCCGGCGCATTAGTAACACCGAAAGGCATCACCAAATACTCATAATGTCCAATAACGCGTTCTGAAATCCGTCTTCTGGATATCTCCATCCTTCACTTTAATCTGATGGTAACCCGACCTCAAATCAATCTTACTGAACACACGAGCATCCACCAATTGATCCATCAAGTCATCTATTCTTCGAAGCGGATACTTGTTCTTAATCGTCACTTTATTCAACTGTCTATAATCAACACAAAGCCTCATACTTCCATCTTTCTTCTTTACTAGCAACATTGGAGCTCCCCATGGCGATACACTAGGTCTTACAAACTTCTTTTCAAGTAACTCTTCCAATTGCTTCTTTAACTCTGACAACTCAGATGCAGACATCCTGTATGGTGCCATAGACACAGGTCTGGTACCAGTTACAAGATCAATAGCAAATTCAACTTCCCTCTCTGGCAGTACATCAGGAATTTCATCAGGGAAAACTTCAGGAAACTCACGCACCACTTGCAATTCCTCAATTATATCTTGAGTCTCGATAGATAGCGACACCATCAATGAGAACATTTTTGCTTCTTCTAGCATCAGTTGTCGCAACTGTCTAGCAGATAACAGACTATCTTCCTCTTCTTCAGGAGTAGAAAACCTCACAGACTTGCTATAGCAGTTAATATGAACATAGTTACTCTCTAACCAGTTCATACCCAGAATCACGTCCAACCCTCTTAAAGGAAAACAAACCAAATCAACAGCAAAGTCTCTATAAAAAATCGACAAAGGAAACTTTAAACACACAAAAGAAGTAGTCACTGACCCCTTGGCTGGAGTGTCGACGACCATCTCTCCATTCATAGAAGACAACATAAGACCCAATCTTTCAACACAATCAGCAGCAATAAAGCAATAAGTAGCATCGGTATCGATAATAGTAACTAAATGAGTACTATTAATGAAACATGTACCTCTGATAAGTCTGTCCTCAGCAGCCGCCTGATCCTCAACCAAAGCGAACACTTTACCACTTCCTTGCGCCCTCTTTGGTTTCTGACACTAACTACCAATGTGCCATTCTTCACCACAATTGAAACAAATCACCTCCTTATGCTTGCACTCAGATACAACATGTCCAGTCTTACCACAACAGAAACACCTCTTTACCTCAGCAGTACACACATTACCCACTTCCTGATTCAGATGATTGGAAGGAGGTTGCCACCAGATATGTGGAAGAAAACATGAGGTTGAAGTTGTTTCAGCGTTTGAGGAAGTATCGTCTCCGCTTGAATCTAAATAAATGCACCTTCGTGTTCGATCAGGGAAATTGTTGGGTTTCATTGTTAACCAGAAAGGAATTTAAGTTGACCCTGATAAAGTCAAAGAAATTCAAGAAATATCAGCGCCAAGAACTGAAAAGCAAGTCAGAGGTTTCCTCAGGTGTTTGAATTATATTTCCAGATTCATTTCCCACATGACTGCAACATGTGAACCGATCTTTAAGTTGTTAAAGAAAGATCAAGCTTGTGTGTGGACGGATGACTGCCAAAGGGAATTCGAAAGTATTAAAGAATATCTGCTTGAACCTCCTATCTTGCTCCCTTCTGTAGAAGGAAGACCGTTGATTATGTATCTGACAGTGTTAGATAAATCCATGGGTTGTATTCTGGGACAACAAGATGAAACATGGAAGAAGGAGTTCACCATTTATTATCTCAGTAAAAAATTCACTGATTATGAGTCGTGGTATTCCATGCTAGAAAAGACATGTTGTGCTTTGGCCTGGGCGGCAAAGCGGTTACGGCAGCATATGTTGAATCACAATACTTGGTTGATCTCCAAAATGGATCCAATTAAGTACATTTTTGAAAAGCCTGCTCTTACTTGGAGAACTGCCCGCTGGTAGATGTTGTTATCTGAATATGATATCTAATACCGCACTCAAAAGGCTATTAAAAGTAGTGTGTTGGCAAATTTTCTTGCTTACCAACCAGTGGAGGATCACCAGTCTGTAGAATATGAATTCCCCGATGAGGATGGGATGTTCTTGAAAGTGAACGATTATGATGAACCATTGCCTGAGGAAGGTCCTGACTCTGGATCTCGTTGGAGTATAATATTCGATAGAGCTGTGAATGCTTATGGTAAAGGAATTGGTCATGTGATTGTCACTCCTCGTGGATCGCACATTCCTTTTACTGCAAGGTTAAAATTCTATTGTACTAACAATATGGCAGAATACGAGGCTTGCATCATGGGTCTCGAAGAAGCTATTGATCTCAGAATTAAAATTCTAGATGTGTATGGTGATTCAGCTTTGGTAATAAATCAGATTAAAGGAGAATGGGATACTCGTCACCCCGGCTTGATCCCTTACAAATATTATGCTAGAAGATTATTACCATTCTTCAATAAAGTTGAATTCCATCACATTCCTAGAGATGAAAATCAAATGGCGGATGCTCTGGAAACTCTGGCTTCTATGTACCAAGTGAATACTTAGAATGATATACCTCGAATTATGGTTCGACGTTTGGATAGGCCCGCTCATGTGTTTTCAACAGAGGAGTTAGCAGATGAAAAACCTTGGTATTATGATATCAAGCATTTTCTTCAGACTCAGGAATACCCGATTGGTGCGTCGAAGAAAGATAGAAAGACACTGAGAAGATTGGAAGGCAGTTTCTTCCTCAGTGAAAATGTGTTATACAAGAGAAATTATGACATGGTCTTTCTCAGATGCCTGGATAGACACGAAGCAGACATGTTGATGCATGAGATTCATGAAGGTTCATTTGGCACTCATGCCAATGGATATTCGATGGCTAAAAAGATGCTAAGGGCATGTTATTATTGGCTGACAATGGAGTCTGACTATTACAAATTTGCAAAGAAGTGCCATAAATTCCATATTTATGCAGACAAGGTCCATGTGCCTCCGACACTTCTCAATGTGATTTCCTCCCCATGGCCTTTCTCTATGTGGGGGTATTGACATGATTGGGATGATAGAACCCAAAGCTTCGAATGGGCACCGTTTTATCTTGGTAGCAATTGACTACTTCACCAAATGGGTGGAGGTTGCTTCGTATGCCAATGTTACTAAGCAGGTGGTTGTGCGCTTCATTAAGAATAACCTTATATGTCGGTATGGTGTGCCGAGCAGAATTATCACTTACAATGGCTCAAATCTGAAAAACAAGATGAAGACTGAGCTTTGTGAGAAATTCAAGATTGTCCATCACAATTCATCTCCATACAGGCCAAAGATGAATGGGGTTGTTGAAGCCGCCAATAAGAATATCAAGATAATTATCCAGAAAATGGTTGTTACTCATAAGGATTGGCATGAAATTCTCCCTTTTACTCTACATGGATATCAAACATCTGTCTGCACTTCAACAGGAGCCACCCTGTTCTCCCTAGTGTATGGAATGGAAGTTGTACTCCCAGTCGAGGTAGAGATTCCCTGGTTGCGCGTGATAATGGAAACCAAGTTGACAGAGGCTGAATGGGTCCAAAACAGGTTTGACCAATTGAATTTGATTGAGGAGAATAGGATGACATCTTTATGTCATGGGAAGTTATATCAGAAAAGAATGAAGAAAGCTTTTGATAAAAAGGTTAAACCTCATGAATTCAGAGAAGGTAACCTCGTGCTCAGGAAGATCATGTCTACGTTCTTCATAATCATTCACTAACATGATATCCTCGCTTGGGAATTCAAAATTCATGGATTGATAGTCATCCATAGCCTGATGAGCCAAATGATCAGCTAGCACACTTCCTTTTATTGCTTTTTGGATAGTGTATTGAATGTCGTATTCGATTAGGACCATTTTCCATCTTGCTATTCTTCCAGAGAGAGTGGGCTTCTCGAATATGTATTTGATAGGATCCATCTTAGATATCAACAAGGTAGTGTGAGTCAGCATATACTGTCTTAGCCGACGAGCAGTCCATGCCAGAGCGCAACGAGTTTTCTCGAGTAGTGAATATCTGGTTTCACAGTCGGTAAACTTTTTGATCAGGTAGTAAATTACGTGCTCTTTTCAGCCAGACTCGTCATGCTTCCCCAGCACACCCCCCATTGAATTCTCTAATATTGTTAAGTACATGATTAGAGGTCTCCCTTCAACCTGCGGCAGTAAAATTGGAGGCCCTTGAAGATATTCTTTGATTTTGTCAAAGGCGATCTGGCAATCATCATTCTATTTCACTGCTTGATCTTTCTTCAGTAATTTGAATATGGGCTCACAAGTAGCGGTTAAATGGGAAATGAATCTGGAAATGTAGTTTAGACGTCCTAAGAATCCCTTAACCTCCTTCTCAGTGCGAGTATTTGGCATTTCTTGTATGGCTTTTACCTTTACAGGGTCTACTTCAATACCTTTGCCGCTGACAACGAAGCCTAAGAGCTTACCGGATCTTACTCCAAAGGTGCACTTATTTGGGTTCAGCCTTAGTTTGTATTTCTTCAGTCTTTCAAACAGCTTCTGCAGGTGGTCAAGGTGTTCCACTTCAGTTTGAGATCTGGCTATCATATCATCCACGTAGACCTCTATCTCGTGATGGATCATATCGTGAAACAAAGCTACCATGGCACGCTGATAGGTTACCCCATCATTATTTAACCCAAATGGCATAGCTTTGTAGTAGAAAGTGCCTCATTGCATGACGAAGGTCGTCTTCTCCATGTCCTCAGGTGCCATTTTGATCTGATTGTACCCAGAGAAACCATCCATGAAGGATAATACCTTGTGTTGTGTTGTGTTGTCAACCAGAACATCTATATAGGGAAGCGGAAAGTCATCCTTGGGGATCGCCCTATTCAAGTCTCTGTAATCCATACACATACATACCTTACCATCCTTCTTAGGTGCTGGAACAACATTAGAAACCCATTGTGGATAAGAGGTAACAACTAAGAAACCGGTGTTGAAATGCTTCATGACTTTAGCCTTAATCTTTTCTGACATATCTGGCCGCATACGACGAACCTTCTGTTTCACTGGAGGCCAATCTGCTTTTGTTGGAAGATGATGGACTATGATATCAGTGTCGAGTCCTGGAATGTCTTTGTATGACCAGGCAAAGACCTTAACATAGTTATGTAGCATCCGAATTAAACTTTCCTTGACACTATGCTCCAGATTGGCACCTATCTTGACTTCCTTCTTGTCCTCTTCAGTACCCAAGTTTACTGTCTTAACTGGCTCTTCATGGGGATGTATTTCCCTTTCTTCCTATTGTAACAGTCTGGCAAGTTCCCCTGGTACTTCACAATCTTTCTCACCTTCGTCCTCGGCTTGGTAGATCGGATTTTCAAAGTCATAATTGATAATAGCATAACCGTTACCAATGGGATCCCAAGTGGATGTGGATCTGCATTTTGATATGTGAGTGTGTGTAAGAGCATAACTATTTTGATAAAGTAAAAAGTAGAAAAGAAAAACAAAGAGCGTAAAATTTGCATGCAAAATATCCAATGATTTATTAATGACATATGAAGATGAAGTAATAACCCTCACATATATACCATTGTCCCTCGGGTAAGACACAAGATTTTAGAGTTTCAATTGTTTAAATATTACATATCCAAAAATTAAAAGATAATTACTCTTGAATAAAAGTAATAGGAACAAAATCTTTGACCTCCCAATTGTTGAGTCCACCGCTGATAGTTAGGAAAATCCACTTGTCCATGTCACAGTCGCTATCACTGTCCTCCAATGCATTGACTCCATGGTTGCCGATGCGTAGTGGCGGTCCCCCAGTGCGAGCACGTCGAACAACTCTTTGGGCCTCCGAAGTAAAACCCAAACCAAACTTGTCAGTTTTGTAGGCAATATCCGGAAGTTGACCCCAAATGGTAAATCCACCTTCTTCAACTACTGCTTTAGAATCCTTTAGAGAATCCATCTTCAACGGAGGCCTGGTAATCTTCGGAACTTTAGTAGCAGTCTTGGTTACAGCAACTGTCTGCGGAACCTCCTCACAATTTTGACAGGGGGTCTCAATGAACTCTCCGTCCACCTCAACATACCTGAAAGAGTTCAGGTGGCTCACCATGTATTCCTTCTCACCATAGACTGTGATAATCTTCCTATTGTCTGGATACTTCAACATCTGATGTAGGGTAAAAGTAACAACACCAGCCCCATGGATCCAGGGTCGACCCAATAAATAGGAATAAGACGGGCGGGTGTCCATCACGTAGAAAGTTGAGTCAAAAGTTTGAGTACCAACTTTAATAGGGATGTCCAACTCCCTGTGCACCATTCTTTTGGAACCATCGAAGGCCCTCACCACAATGTTATTGGGCTTTAACATGAGTCCTTCACAATCTAACTTGTCCAGAGCACTCTTGGGTAAAACATTCAGCGACGAACCTATATCCACAAGAATATGAGCTAGGGTAGTGCCCCTACACTCAATGGAGACATGCAGGTTATCATTGTGTTTCCTTCCCTTGGGAGTTATATCAACGTCGGAAAAACCCAGTCCATTATCAGTAGTCAGGCTGGCCACACAACTCTCGAATTGATCAGCGGAGGTCTCTTGAGGTACATGGGCAGATTTCAGAAATTTTACCAAAGCCTTAGCATGGGCTTCAGAGCATAAGAGTAAGGCCAGCATTGGGATTTTCGAAGGGGTCTGCCCCAAATGCTCCACAACGTTGTAGTCACTTTTCCTTATGATCTTTAGTATTTCTTCCATTTCCTTTTTAGAAGCCTCAGGAATGACTTCTTTGTGTGCCTTCATCTGGACAGGCTCAACCAGTACCTCTTTGCCCCGAGTCTCGGCTGACTCAGTAGCAGGGATATCAATAGGGATGACAGTAGGAGTAGTAATAGGAATACTAACAGGAGTAGCAGCGGGAATAATCAAAGGAGTAGAAATAATCTTCTGACAGATTTCGGGAGAGAAAACCCTTCCGCTTCTCGTAATTTTACTGGTCACAGAGATGTTGTCAATGTCAGGATCAGTGTCTTTGGTAACTTTATCCTCAACAGGAAACAGGTCTTGCTTGATGTCATGGTAGTAGACGTCAACCCCATAATTCCATGGAACAGCTTTATTAGAGGAATATTGTAGCGGCCCAGGAAGAGTGATAATCAAAGGTGCAAACTTGGGAACGGGTGTAATCCTGACGGGTCTTTTGGTGGAGACCCTGGGAGGATTGTTGGAAATGGTAATTATTGAGACATCTTCACACAAATTTCTTGCAAGGGGAACTTTCTCAAACATAATTTCTTTATTAATCATCAGGTGTTGGACACCCATTTTTAACGATAAACAACCATCTGGTAGAGACATACACAAGTGGCAACCTTCACTACATCCCGAATATAAACTGGCTTGCAACAAATTTTCTTTAACGATCAGAAGAGGAGTGGCTAATTCATCCACATAGGAAACAAATAGGTCATTTTCAATAGCATGGACACCCTGGCCATGTTTAGGCATTGGCGCGGTTATTAAATTAGGTGTCTCTGGAAAGTCAAACTCAATCTCTTTCGCCTTGATAAGGTGTTGCACCTCATTTTTCAGATCCCAACAATCATTTGTATCATGCCTAGGACTCTCGGAATGATGGGCACATCGAGCGTTTGGGTTGTAGCAGGGAGAAGCAGTATTGGGATTCTTGGGAGCTTCCTTTATAGTCACAAGATTGGACTTTAACAGATGTCGTAAAAACTGGGACAAGTTCATGTTGATCCGGGTGAATCGTCTTATGGGCGCATCCGGCCTGCGCTGATGGTTTCGTTGTTGATTTGATACAGGATTGGAGATCATAACAGCCCCTATCGTCAGACAACATTTTGTTTTGTTTTGATTTCTCTAGCCATAAGCAGCACTGACCTCCTTCTTTCCAGTGAAGGGTTTCTTTATCGTACTTGAGGATGCATCCCTCTGAATCTTTCCACTCTTAATACCAGCTTCTACCTGCTCACCCATTAAGATTATCTCAGTAAAACCAGCTGAAGAGCTTCCAATTAGATGGTTGAAGAATGGATCAGACAACGTGCCCAAGAACATATCCACCAGCTCTCTATCATATAGAGGGGGCTAGACTCTTCCCGCAAGATCCCTCCATTTCTGGGCATAATTTTTAAAACCTTCTCCCGAACTCATAGACATACTTTGTGTGATCGGTGGATTTAGAACTGACTGTTTAACGCTGGTTCGCGAAATGTCGCAGAAGCAAGAGTCGCCACCGTCTTTTATTTTCTCCAACATGGAAAGGACAAAAGCACAACAAAATTCCTTATGAGATAGTTTCTCGATTCGGGAGGTAGATTTATAGAAAGGGAAGGTGTTAGCACCCTTTCTATCCATGGTTATCCGTGGGCTCTTAGATACTTGCTCATTGTGTTTTCAAAAGTGTTTGCTTTTCAAAGTGTGAGTGGGTTTGAAAAAGTTTCGTTTAAAGATTTCAGAATGACTCTTGTATCAGTCCTCAAGAGTGTTTGAAATATTGTTTTGAAAGCTTTTTTGAAAGTGTCGGTGTGAAAAGAGTTTTGATTTGTTTTTTAATAGAGCGAGTATCTATGAGTCATCTGCCTACCCTAAGGAATTAGGCTGTGTAAATGTCCTTAAGGTAGTGCCATCCCACCATTGAGAGGTAGGTAGCACCACCATCGGAGGTGTTCGGGTCAATTCGATTATAAGGGACATGTGTGGTCACCAGAGCAACAGTAGGACACCTTAGAAGCTACCCTTATTCCATTGATCATGGACATAAGGACTTACTAAAACGTCCTATACTCGACGACCACGTTTCGAAGATAAGGCAACAGTGAGGCGTACCCTAGAAGTGGTGTGTGAATTTGTGTGTTGTTTTCAGTTTAACAATTATCTTTGATTATTGTATTGTGAGCTACGAGTTATTTTTAATTAGCCATAGATTCTTTCATGCAATTAGAATTTAAAAGTGCGGAAATTTAAATGCGGAAAGATAAATCCTACGCTATTACAAGGCGCGGGTCTATACATCTCCAAATTACAAAGACCCGTTTGAATAAAAATGCGGAAAGTAAATAGACCTAATTACTATTACATGGCATGAGCAGTTACATAATATTCAAAAAGGAAAATAAGAATAAATACGCGAAAGAATTAAAGTTGAACGTTCGAGGGCGTTGGACCCTTTTGAAATTAAATTGAATTAAAAGCTAACTAATTATTTAATAAAAGGAAAGAAATGTTTTTTATGTTTTTGGTATTTAATGAAAATAAAGAAAAGGATTAAAATTATAGTTAATGAAACCCTAGTTCTAAATTATTTTTAATTATTAATGAAAAAAACATACAAGTTAACCTAATTTACACTAATTAGTTAATTCACATATTTATTTACAAAAGTAATAATTAATAATAATAATAATGAGAGAAAATTATTTATTAAAAAAAAGATGAAAAATATCAAAAACCCTAATTCTACCTATTTTAATTTATTAAGAAAAAATGTTGAAATTGAAACCTAAATTAACTAAATTAATTGTTAAAGTTTATTTACAAAAATAATAATGGTGAAATTAATATTAATAAAAATAAACATTTTTTGATTTTTCTGTATTTTATATTATGAAAAGGTTATTTTATGGAATTAAAATAAATAATTAAAACATTAAAAAGAATTAAAAGAAAATCAAATAAAAATTAAGAATGATGCAAACCATGGGGGGTATCAGGCCCATTTAGGAGGTTTTTTGGAAGCATTTTGGCCCATCAGAATAAATCCTTTTTTGACTTTCAGGAACTACATGCTTGATGGTTGACCCAGATGTATGATGGTCTTCACGTTCTGGCCTTTGGATGAGATCTCCTGGCCACTTGGCAAGCCTTAGCATATGCGTGTATGGTGAACCACTGGATGGAAATTGCATGGGAATATGTTAAGAGAAAAATTATGAAATATGTGGGGGGACCTGGGAATCGAACCCAGGTCCCAACACTGGAGGGACACGTTGCCAGCCAACTGCGCTGTTGAGTTTTTTTGTTAACATAATGCATGGAAAATATAATATACAAAAAATGTTAGTTAGTGGTGTAAACAAAAAAATTGCGCGCCAGTATTTGAATCCTCCACTCACGCTTGGACACCTATGCTTCTTCTTCATCTTTCTGCAAAAACACAAGACAAGTAGCGGGGGTTTTAAACCCCCACTAAATGAAGCCTGAAAAAATAGCGATTAGAACATGGACAAATATAAAAAGGGCGTGAGGTATTCATTGAATTCGTCTTGTTGTCACGAGTTCAGCTGTACCAGTTTGATGGTCTGATTTTGCCATATGTGTAAAGCCCCAATTATTGAGCTCTGAAACCCTAGGTTTCATCCATGGCAGATTTGGATACAAGCATCGTTAGTTCAATTAAATGGTACCATTCGCTTCAGAACATCAATATTAGTGTAAATCAACAAACAAAACATATGAATAATGCATGAAAATTAAGAAACGATTATGGAAATATTCATGAAAAGTGTGACTCTGTTCTACCAATTCTTGGAGTATGGAGACTGGAAAATGGTTGCAATCGACTCCTAGCAATGTCAAGAATGTATTAGAATGCTTGTTACGCTTTGAAACGCCCTGTAACTGTGATTTCAGTTTTCAACTTTTGGTGAAAATTTGCAATTTTGTTATGCAGCTTCTGAGCAATTTTTCGTGTGTGCTTGAATAGGGTTGAGTTGTGCCTTTGTACATGAAGCAAATTAGGTCAAGAAAACAAGCCCAGAGTCCATGTATTAATGTTTTCAATATTTGATTTTTCCATATCTTTTTTCAATCTTTTTGCCATGAGAACCATGCCAATTATGGAAGATTTGGTCTTGTTGATTGATGCACGATTTGCCATTTTGCCCTAGTTTGATTTGCTGCACAAAAAAGATTTAAAAGGCATGATTTGATATTTTTCTCATATTTAAAACTAATTAAATGAATAAATAAGAATAAAAATTCAATTAATTAATTAAAAATAAGAAAATAAATCCCTTTGAGCTTAATGGGTAGTGCATATGCTTTGGGTAATGATTCATGGAAGAATTTGTGGCCCATTAGCAATTTTGAAGCTTTTGAGCAAAGTTGACTTTTCAAAGTTCCCAAAAATTTCCCAACTTCTCCAAGGCATATCTTGCTCAATTTTGAAGCTATGAACATGTTCTTGGACATTTTGGAAAGGTATTGAAGTCCTCTAACCAATGCCTTTGGTCCAATTTCATTTTGATTTACCAATCTCAAGTTATGGTCTTTGACCTAAAGTGCCTTTTTGTTGACTTTTGAAAATGACCTATAATGTTGAAATTGATAACTTTTTGTGAGAGCATTTCTTGGACTTGAATTGTGAAGATGAGTTATAGGAAATGTCATCCTCTTCAAAATGAGCTTTGGATGGGATTTTTCTGATAAACCATGAAGAAGTTATGCCCTGGTCAATTTGCAGTTGACTTTTTCAGCTGTCCAAAAATAGAAACTTTTGCATCTTGAGACTTTTTGAGCCATTCTTTGAGAATCATGATCAAGAATTGATCAAATGATGTTTGTGGCTTCAAAATAAGATGTTGACCAAAATTTTTGACTTTTGACTGTCAAATGACCATTTTGCCCCTACAGTTGACTGTGGAGCATTTAGGGTTTTTGACTGTGCAATTTGATGCTGTGAGTCTTGAAACTTGGCATATGGATGCTTGACAATGTATATAGGCATGTGGGACTTGATTGGACCCTTGAAAACCTCAATTTCTTTGCCAGAACCAAAACCCTAATTTTGACTGTGTTATGAGGCAATTGGACTGTGCAACCCTTGAGAGATTTTGAATCATCTGGATATTGATCTTGGCAACTCTTGAAGAATATGGGAGGGAAAATTTTGGGGTACAACAGTTGCCCTTGTTCAATCTTCTTAGACCTGAGGATGTAGATTGGCTTGTGTGTCTTTCGTGATCCGAAGGTGGAAGATGATTGAACACTAGAGTGCCCAGAAATT